>CM077219.1:33498641-33991141 GCA_039654775.1 Spinibarbus caldwelli
CATTGGAAAGCTTGCACTCTAGATACTAGAAAAAAACAAATCCATAATGACCTCTAATAATAGTCTCATGTAGTCACTAGAATTATCTTTATATTAAAAAAATTAAGTGTATGGCCTGTGCTCATTGTCTGTGTGTGTGTGTGATCAGCTCCAGGCAGATGTCCTTACAGGCCTGTCTTGACGAATGCATGGAGGCCTTGGATCTGTTCCTCAACAACCACTTCAATGAGAGTTTGGACAAACTACGGCCACGGTGAGAGAAGTCTTATTGTCTTCACGAGTTTCTGGCTGTATTTCTCCTCCCCTCCAGTGTCTGTGTGAGTGATCTTAAGAGCAGGTGAGCTGTTTAGTAAAGGTGTAGTACCTGCTGTACCTACCCCATAATGCTCTGTTTTTCAGTCAGATACTGTACACCACCAAATTGAGTCTTTTTGCTGCTGCAAATGTGCTGGCCTCTGAAGTGCTTCTAGTAATTGTAGATGTCATCCCATGATAGCATGCTTTATTTCCGCTGTGATAGAGAATTGCATCAGGTGCACTCCCTTCTCCAGGATGTGAGGTGTTTGCCTAAAGATCACACCCTCATGTCTGACAATAGTCCTGCACACAGAGCCGCTTCATTAATATATAGCCGGGAGAGTGAGGAACTTTACGCTGGGAAGGAAACCACATGCTTAAGTGACTTCTGCACTCATTTTTATATACAGGCCCACCTGGAAGTACGTAATTCTTGGTTCCAGGCTATAAATCTTTATTTTATTAGTATTCTAGGACAGTTTCGGGCTAGTCTGTGTTTTAAAGGTGCAGTTTGATTGTTAAAATGTTTTCTCCAATTTCATATATAGAAACAACTATAAGTAAGCCATTCGTAGGTTCATTTCCCTGAAGAACTGTCAAAACACTGCTCTGTTTGTTTAAAAATCCTAGCATGGCAAAGACTCAGCCAATAACGTGCACTATGGGGCGGGAATGTCAGTATGTTCGACCAATGCCAGTCTGGGGAAGTTACTGAGGAAATTTCTTTTTTTTTTTTTTTTTTGTACTGTTCTCTGAGGTCCGCTTATAATGTAATCAAGATTTTTACATCAAAAACATCAGAATTTAGAATAATAGGCTATTTTCTGTCTTGTTTTTAACCCCCTCATCAGAACGCTCTGTTTGAATAGGCGTGGTGGATTGTAGACTCAAAAGTAAACGCCCACTGCTATGATTGGCTAAGAGTTGTGAATGTTTGACAGCGTACATTCCTCATACATGGACGCTGCTATGATTTAGGTCAAAAATGCATAACTCAATACATATCAAACGATCTGTAAGAAGAGACAAAGCAATGGTTACCACGTAATGAAAACAGTTACTCACACTTGTGTGTTGCGACATTACTGTCGGATCCAATATAGTCGGCTCAGCATCGTCTTTTAGTTTCGATCTTTTTGAAAATCCCATGTCAACTTATTCCTTGTTTGTAAATGAATCCCCGGTAAAATGAAGTGAAAAAAGGACCGAGTTCTTACTGATCTTCATTAAAAATAAAGTTCATTCACTCTTTCCTAACGTTGAGATCAGAAGGAAGGCGATGCAAAGATTGTGTTTTTCCACAACTTGGCACTGCACAGCATCTTGTTGTCTTCAGAGCCATCTTTATCGTTTGATTTCTGTGTAGACTGCGCATTCTCCTCTCTCATAAACACTACATGTGTGAATCGGCGGGCGGGGCTTAAACAGGCAGTGATGTAGAAGCAGGCGTTGATCATCTTCTGCGGAGGCGGTGCTTATCCACACTATTACATCATAGAGCGGTACATTCCTCAGCCTGTCGTTTTGGCAGACTGCCTTCAACATAAGCTGTTTTTAGAGTAACGAGAAAGTCTTGAGTTCTAAAACTTACAGGATGTTTTTATAGTACAATGATCTCTTATATGTCAAAAGATCAAGGGAATTTTGGTTTCTCAGTTCATGACCCCTTTAAGAACAATTTCTAGACAGTCTATGATTTAAAGGTGTAATATTGTTTTCATTGTTAAAATATTTTCTCTAATCCCATTGTAATGTAGAAACAACTAAGTAAGCCATTCGTAGGTTAATTTCCCTGAAGAACTATCAAAGCAATGCTCTGTTTGTTTGAAAATCCTGGCATGGCAACGACTCAGCCAATGGCGTGAGTTAGGGGGCGGGACTATCTAGATGCTCGACCAATGACAGACTGGGGAAGTTACTGAGGAAATAAGTCATTATTTTTAAATTCTGTTTGGTATTGCAGACATTACACACTTCACTTTTAAAAAAACCTGTCTATTTATGAATTAAAAGGCCTTTTACACCAACACTGCATCTGAAATCGAATACTGTCCTACTATATAGTATGCGAAAAATAGTATGTCAAAAGAGTAGTATGTCCAAATTCATAGTATTTGAAAAATAGTAGCAAAAAGTACCTGGATTACTTACTGTTTCCACCCGGATTCTTAAGTGCGTGGTCGACACTTTACTATCCCATGAGGCCACGGGAGATGATTTATGAATGGCAGTGAAGTGACACAACTGATGCTAGTAGGTCATGTGACAGCAACAACATGGCAGATATAATATGTACAAATTTCATTCTTAGTTCCCATATTCATACTATATAGAACATACTATTTTAACTGTTGCGAAGTAAGTCCAAATTCAAATGTAGCACCTACTCAGACAGTATGTGATTTCGGTTGTTAATTAAGTTTTATTAATTGTTGTAATTTTATGAGAATAGTGAAGTTACAACTATATAGATTCGCTTTCAGAGTGATTTTTTTTTTCAGCTAATAAAAAGCGTTTGAAGCGGCAGTTGACAACTGTATCACACGCTTATAATAAACAGAGCATTATTTTATTTACTTACTTATTTTAATGCTTCAAATGATAATTTTCCTCAAACACATTTTTAATTTTAAAACATTTTAGATATAATATTTATAAATGCTTTTTTCTGAAAAATTATTAATTGACAAGGCTTTAAAATAAATTATTATAAAATGAAAACACATTTAGGTAAAATGACATTATATATAAATTATTAATTTAATAAAAAATATTTATTCATTTATTTTAAATATTTATATATTATAATATTTATATAATATTTATAAATGCTTTGTTTTTTTCTGAAAAATAATTAATTGACTAAAATAAATAATTATCAGATGAAAATACATTTAGGTAAAAAAATATTATATATAAATTATTTGTTAATTTAAAAATTATTATTATTATTTTTTAAATCATTAATTGATGAATTGTGAAAGACACATTTTTTATTTTTAAAGATTTTTGTGTTCATCTATATAAATAATTTATAATATCTTAATACTTAAATTTTCATTCAAATGTTTTGTAAAGAATGTTTCTGAGAAAACTTGATATCCCTGGAATCACTTTCAGAGCAGTTTTTCCCCTCAAGCGATGAACAGTAAAAACATTTATCAAGTCAATTCACTGCTTATTACCAAAGTCAGGTGAATTGAAATGATTGGCTGTTAAAAAAAACTTGACAGACAACAAAACTGCAAGCTGTGCATGCTATTCTGTTATCTTTATAGTTATCATTCTTGGTGTGAACGGGCCTTGCATCACCCTAACAGAAACATGTGTTAACCACTAAGTTAAAGTGAAATTGAAAATTGTGCATTTTTGCATGAATGTGACAGAAACATAAACGTTCAATACTGATAGAGTTAATAATTGCATTCACATTTTTTCATAGAGAAAGTTTAAGGCATTAACCTTCACTATATTTAACCAGTAGCCTGCTGTTTCGGAGTGTGATCTCACATTGTGTGTGTAAAAGCATGTGTTGTGTTGTATTCCAGGTCTAAGGAGAGCATGTATCACGCTCTGATCTATGCCACAGTATTAGAGATGCAGGCCATGATGACCTTCCAACACGACGACATGGTGCATGCTGGGAACACGATGAAGAGCGCTCAGGAGGTGTGCCAGAGGTAGAAAGACAGCCAAAACACTGCATTTGTTTCAGTCCTGGAGAGGCCTTCTCCTGTGACCTTTAATTTTTAGGCAAATGGGGTTATTTCCATGTCAGCTGACCTGATCCAGTCCCTTTGAAATTTGCTTGCATTTGAATGGAGATGTAGCTGTGTGGCTTTAAATGACAGACAGCTGGTCAGTCTAATGAGGAGTTTTACTGGCCTTACATAACATAGATTAAATGGAGTGGAAGAAATGCATATATGTCCTACATATAGCATGTGCTTCCCATAATGCAGCACTAATCCAGATGACTGTATGTGGGTGGATTCACCATAGCAATGGTCACACATTAGCGCACTTTCAGTTTGCTTAAGAAACAGTGAGTCACAAGGGAGAGCCTTCTGTGTGATCTCCTCCTAAACCCCTCCAAACATCCTCTTGGGAGAGTGACGTTAGTGTGTGTGTGTGTGAGTGTGTATATATATATATATATATATATATATATATATATATATATATATATATATATATATATATATATATATATATGTGTATATATATATATATGTATGTATATAATATAATATTATATAATATAATATTATATTATACACACCAGTCAAAAGTGTTTGAAAAGTAAGATTTTTAATGTTTTTTTAAAGAATACTAAAAATTCAGCTTTGAAATCAGGAATAAATCACATTTTAAAATATATTCAAATAGAAAACAGTTATTTTAAATAGTAAAAATGTTACTGTTACAACTCTTCTTTGGATCAAATAAATGCAGGCTTGGTGAGCAGAAGAAACGTCTTTAAAAAACATTAAAAATCTTACTGTTCAAAAAATTTGACTGGTAGTGTATATACCTAGTTAAGTTTACAAACTAAAAAAACAAATGTTTCAAATTGTATAACTAATATTTAAATATGTAGTTAAAGATGCATGTCGAGTGGCATTTTTAATAATGGAAATAATAACTTAATTGCATTTTTAATTCATTTTTAATAACATTTTTAATTCCGTTGAATAACGGAAATAATACCTTAATTGAGCAAATGAAATGGAAGCAGTTAGCAGATGCTTTTTTTAATATTAAATGCAATTTAACAGTTTAAAAGCATTATACATTACTTATTAATTTGTTTGTCAAATGTAACTACATTTTCTATAGATTTATCAAAATGTATGTATTACTGTTTTAAATATTTATGCTTATTTGTCAAGATGCACTAGTGTTCAAAAGTTTGGGGTCAGTAAGATATTTTTTTTTTTTTTTTTTGGAATTGAGTAAAAACAGTAATATTGTAAAATATTGTTACAATTTAAAATAACTGTTTTCTATTTTAAAATATTGTAAAATGTAATTTATTCTACAGTGTCTTTTATAACATTATAAATGTATTTACTGTCACTTTTGATCTATTTAATACATCCTTGCTAGATAAAAGTATAAATTTTATTTGAAACATTTAAATGGTAGTCTATGTATTTACATTTTTATTTATTTATTTTTTTTCCCCCATCCATCTTCCATAAGAAAGTTCTTGTGTTTGATCTTAGTCTGGTCAAGTGTGGTTGTAAGTATGTTAGACGTTGTTGTTGTGTGTTTGTTCACTCATCTCTTCAGTTCTTGCTGTTCTCTCTCAGGTTCCGTAGGAAGTCTGGTGGTCTTGGGAGCCGAGGAGCAAATGATGATCTTTCAGAAGGTGCGGTTATTCTAGAAATGTTCATCTTGCATTATTATAGGAGGAATAAAACTCAAACAAAACTATTATGTGGCACACCATTCATTTTGAAGAGTGATGAATTTGGTAAATTCAAGGCTAAAGCTAGACTAAATCTAGCAGAAACATTTTGACGGTTAACAATTTGTATAAGTGTAATTTGATAAGTTCTATGAATAAATAATATACAAACAAGCATTGAATTGTATTTAATGTTTTACAGAGCAGCTCCATGCTGAAGTGTGTTACGCCGAGTGTTTACTACACAGAGCCGCTCTTACATTCTTACAGGTTTGACTCATTTCAAGACAAATTTCACTCGTAAACAGACAATCTAAGCTGTTTTGTTTAAAATATGTGTGCATTTTGGTGTCTTTGAGGTCTTAACCTCAACGTCTAGAACTACATCTTTTTTAACCTCAGGTTAAAGGAATAGTTCACCCAAAAAAGAAAATTAGCTGAATGATGATTTTGTTTCTTCATCATAACAGATTTGGAAAAATGTAGCATCACATCACTTGTTCACCAATGGATCCTCTGCAGTGAATGGGTGCCGTCAGAATGAGAGTCCAAACAGCTGATAAAAACATCACAATAATCCACAAGTAATCCACTCCAGTCCATCACTTAATGTCTTGTGAACATTTTCACTGGAGAAAGCAATATTATGGATAGAAGACTCATATTTTAACCAAAAGTAACAGTTTGAGGTTGGAAAACGCCTTAATAATCGATTTGTTTCTTACAAACACACAGCTTTTTGCTTCACAAGACAGTAATTGATGGACCGGAGTGGTGTGGATTACATATGGATTATTGTGATGTTTTTATCAGCTGTTTGGACTCTCATTCTGACGGCACCCATTCACTGCAGAGGATCCATTGGTGAGCAAGTGATATAATACTAAATTTCACCAAATCTGTTCTGATGAAGAAACAAACTCATCTTCATCTTAGATGGCCTGAGGGCAAATACATTTTTAGCAAATTTTCATTTTTGTTTAATCTATTCCTGAGGCCTAAGGCCACTTTTAACTCAGTCCTACTCCAGAGCTTAGATCTGCACCTGATTTCTCATTCTCTGTTTGTTGACAGGATGAGAATATGGTTAGTTTTATTAAAGGAGGAATCAAAGTACGGAACAGTTACCTCATATACAAGTAAGTCTGTAGCAAGTAAGTAAAAGAAATCTGTGGTTTTACTGTCTGCAAATGAGAATAATTGGTGTCATCAAGACACCTGCACCTTTTAACCCATTAGAAATAACCTATATTTGATTCCCATTTGTGCGCCTACATAATGCCCTTGAATTGAACTGTTCAGTGAATCTGTCTGCTGTGAATGATGTCATGATTCTCATGCAGGGAGCTGCACGCCTTTGTGCAATCAGACACAGCTTTCAAAGGACCAAACCACAAGCACTTAGAGGGCGGAGTCTCTTTTGGGATTGGGGCTTTCAATTTGGTATGTTCATCTGGAATACTGCATCTCTATTCCTTATGAATTAACTCCAGATTGTCAACTGTGTTGCTGTTCTTCACGGTCACACAGACTCTTTCACTGTTTCCTGCCCGGATACTTAAGCTGCTAGAGTTTGCTGGCTTTTCTGGAGATAAGGTGTTTTTTTACCCTAGATGTCTCAGATTTAAAAGTTACACTCTTACTTTCTCATTTTTGGAGAGACATGCCAGTGTACATCTTCATGTGTTTTTTTTTTTTTTTTTTTGGTGTGTGTGTGTGTGTGTGTGTATGTAGGAATTTGGCATCTCTCAGCTGTACACGGGTGCCACCTCTCATACCCTGCGCTCCATGCTGTGCGCCCTCCTCTTGCTCTGTTTCTACACCTTCCTCTCCTTTATTTTAGGTAACGTGTATTTGTGATTCATTATGCATTTGATATTCTCATAAAGCAGACATCTTACGTCATTAATGCATGATGTATTTCTTTAGTTAATTGTGCAACCTTGAGGGATAGTTCACCCAAAAATCTAAATTCTGCCGTCATTTTAATGTTTTGGTATGTATTTGAGATAGATAGATAGATAGATAGATAGAAAGAAAATAATATTTTTGAATATACATTTAAATATTTTTATAATGTTTATAATGTTACAAAAGATTTTATTAATTAAATGCTGGAAAAAAAATGCATCACGATTTCTACAAAAATATGAAGCAGCACAACCGTTTTCTACATTGATAGTAATAAGAAATGTTTCTTGAGCATCAAATCAGCATATTAGAATGATTTCTGAAGGATCGT
The DNA here is from genome assembly GCA_039654775.1 of Spinibarbus caldwelli. Lineage (NCBI taxonomy): Eukaryota > Metazoa > Chordata > Actinopteri > Cypriniformes > Cyprinidae > Spinibarbus > Spinibarbus caldwelli. The sequence goes on from CM077219.1 coordinate 33,506,594, forward strand.
GTGACACTGAAGACTGGAGTAAAGATGCTGACAATTCAGCTTTGCATCATTTGAATTGCATCACAATTGAATTTTACATTGCATTTGAATATATTCAAATAGAAAACATTTAGATTGTAATAATATTTTACAGTTTTACTGTATTTTTGATTAAAGAAATGCAGCCTTGGTGAGCATAAGAAACTTTTTTCAAAAACTTTTTAAAAAATCTCACTGGACCCAGACTTTTGAACAGTAGTGTATATATTGAAATGATGATAGAATTCTCAGATATGTTTATGTTATTAATAAAGTGTTGTTTTGTATAGGTACTGGAGAGGGGGAGGTGGAAGAGGCAGAGCGACTATTGAAGCCATTTCGACTGCGATACCCACGTGTATGTTTCTGCTTCTGTCTGTCTACTTTATTTATAAATTAATTGATTTAGAATTTCAAGGCCATGTTCACATTTATAAAAATGTTTTGTTTTATATTCTAGTGCTTTTTATTCCTTTTTTACTTTAAAGATCCCATAGAGTCAAAATTGGAGCTGACTCACGTGCTAGTTGACAAATTTACGTTTTAAAGATTTAAACATTTGAAAATTTGCAGTCTTTGTATTTTTAGAACACATTTTTATTCAGGCGAATACAGATGTTTTTTGATTGTAGCAACCTGAATAGTAAAGAAAACAGTGCTACTCAAGCAATAAGATGGGGTCTTTATTGGGTGTTTTTGGAGCTCATGTTCTGATTATCTCTCCAGGGAGCGATTTTTCTCTTCTTTGCAGGTCGAGCAGAAGAAATAAAGGGCAACATTAATGAGGTGAATCTGACCCCATAGCATTTTATTCCAATGATTTTAAAGACTTCAGACTGGTTAGAAGATAATTAAACTATGGCTTTAAAAACAAGGGACAGAGTGATGTGGAAAATGGTCATGCAAAACTAAATTGCAATGTTGTGTAAGAAATTGAGGCTAACATTATAAATGGACTTGTAGATCATGTTCACTAATGTCTTGGCATTATTGTAACTCTTTATGTCCAGGCGGTGGCGCTGTTTGAGGATGGCTGTAAGGCCCAGCAGGCCTGGAAACAGTTTCATCACATGTGCTACTGGGAGTTGATGTGGTGCTTCACCTTTAAGAGGCACTGGAAGATGGCGTATTTCTACGCAGACCTGCTCAGCCAGGAGAGCCGCTGGTCTAAGGTGACCTGACTGCTCGAAAAGAAATTTGTTCTTGTTGTTTCATGATTATGGCCCAATGACAATCTGGTATCTAATATAATTCAGTACAAATCTAGAAGTTCATTTACATTTAGGTTTTGGTGAAATGATTAAAAGAACAACCTCCTTAACAATTCTAAAGACTGTAGTTTACTGTATGTCTGTGAGAAACACCCATGTCATGGTTGTCTAATACGATACTAGACATTTCTGCGTCGCACGTTTGAAACGGCCTCCACCCAGAATGTAAATCAAGTGTAGGATTTTGTTGGTGCTGGGAAAAGTCTGCTTTGTGTATAATACAAACTAGGAAGAAATGCAGTTAGTGTTCAGCGTTTTGCCCACTTTAAAGGTGTTTAAACACTTTAAAATTGAAGTATGTCATAAATTCAAGTATTGTCAGATAAGAATTATAGAATTTTTCTTAACACTTTATTTTACGTTGACCTTGTTACACGTTACATGTACTTACTATTATAATAACAATAAATTATGCATAATTACATGCAAGTAACCCTAAGCCAAACCCTAATCCTAACCTTAACCATATAGTAAGTACATGTAATTAATATTACTCAGTACTTAAATGTATAATTACACTGTAACAAGGACACCTTAAAAGTGTAACTGAATTTTTAAAATTTATTTGTTACACATTTTGCACATTTCTAACTCAAGACACAATGAAATGGACTGGACTCATGACTTCAGCAAAGATTTGAATCAGGACAGCAATAACATTGTTAATATTGTAATATGGAGGAGCGTTTTCTCTCTATGTTTTAAAAAAAAAATTTAAGCATTGAAAAATTCTCACAAAATTGTGAAAAAATAAGGGAAGGTTTACATAGCTTCCATTTTATGTGTGTGAATATGATATTTACCCATCAAAATGACTATATTCACAAAGGTCAGAAATCTAGGGATTCAAAATATTCTTAAATAGTAGGATATCTTTTGAAACTAAAGGCAAAATGTTAGCCAAGAGTAGCGTTAGCCAATATTTCTGGTCTAATCGCAGACAGACTTCCTCCTCAGAAACATGCAGTAAAACCGTACAGGTGTAAAGGCTGGGATTGAGCTGTATTTTTTTTTAATTGAAGTTACGCTACAGCACAGCGATTTAAACAATAACTGTTGTGTGTAAGCTGTGTAAATTGGCTTTGTGGGTCTTTGCCAGGTTTTTGTTTGGACTGGTTGGTTCTGTTGCTGGTTGTGATTACGTACAGTGTGTTTCCAGTGTGCAGAAGGATTATGATGGTTTTCTTTCTCTCTCTCAGGCCATGTACGTGTACATGAAGGCGGCTTATCTCAGCATGCTTCCAGACACTGAATCCCGGCCGTTCGGGGATAATGAGGTGGATCTCTTTAGGTAAATACACTCTCATGTAATTGCACTGCCAACACAGGAGCAGAAATAATAATCTTCCTTTTGTGCGTCTCTCTTTCTTTGGATTTACTGGATGTATGTTAACATATGATCAAAACTGAGACATTCGCTGACTGATTGATGGAAACAGAGTATTTTTTTTATTTTTATTCACATTCACTTCCTATCTCTTTTTTTCGGTCTTTCAGACAGGTACCAACATACAAACAGAAGATAGCGGGTAAATCTCCACCCACAGAGAAGTTTGCCATTCGTAAAGCAAGACGGTACAAAGCCAGCAATCCAATCAGACTTCCAGTTCCTGTACTTGTAAGAATAACGTAACACATTCAACACACTTCTTTCTAAATGTTTTTTACTTTTATTTTCTGTTGTAATGCAATGGTTAAAGTCAGCAACATTTGCGCTTCATATTTCAGGAGATGATGTACATGTGGAATGGTTTCTCCATGATAAGCAAACAACCTGAGCTGACGGAGGGCATGATGCAGACGCTGTTAGAAGCAGAGCGCACCTTACAGGCCACTCCAGGTAATGCCATACAAAGTCCTCTGTGTATTTAATAGAAAACAACATCAGTTGCATTTTAGGGAAATCTGTTATTCATAGCGGTATTACAGAGAATGTGTCTAGACACACACAAAAAAACTTTTAAAATGCTTCTTAACGCCAATTAATTGTTATCAGTGAACGGCGAAGGAATAGATTATTGAAAAAGCAATATCAAAGTTTTAAATCATCAATTGCTCAATTTGAAATAATATATTTATAAACATATATACCAGAATTTATATATTATTAATTACAAGATATTGCATGGTCAATAGTTTTTTAATTAAATGGTCGATTTTATCATGTATTTATGTATTATGTAAAAACAAAAACAATAAAAAAAAGTTACTTGAAATAAAATAATTGTTAACTGAAATAAAATAAAATAAAAAATATGTCTCCTTGGTAAGTTCAAGTTTTTTATATTTAGTTTGTTGATGTACTAAATAGACATTAATTTAAAAAAAAAATTACTAAAACTCAAAATTAAAAAAAAAACCTACTTTTTAACTATTTTTCAAACTATTAAAAACTGTAATAGCATCTAAATTATATATTTATTAAAATATATATTTTAATAAATAAATATATATATTTATTAAAATATATATAATTACAGTAACTGCTAGAAATCATGATACAACATGATATATTTGAACTGCTTCCCTCAACAACTGTAACAAACTTATGGAATCACAGAATTAATTACACTTGAATTTATTTAAGCAGAAGTACCAGAGGAAATATATTTCCCTTTGACTATTGTTTTTGACAATAGCAGACCTTTCAGAAATCTGCTGTTGTTGAGTTATATATTGTTTATGTGACCTTCCTATACAGTAGTGGGTAACACTTTATTATAGGGACCAATTCTCACTATTAATTAGTACTTATTAGCATGCCTATTGTTGTTTATTAATACTTATAATGCACATATTCTGTATGACCATATTCTAAATCCCTAATCCTACCCAATAGCTAAACTTAACTACCATACTAACTATTAATAAGCAGCAAATTAGGAGTTTGTTGATGCAAAAGTCGTAGTTAATGGTTTGTTAATGGTGAGAATTGGACCTTCAAATAAAGTGTGACCATATGCTTTATAGTATACAGTGTTTTACATGTATTCTTTCTGTTTATGTAGAGAATGAGTACTCTGTGGACGACACGTGTGTGATCCTGCTTCTGAAAGGCCTGTGTCTGAAGAACCAAGGCCAGATGCAGGTGGCAGAGGACTGTTTCAGACGGGTTTACAGCAGGCCAGTGCTTCTGCATTAATGGATTTGCCTTCAGAAATGCTTTTTCTGTCTCAGGATGGTGTTTGAGATGTTTTGTGCTGTTAACAGTGAAAAGAAGTTGAAGTTTGATCATTACCTGGTTCCTAACGCTCTGCTGGAGATGAGTCTCCTGTACATCGACACAGGGAGGAAAGAGCAAGCCATCAAACTACTGCAGAAAGCCAAGTGAGTTCAATTTAGGACAAAGTTTAGCTTTGCTGTTGTTATTTCTTGGCTTCAGTCTGATATGTCACTTTATGGAAGTTGCAAACTGCATTGTTGTTATGAAATGTCTATCCTGTCAGGAATAACTACAAAGAGTACTCAATGGAGTCTCGCACGCAGTTCAGGGTCCATGCGGCCCTCACCAAACTTAAGGCTGACACCAGTGACCAAGATGAAATAACAACATTGTGAGGAAAGATGATCCCGAGTCGATGGCGTCTCTTCTCCAAGGACCAGAGCAGAGTTACATGGTCACTTTATGGAGAGACCAAAGACACAGTGTGGTTTTTATGCAGTGGCACTGCCCAGTGTTAACCCATCTAACTTTTTTTGGGCGGTATTATGGGAGACACTAAAAACTTCATTTGTACAATCTCCTCCAGGAGGTTAGGTGCCAAATTGATGTTTATTTTAGTCAGATAATAAATATATGAATGGACATTTCAAATGTAAACCAGGGTTTAAGCTCCTTTGTGTTAAAATGTAATAAAATGTACATTTTAGGGAGCATTAGAAATCAAATTAATATTTTTCTGTATTTTTTTCCTCAAGTCCTGTATAGGTTTAATAAGGGAAAATGACTAGAAAACTCAGTTTACACAAAAAAAACAAAAAAAAACAGACAAACCATTTTACACTAAGTTGTAATGATGATTAAACGTGTTGATTATATACGTTATTATAGATTATTATATTCCTTGTGTAAATCAAGAATGTTTATAATAATCAAATGGTTCAAATAGCATCCTAAATACTCAGCTGTCAAATGCTATGGTTTTTTGTTATGAAATACATTTTATTAGTAGTTAATATTTAATCAATGATATTAAAATATTTTTGAAATGCATGCATGCATGAAATTTATGCATAATTTTATAGTGAATTAAGTCATACAATTAATGCAAAATTTAGCAATAAATGCTATGGGTTACTGTATGAATAAATCAGTTTTCCATGACAAATTACAACCATCTGCTTTTTCATGCATAAGCCTAATGTTTCTTAAAATGTTTGCTTTTCTTTACTTAATGTATAACTTTTTTTTTTTAATTAATTGAGGAGTGTTATCAGATTTAACTCTCAGAATATCAGTTTTTCAGTAAGAAATGCATATATACTGCATTAATACTGCGTATTCTGATGTATTATCAGATACAGGCATGTTTCAGTAAGTGATTTTATATAAATCAAACAAACTGTGGGACAATCATAATGACACATATAAAGAAACCAATTTTACAATATAGTACAGTATCACAATATAAAAGTCCTTGTTCTCTGAGGGTTATTGGTTAGTTTCTGCTGCCGCTGTTCCCGATTTTCTCCTCTCGTTGCCTCTGTTTTGCCTCTCTTTTCTGCTTTTTCCAGTCTACGATCATCTTGGGCATTTTGGCCATGTTTGCAGTGATTATCTTCTCTCTGTTTTGGGAGAAAAGCGAAAAGTACATTAAAGCAGTGTAAAAATCAATGGCCATGATGAGGTAATGAATAGAGTATAATATTATATAATAAGAAAAATTTAATTTTTGTGATATCTACTTCTCCCAAACATTGTTTTACATCAAGTTTACTGAATATTTAAATAAAAACACCAGTATTTTGAGAGCATAGGGAGATTGTTATTCGCAGTGCTTCATGGGAGTGATGCTCTTTGAAATTCTGATTGGTGGAGCTTTCTCTGCATATTCATGGGTAATGTAGTTTTTCTCCAATTCTGCTGTTAAACACGATTGTTGCAAAATGCAAACTGATGGCTTCAACAAAAAGCATATACAATCTATTAACAACCTCAGAGCTCAAAGCAGGTCTGTCTTTAAAGTTTTATCGTTATCGTTAAGAATAATTTCCCCCGTTAAGAAAATGAATGGGATTTTTACTTCCAGAACCATTTGTTTCAGTTTATAAATGACAGGAAATTTTAATTTTTGGGTGAACTGTCCCTTTTAAAGTGATAGTTCACCCAAAAATGAACATTTTGTCATTATTAACCCACCCTCATGTTGTTCCAAACCTGTAAGAGTTTGTTGATAACCAAATACTATGGAAGTCAATGGCTACCAGCAACTGTTTGGTTACCAACATTTTTCAAAATATCTTCTTTTGGGCTCATCAAAAGAAAGATACTCACACAGGTTTTGAACAACTTGAAGGTGAGTAAACAATAACAAAATTTTAATTTTTAGGTGAACTTTCCCTTTAAGAACAAGGGAAGCTTCAGATCAAATGCCACTAGAAAATAAAAAAACAAAACACAAATGCAAAATACACCTGCCTAAATAAAACAGTAAACACCGATATTATTATAAGACACAAAAAGATTATTATATAAAAAAAAAAAAATAGTCACGAGACACGTGCGAACCATTAACGTTAACGGTCAAATTTTTAATGTTTGAAGGATTTTTTTCACTGAATAACGACTTCAGTTCCGCTCCGTACAACACCATGCAAATCTATCATAAATAGGTTCAGATAACTTGCAATATACTTTCAAACTTACTTTCTTTCAAACTTTATTACAGACTCAAGGTCCAAATTAAAAAAAACAAAAAAACAAATACAATAGGACAACCCATAACATCTACCACACAACAATAGAGTTACAAAATACAGCAATACCAATGTCTCCAATGCTTTGACTGATACTGTGTAATACTAACCCTTATGTTTGATAGACCCACAATAATCTCATTTTTAGAAGCAATAAACTGGCAGATAAATCTATACATAAGATTTCGTAACAGTGCTTTAAAAGTGACACTCATAAACATTTCACTTGCACTATGCCATCTCGGTCTCTTTAGTAAAATTCTCATTGCATCATTATAAGCTGCTTGCAGCTTCTGTAGACTAGATGTTCAATAGTTGAACCACAAATGAGCAGTATAAAGCGTTGTACAGTATGCTTTGAAAAGTGACACCTTCACCTCATCTGAACAGAAACTAAATTTACGTAAAAGTATATTCGCCTGCATATACATCATACGGTGTTGCCTTTCAATATCCTCATCATCTGTCATGCGTTCAGTGATGAAATGTCCAAGGTATTTTACTTTCACGCACACAGTGAGACTCTTATTAGACAACTTGAAAACTGGAAATTTTATAGTTTTATCCTCCTTATTTCTGCAAATCATAACCACACTCTTATCAGGATTATATAAAATATCATGTTCAAGACCATAATCAGTTAAAAGCTGTTGAAGACCAGCACTGCTAGGACTAAACACCACAAGATCATCTGCATACATAATATAATTCACTAGAATATTCCCAATCATACACCCAGTTTTACAAGCATTCAGACAGATCATCCATGTAAAGATTAAACAAAATTGGGGACAAAATCCCTCCTTGTCTCACACCATTACTAACCCCAAAAGATTCTCACAATGTATTCTGGCACCCCTCTTTGTTTCATTTAAAAAACTTTGCATGGTTAACCTGATCAAAAGCTTTAGATCAGGGGTGGCCAAACTCGGTCCTGGAGGGCCGGTGTCCTGCAAAGTTTAGCTCCAACCCTAATTAAACACACCTGAAGCAGCTAATCAAGCTCTTATACTAGAAACTTCCTTGCAGGTGTGTTGAGGTAAGTTGGAGCTAAACTCTGCAGGACACCGGCCCTCCAGGACCGAGTTTGGACAGCTCTGCTTTAGATGCATCAATGAAACACATAAAGACCGATGAGTTTTTATCTCTATACTTATTTACCATTTCCTTTAATGCATAGATGCAAAGATCAGTACCACGTTTAGCTTTAAATCCAAACTGGTTGTCTGTAGAATTAATAAACACATTTAACCTATCCAGCAAGATTTTTTCCAACACTTTAGACAGGATACTAGCTAAAGCTATAGGTCTAGAATTATCTACCTACCATTCCAGCTTTGTTCTTGTTAATAACTGGTACTAATAAAACAGACAACATTGAATCTGGTAATATACTAAAAGGCTAGTAAAAATATAGCTGACAAGTCATGTGGATTAATCTGCCAGCATAAACTGGTTTGTCAACCACCATAAAACGTTAAACAAGACGATTATTACTTTAAAGGTGTCTTGTAGTTTGACAGCAGAAGTCTCCATCAGCTTTTATTGTATGAAAAACTAACACATCGTGAGACACGCAAATCAACGTGAGGGTGAGTAAATGATGACAGTTTTCATTTTGCATATGAATATATGAACTAAGAGTTTATTTGTAAAAACAGATAACTCCGTTTTTACATTTTTTCAAAAATCATGTTTTTTATTCTGCATTCCAATTACTCTCAATCAAGCTGCATATATAAATACAGCTAACACAATAAAACATGACAGCACAATGAAACACCTGATTTATGAAAATGAATAAAATCGGAGTTATCTGTTTTTGTAAATAAACTCTTCATATGCAGTCATGCCACTCGGGCGTCTTCTCGCGCTCTTTACTCGGTATGTAAGGGCTCTTTATATTCAGTCAGAGGGGTCTGGGGTTATAGTCGGCGATTTGCTGGACTACAGCTGGTAGAAAGGAGTTTAATTTACTAACGCCAAAGAATAAAGCTGTCCTCCTGCTCAGCGAGGAGGCCGCCATGTTTGATGACGACCGCTAACGTCACTTTTTGCACGTGGTTCTGACGTCACGACGCCCTCTGCTGGTGAATTTGAAAGTAGAGTCCAATGCAGTGCTGGAAATTACTCGATTTTTAATTAATTGAGGATATCCAATATTACATCTAATAATAATTGAGAATATGTAATAACATAATGTCTCATAATATCAAATATTTTGTTTATAATGGAATTATTATTATTATTATTATTATTATTATTAAAAATACTATTTGTTGCATTTTACAGTACAATAGTATTATTGCAAAATATTTTTATTGATTTTTAAAATTTTATTTAATTGTTTTTATTTTATTTAATTTTTATTAATTTTAATTTAAGTAATAAAAATATTTTAATAATATAATTAACAAATAATTATTTTATTTTTATTTTAAATAATAACAATGATGATAATAATAATTATTATTATTGTAGTTTTCTACGTGTGTGTGTGTGTGTGTATATATATATATATATATATATATATATATATATATATATATATATATATGAATGAATTTATTTTTTTGTCCTTAGCTGATCACCTGCCTTATGTTTTTATGTAAATGAGAATATGTACTGAGAATCATGTACTGTTTAGATGTGTACAGCTTGTGTGTTGTCTGAGTTGGTCTCACTCCCCCCTGATCATTTTCGTGTGGAGTTTGATCATCACCTCAGGGGGCCTTTAACAATGCTATTTCAATCCTCAGAGTTTTTGTCTGTCCTCAGAGCTGGACCCTTGAATCTTTTCCGGTAGTTAAACGGCACAGTGGGATTCTATTGTTGGAAATAAAGGTCTTAAATGGATCTGGTCTTGCTGGTATTGTTTATCCCAGAGTCCAGACCATGCTAGAAAAACAAAGATGATAGCCGATTTTAAATCTCTGGTCACATTTCTGGCCCTATTGCTTATTTTTCTAATTTAATTACTTTAAAGTAAGAGGAAAATAATATAATAGAACACAAAATACGTTGTTAAAAGTTACTGGAGTTACTGGAGAGTAAATAATAAAATCTTCTAAGTGCAAAAATAATATAAATACAACAGAACAAATTTTTAAAAAAAATTCTCTCATATTAATATTTAGTTTAATTTATTTTTTATTTATTGATAAAGTAGCAAAATCAACATAAATTGCCACAATTGATTTATAATCCTAATGAAACATTTTAATTAGAATGAAGTTTTTAGCATGAATATGTGAAAATGTAATGAATATATGTGATGTAAAAAAAAAATGTAATTAATAAAATTAAATTATTTTTATTAATTTAATTAACTTTTTTTTGGTAATTTAATTTTGTCTAAAAAAAATGTTTACGTTTAATTTAGGATACTTATAGTAAAAACATGATTTATGATTATAAATGAATTAGATCAACTCATTTGCAGAAATAGTGTAATTTTCATTATAAATGAATATAAATGAATATTATGATTATAAATGAATTAGATTCTATTTCCAACAATAGAATCCCATTGTTTTTAGCAAGAATATGTGAAAATGTAATGAATATATGTGATGTAAAAAATGTAATTAATAAAATTAAATTATTTTTATTAATTTAACTTTTTTTGTTAATTTAATTTTATGTCTAAAAAAAAATGTTTACGTTTAATTTAGGATACTTATAGTAAAAACATGATTTATGATTATAAATGAATTAGATCAACTCATTTGCAGAAATAGTGTAATTTTCATTATAAATGAATATAAATGAATATTATGATTATAAATGAATTAGATTCTATTTCCAACAATAGAATCCCATTGTTTTTAGCAAGAATATGTGAAAATGTAATGAATATATGTGATGTAAAAAATGTAATTAATAAAATTAAATTATTTTTATTAATTTAACTTTTTTTGTTAATTTAATTTTATGTCTAAAAAAAAATGTTTACGTTTAATTTAGGATACTTATAGTAAAAACATGATTTATGATTATAAATGAATTAGATCAACTCATTTGCAGAAATAGTGTAATTTTCATTATAAATGAATAAATGAATATTATGATTATAAATGAATTAGATTCTATTTCCAACAATAGAATCCCATTGTTTTTAGCAAGAATGTGAAAATGTAATGAATATATGTGATGTAAAAAATGTAATTAATAAAATTAAATTATTTTTATTAATTTAACTTTTTTTGTTAATTTAATTTTATGTCTAAAAAAAAATGTTTACGTTTAATTTAGGATACTTATAGTAAAAACATGATTTATGATTATAAATGAATTAGATCAACTCAGTTATGTACAATTATATTATGTTTCATCTGTTTATTTTCCTTTTGTAGTCAACGATTTAATTCTATAAATTTTCATAAAAAATAATTAGCAAATCAGTGCTTAAAATGAATATCAATCAGTTTAATTTGATGTTTATCTTAGTCAGCTGAATCAAGTGATAGTGAATGTTTAGAAGGTGAAGCTTTATAGATCCAGTTTATTTTACAGACACACTGAGAGTTCCTCTCCTCACATAATTTGCTGATGAATGGGTGAATTATCATGTTTGAAGAGTCTTAAGAGGGCTTAGGTTTTTCCCTGAGCTTTTCTTTCACCCATAGGGCTGCATGCGGTCTACTTCTGTTCTTATTAATGGTCCACGCCAGCTTCAGCGAGCAGATGAGCAGAAACTCCACTTTGAATTTCTGGAACGCAGCATGGGAGGGTTGGATTATTAACCAGCAAACACTTGGAGAAAGAAAAAGGCCTTTGTTTTAAATGCTTCAGCCCTCCCTCTCTATCACAAACCCCTCCCCTCCTTCCGCTACTCTTCTTTTAGTTTTGATTTCTTTTCAAAAATGTAAAGATGGGACAAACAAGCAGCTTTAGAATGTGCCTCTTGGAGAGACAGATGTCAGAGCTTTTGTGTCGCGACGAGCGCATCATTATAACTCGAAAGTTCCCATGGCGGGGGGTTGAGGGTTTGAGAGGGGTCCACAGCGTGCCATGCGCGACACAGGGCTTAATTTAGACACCGGTGATCGCTGCCAACTGAGAAGCTTTAAAGACACCACCATCTGAGAAAATCAGGTCTGCTGGCATTAATGCAGAGGTTTCATCAGTATAGATGTGTTTTCTATTAGGCCTGCTTTCACTCATACTTATGGTCAGGGATTAAAAAAAAACTATTGAACTTTATCATGCAGCTCAATGTAAAAGTAAATAATATGGCAGATAGATGCTATAGATTTAGTTGCATATAAATTTGAATGATGTCAATATAACAGGTTCAATAAGTAAAACTCAACGGACGTAAGTTAATGGGACCAGTTTTTTTTTTTTTTTTTTTTTTCAGGATTTAAAAGCAGAAATTTGAAGTTTATAGTTTTATTTATTTTTATTTATTTTTTTTGCACTCTTAATTATGTTAAAACTTGCATATTATTTGAGCTGTAAAGTCTTTTTACAGTTGCTTCTTGTTTTAGGATTTATGGCGTTCAGTTGTTTTGGCAACCAAGTTGTAAAATTTTATATAACTTTACATCGAAAAGGTTTGTTAGTGTTTTTTTTTTTTCCCACACTAAAATCATGCTATCACACGTATCATATTAAATGGTTTACTATTTGTGTTGAATTTATTACTCTAAAATTCCTGTCATATTAACATTGTGTTAAGTGTATTAACATTAAGTGTATAAGAAGTTAATCATTTAATTTATGATCCTTTATAGAATTAAAGTTTTATGATATCCTTGAATTTTAACAACCCCTTAGTTATGTACAATTAGATGTTTTATCTGTTTATTTATCTGTTTATTTTCCTTTTATACCAACTTAAAAGCAGAAATGTGAAGCTTATTTTATTTGCACTCTTAAATTGTTAAAATTGCATATTATTTGAGCTGTAAAGTTGTTTAAATCATCATTTTTACAGCCATTTCAGTGTTTTATAATTTATGGCATTCAGTTGTGTTGGCAACCGAGTTGTAAAACTGAATATAACTTGAATATAACTAACTGAAAATGTTAGTGATTTTTTTTTCACACTAAAATGACATTAACACATATTGTATTAAATCGTTAACTATTTTGTGTTGAATTTGTTATTATTACTCAAAAAATTCTGCCATATTAACATTAATTTAGTTTTATTTAAATAGAAATATAACACAACATTTATAAAAAAAACCTGAAGTCTATAAGAAGTTAATAATTTATGATCCTTTATAGAGAGTGGGGGCAGGATCGGGAAAGGTCCATGAGCCATTTTAGCGTGTAAGGGTTTATAGCATTCAGTTGTTATTTCAATAACAAGTTGTAAAATTGAATATTACTTCGAATATAAATGGTTAGTAACACACATTGTTTTCATTTTGTTTATATAATTGAAATTGGCCCATTCACTTCTGTTGTAAGTGCCACACATTTAAAAAAGAAGGAACGAATGAAAACTCATTTTTGCTGCCACTGACTTTTTGCCATGCTGATTAACTTGTACTGAATCTTGAATATTCCTTTGATATCTCAAGACAACATTGTTTTTTATTGCCATGGCTGTTTGTTATAACCACTAGTCAGTAGATGAGAGAGGTCAATTATATAGGCACTATGGATGGGTTTGTTCTCTTATGTTGCTCTTGTGAGTTCATGCAAAGAGACCATCCATATGGCCTTATGATTAAATATTTACAGGCCACCACATTTCCAACCAACTCATGAGAAATTCATGGAGATGTTGCATTATGGGATGGTTCTATTCCCGCTTGCTGCTGTTTCCCCCACCCACAATAACCAGAGTACAGCCGAGGGAATGTCCAGATGCCATTTTAGTAAACAAGATGTCTCTCATGCTTTTAATGTGCACACGATGACCTGTAATACGTACATTACAAGTGCTATACATAAGTGATTTTGATGGTAATGGTGCTTTGTTCACTGATTACGTTTAAATTAAGTCATTTAGCAGACGCTTTTGTCTAGTGCAGCATACAAATGAGGAAAAACATGAGTGATTTATCAGCTGAATTTCAAGAGTAAGCCAGAAAAATATGGAAGCCCATAATATCTGCCGTTTCTGGTAATTGTGACTTTATTTCCAGTAAATGCGACTTTATATTGCATAGTGTCTTATATCTAACAATATGACTATTTCTTAGTTGAAACTTTATTTTACAATTGACTAATTTATTCTTTACTCTGAAGTGGAAAGAGGCTTGCAGCTGTACACTTTCAATATTCATTTAATGCTCTTATAAAACATATAGATTTAGTTTAGAATGGTTTGATTACTATCATACTGTATAGAAAGTGTACACCTTCCTTACTTAATTCCAAGACAAAAGACTGTACAAAAAGACTCCTGAAGGACTAAAATTGAGGTCATATTTCCAAACTAATTTCTTTTACAGATTATTCTAATTTGCTGTATACTAAATCCAAATCTTTCTAGCTCTTTCACTGCATCTTACAACTAGATGTTTAAGATTTGCACAGATCTTTTAAATATATATAGCCTACTTTTAGCAGCCCAAGTCAAGAAGTAGGTGGTTTTGGGTTGATATTAGTGGTTCGTTTATTAATGTGGAACTAGAAAGTCAAGTTGAGCACTTTGCATTGTGGGATATGGGATCATGGTGCTGTTTACTGCATCTTTTGGCACAGAACTGCATATTGCACACAGAATATATACAGCAGTATGATAGTGTGCTAATCTGAACATAGCCATACTGTAGAAATGACTGCTCCATAACCCTACAAGACAGAAGCAAACGATCAGCGCACATGCAGAATGCGACATTGCTCATGTTCTCATCCTGCAGGCGGATCTGGAAGTCACCATGTCATTGTTTAAATGATTCCCCTTCACTAAACTGGGAACGAACCCAAGTGAGAACTACACGTGAAAGCACCTCAGGAGGGGAGCACGTTCAGCGGGGAGCTTTTCAATAATGGATGTACCACATTGAGCTCCCGTTAATAATGTGTTTCTGTCACCGTGGGAGACAGAAAAACGCATTTTAGAGGCGGATGAGAGAATAATGGGATGCGAAGTTAGGAAAACTTAGTCATAACTCAGTCTGGCTCCTTTTCAGACATTTTCAGTGTCTTATGGCTTTGTTTAACAGGTTAAAAAAAAATTTTTTTAAAGCACAGCGGCTTGTTAACCTCTGAAGCTCATCATCAAAGCTGTTATTATCATAAAAGTGTTTTTGATTACAGTGTTTTTATCAAACAAATTATGGAGGGAAGCAATGATCCATATGCCAAAGTTTATTCACGTTATAGACAAGATTGAAAGGTTCAAACAATTCAAGCTCATCTGTGGAAAAAAATTTAATTGTGTGGAAATTTGTAAGGAATTGCAGGTAAATTTCACAAAGAGTTGCAAAGAAATACATTGAAAAGTAACACTTTGAATTTGAAGTAGAAAAACTGAAATGTTAGTTTCTTGTAAAAACATACTGCAATAATCCTTTATTTGCAACTTCAAAAAATCTTTATATATATTTTTTTAATAATGGCAGGTTTTAAAAGCAGATATGTGAAGCTTATATTTTTATTATATAACTTACATTAATTTTTCTGAATAAAAATTGTGTTATTTGAGCTTTGAAGTCAAAATCGCCCTTTTAGTGCTGGGAATGCTTTTCTAAGTGGATGAAGTGATTTATCCTGGTGCATATTGTGCAAAAATTATTTGGTTTATAATTTTACATGAAAAAAATTTAAGTTATTGATTTTCTCACCCTAGACACACACAATGTTCAAATCTTGTGGCTGTAAGTTTTAAACAGATTAATGTTTTTTAGAAGATATTTTGAAGACAGTTTCAATTCCCATTGACTTCCATTGTGCTTTTTGTTCATACAATGGTCAATGGAAACCAAAACTATTTGATTACCCACATTACTGAAAATATCTTTGTCTTCCACCGAAGAAAGAAAGTCATACAGTTTTGGAACGACTTGTAATTTAATTTTTTGGTTGGACTGTCCGATCTAGTTTTTAAAACTCTCTTCCTCACAAACATTGCTGCCTGTTTGTGCCACTCTTAAATATGAGAGCAGATTTTGTTCCGATGGCTGTGTGTGTCCACATTAATAAGCAATTTGACATTTGTATCATGCTCTTGTGTCTGTCTCTTGTGTCTTCACCCATTGGGGACTGAGCAGGTCTTGTCGTCCAATCAGAAGCTGAGCCCTTCTGCTGATGCTTTGAAAACGGATGCAATGCCAGAGGCGCTAAATACAGTTAATGGTCAATGAATTCAAATGTCATCATTTATCTGAGCAGTTCTGAGAATAAATCCATGTCTTCTTAGTGCTTCCCTTTAGCATTCAAGCATTTTTAAAATACACAGTATTAACATTCAAAAATTGTTTAAAAAAGTCTTTTTTCAATATCCAATATTACAATATCAATTTCAAACAATGAAACGGTTACCAATTTTTCTATAAATTATAGTTTATTCATAAATTATAATGTTTTGATACCTGATTTTACATCATGCAAAATGAAACATTTAGTTGTTTTAAACTGACAAAACAGTAGTTATAATGTATGAATGTCATATTTAATCTATTTTATTTTCAATAATTATCAGTATTTGTATGTTTATGTGTATGTATGTGTATTTATGTGTGTGTGTATATATACACACACACACACACACACACACACACACACATATATATATATATATATATATATACTTAGTCAAACCAAAAACTATTCAGACACCAGATATAATTTTTGATATTTTTTTACTACTGGGTGTAGGACACTATAGTTCATTTATGTAAGTGAGGATAGCAAAATAAAGTAAACTGTGACATATTATACCCAAAAATTCTTCATACGGTGGACTACCAGTAAAATTGCTAAAAATTTGGAACCAAAAATTTGATTTGACACTTTGACCTGACCATGTTTTGTTACATACCTTTCTATCAAAGTTATCTGACATTATCAAGATGAATTTGTTCTGACACAGTTTAACTGTTGAAGGTATCTGAATAAATTTTGGTTTGGTTTGGTTACAAATTTAATATTAATTATATTATTATATTTTATATTTTACATTATCTGCTTCCAATATTGAATAATTCATACTGAAAATAAAATCAATTTTAAGATGTAGAAAAATATGCTAAAAAAAAAAAAATCATTGATATAGAATCTGTTCTTTTGCAGAGATCATGTGAAGTGATCTCAAACACATCTGATGTTTTCACCTTTGTTAGGGTTGATCTGATCCCCCTGAGAGCTGACTCATCTCACACACACACACACACACACACACAGACAGAGTGTCCATCCATTGCTGTGGGTATGGTAGACTGGCAGAGGGGTGCAGGTGGCTCTGGATTGGTGCAGACACCGTCCCGACGCTCCCTTGCCCGTGCCAGTGCCATCTGTCATCAGCTACAACATCTGCAAATCCAAGGTGCCCTTGATGGCCGGTGCCACCGTGGCCCGCTTCAGATTTCTGCAGGGGGACGAGTGGGTAGAGAAGCTGCTCCCCGAACACTAATCACATCTTCATCACTAATCATCATGGTTTGGGATTTTTTAAAATTCTAGCAGTGCCGTTCCAGGATTGTTTGTCTGCTTATTTATCCGTATCTCATATCAGATGTCAACGGCTCACCTCATGTCACACACACACACACACACAGACAGAGTTCAGTTCAAATGTATTTGTAGCAAAAGTGAGCAACACACACACAGAGGTGACTGTGGATAGCATAAAAAACAACTAAGATGTTTAGATGAGTTAAAGAAACTATTTTATCCATTTGAAATGAGAGAGTTAGTGAATACTCATAATGGAGTATGTTGAGGTCTTGAAAGTCTTCCATACCTGCAAGGCATCCATTAGACCACACTGCAATTAACATTCTTGGCAATGATCCTGATTACTTTGTAAGCAAAGCTCTATATTGATTTAGCAATAACGTGTAACTAGATTTTTGAAGTAAAGTGGTGTCTCTGAAGCTGTCATGAAGCTGGGCTGTTGTGTCAGGCATTGCTATGCAATTGCTCTAGTGTTTGGAGTGGTTTTTAGTGCAACAATATGAGACATATGTGTCTTTGATATAATATTCTCATATTTATATTTGAATACAAACTGAAGTAGTTTAGAAATATGCAACTAATCCCTGAACTGTTTAAATTAGCATCTAGCAAATTCTATCAAATTGAAACCCTTTTTTTTTTTTTTTTTTCATATTTTCCCTGTGTAAAACTTGTGTGTTTCTCGGGTGAACACAGTTTATTTGTGTTGTTATGCGGTTGCTAGGGTGTTGTAGGTGGTTGCTGAGTGTTCAGAGTGGTTTGTTAGCATGCTATGCTGTTTCTAGAATGCTGTAGATTGCACATTTTTTACACATTTATTTTCCTAATGCACATTTCTGGGTTTTATTGTGTGTTCTCGTTTGTTTTTTGCACAATATGTAATGTACAGTAGATTACAAAAGTAAAATGGGTTGATCTTAAGATCTTAAAGATCTTAAAAAGATCTTAAATCAGAGCAGAAAGTCTTTGATGTTCATGAAGTCATTGAAATGGCATTGAATGTTGCATGCACTGCAGAAATACAAATAAATACAAATATCTAAACATTTAACAATCTTTAAATGCACTGGAAAACAAGTTTTTTAATCTATTTTTTTGTAAAATTTGTAATGGAGATCTGTTGGAAGTTGCATTTTCAAACTTTGAAGTGTTGCTAATACAACTCGTGTTCTCTCTAGACATTTATAATTAGAGAATATATTGACGTATTGTGTTTACTTAAGTTAATGTGTCAAGAAAGTTATTTTGTAATTGCATGTATTGCTGTTTTTCCCTAAACTGTTTTCATCTATCACAATGTATAAATTGCAGACTAAAATTTCCTTTTGAAATCGGATGTTTGAGCGCAAAACAAAATTTATTACTTTGTTACAAAATAAATCTAATATGAAGTTCAATATGTTAATTTGCTGTGAGATTGCAGGGGACTAAAGCAGCCACTTGGAGGAAGTGACATTTAAAATTCCGAAGAGCAGCAAAAACAGTCATTGAGGACAGAAATCTAAAAGAGAAAGAAAAGGGGGCGAACACGTCTGTTTTGTTGGCTAATAGATGACCGGAGGAAAAGAGGCCTAAATCAGAAAGAGTAAAGTGCTGAAAAGAGAAGACAAACAAACTAAAAGCATCGGCACCAAGATCTCAGTGAGCCGCGCCAAAATTGTTTGGCACTGGTGGTTTTTAAAAGGAACACCTGCGAAGCGGCAGTCGCTCCTTTACATTCTCCTGAAACCCCGCTGGTCAGCGCTCCACTACTTGGCATCTGATCCTTTGGCCCGCGCCATCAGACGCCAAGAAGAAAGGAAATCGCTCAAGACATAAGCTTGCGTTTCTGCGGTGATAAAAGATTCAGTTCCCCCCACACGATTTGTCACCTGCGTGTTTGTTTTCCCAAACCCCGAGTCGAGAGCCCACCTTAATCTAAATGAGCTCATTAGTTGGCAGCGTTCACCGCACAGGTTCACATAATGAGGCTCATAAACACGGGCGCCATTCACTAAATGAGGCCTGTCACCTCACGTTAGGCGAGTTTGCATAAAATACCGGCTCATATAAACGAAAACATTTTCATTCGAAACTTTGCCCGGAAAATGGTTGTTTTGATGAAAAATATTTTCAGCTTCAGTCTTCATGGTTCTGGAATGTGTAGGGTAGGCGGCTTTATGCTGAATACTCCAGAAGAAAACAGAGGTGGATTTTTCAAGGTAGACTATTGTGCTTGTTGGACACGGCTCAAAGGAATGGTATGGAACATAAAGTTTGAGTCTTCTTGGTTTCCTGTGTTTGGGTTGAGGTCCCGCGGCGCCGTGCGGCGGAGTGTATGTACCAATCCATAAGGTGATGGCTTTCCGCGCATGGTGGGCAGCCAGCTCAGGGTTCAGATCAGGACAGCACAGATAGACTGAGGACGGCCTGAGTGTTGACATGTTGAATTATTGCGGCCTTATTTTGTTTCTAGTTCTGTTCTTTCCGATCCCTGAAGGGGAATAAAGAACAGTAAAAACAAAAGAAGATTTACAAAATGGTGATTTGAAAATCTGAATGATGTATATTTACCCAGCTAACAGAGAACATTCTCACAACTTTCACTAATGTTTTTTAAAAGTTATATAAATGTTAGGGACAAGACGTTCTTAAAGTAATATTTATGGAATGTTCTTATAACATGTAACTATTAATATTTAATATATGTTCTCATAACATTGAGAGAAATGTTATTTGTCCTAAGAAATGTTTTTGCAACCTTTAAATAACGTTATAATAATGACAAACCTGGACATTTTAACATTCTTAGAATATTAAAAATAAATATTAAAATAACATATTTAGTTTGGGTGAAAATAAACAGTAGAATGTTGTAAGAAATGTTTTTGTAACTTAACCTTCTAATCACGATAAGAAAACGGGCATTTTAACATTCTTAGAATGTTCAAATAACTTTATATTTTGGGTGAAAATAAAGTTAGTAGAACGTTGTAAGAAACATTTTTGTAACCTTTAAATAATGTTATATTCACAACAAGAAAACGGGACATTTCAACGTTTTAGAAACATTTCAAAAAGTGTTCCCACAACTACGGTGGCCCAGTAGTGCACAACACAACGAAATCTCCACAACACAACAGAAACAAGCCACAACACAGTGAAATTAGCACAACACAATAGAAACAAGCCGCAACACAATGAAATTAGCACAACACAGAGGAAACAAGCCACAACACAATGAAATTAGCACAACACAACGGAAACAATCTACAACACAATGAAATTAACACAACACAATAGAAACAAGCCACAACACAACAAAATTAGCACAATGCAACGGAAGCAAGTCGCAACACAACAAAATTAGCACAACGCAATGGAAACAAGCCACAACACAATGAAATTAGTACAACACAACGTAGTTAGTCGTTATGCATTGTGTTGTGGCGATTTCGATGAAAACTGTGGACTTGCTGTTCTCTTGTTCCTTTACCAAAGCAGTAGGCTTTCCGATTAACTAATCAAAGTTATGACATTTCTTCGCAAACTAGGAACTATATTTATTTTTTATTGCTGAAAAAAATTATTTTGTTAATTTTGAATGTTTTTGCCATGTAAAACTTGTGTGGTTGCTAGAACGTTACTATACAGTTGGTATGGTTTTTATATGGTTTTTATGCTGTTTACAGGGAGTTCTAGGTGATTTCTAGACCATTGCTTTGGAGTGTTTTTTAGCTTGTTGCTTGGGTGTTATAGATTGTTGCTATAGGATGTAGCTATACACTTACTAGGCTTTTGCATTGCTATGCTGCTGCAAAAGAGTTGTAGGTGGTTGCTAGGCTGTTTCTATGTGGTTACTGACGTGTTTGAGCAGCACTGGGGTTGTAGGAAGGAGAGCTGAAACTCAAAGCAGATGGTTGTGTTGGCACCTGTCTTGCTCTGAAATCTGTTTGGAGCTGTTTTCCACATGTATAAAACAGTCAAGACCTTCAAGTGCCAAAAAAATAAACACCTCAGCATTAACCCTCCTCTCACTGCAAGGCTGTCTCTTACAATAATGCTCAGAGTCATATAACGTCATTTGAGAGTGTCTTTCTCATACATGCTACACGTCATATATTTAAGATGCATCAGCTTAAAACAGTTGCATGTCTGGTCTCAGAGACAAAAACAATGTATTTTGCTTAGTCTCAAGAGGTTATCTTTGATTAACCAGAAGATGGCGCTTTATTCTTAAACACTTCCTCCGTTAATCTGCATTACGAATAAACTTCTTGAATGAGTTTGTCATTAGAGTCTCATTAGTTTCTGAGTTTTTATGAGCTAAAACAGCAACATTTAGTCAAACCACAAATTGTCACCACATTTTAACAGAAAGCAAGCTGCATTACAATCCCAAAACACATTTAAACTATGCATTTACTGCAAATTAAAATGGCATTGAACTTTTTAAAGCTTTTGTGTTGCTGCCAAAAAGGTAATAATTTAACTAGGTTTTTAGAGTGATGCTTACTGCCAGAAGGCAAATGTGTAGCCATAGTATTGTTTTGCGGTTGCTAGGGTGTTGTGAGTGGTTGCTAGGTGGTTTCTTACTTGCCCAAGTCAGAAGAGTTGACCCTCATGTCTCTGTAAAATTCTGTTCTCTAGATTCGGCTTGACTCCCTCCTTCAGTTTTAGATGTTATGGAAGGACAATTTTTATTATTTTTTTTTAATGTTAATTTTGTTGTGTTGAGATTTGTTTCCATTGTGTTGTGGCTTGTTTCTGTTGTGTTTTGCTAATTTTGTTGTGTTGTGGCTTGTTTCCGTTGTGTTGTGATATGTTTCCATTGTGTTGAGATTTGTTTCCATTGTGTTGTGTTGCGATTTGTTTCCATTGTGTTGTGGCTTGTTTCCATTGTGTTGTGATTTGTTTCCATTGTGTTGTGGCTTGTTTCCATTGTGTTGTGATTTGTTTCCATTGTGTTGTGATAATTTCGTTGTGTTGTGATTTGTTTCCATTGTGTTGTGGCTTGTTTCCATTGTGTTGCGATTTGTTTCCATTGTGTTGCGATTTGTTTCCATTGTGTTGTGGCTTGTTTCCATTGTGTTGCGATTTGTTTGCATTGTGTTGTGGCTTGTTTCCATTGTGTTGCGATTTGTTTCCATTGTGTTGCGATTTGTTTCCATTGTGTTGTGGCTTGTTTCCATTGTGTTGCGATTTGTTTCCATTGTGTTGTGGCTTGTTTCCATTGTGTTGCGATTTGTTTCCATTGTGTTGTGGCTTGTTTCCATTGTGTTGCGATTTGTTTCCATTGTGTTGCGATTTGTTTCCATTGTGTTGTGGCTTGTTTCCATTGTGTTGCGATTTGTTTCCATTGTGTTGCGATTTGTTTCCATTGTGTTGTGGCTTGTTTCCATTGTGTTGCGATTTGTTTCCATTGTGTTGTGGCTTGTTTCCATTGTGTTGCGATTTGTTTCCATTGTGTTGCGATTTGTTTCCATTGTGTTGCGGCTTGTTTCCATTGTGTTGCGATTTGTTTCCATTGTGTTGTGGCATGTTTCCATTGTGTTGTGGCTTGTTTCCATTGTGTTGTGACTTGTTTCCATTGTGTTGTGGCTTGTTTCCATTGTGCTGCGATTTGTTTCCATTGTGTTGCGATTTGTTTCCATTGTGTTGCGATTTGTTTCCATTGTGTTGTGGCTTGTTTCCATTGTGTTGTGATTTGTTTCCATTGTGTTGTGGCTTGTTTCCATTGTGTTGCGATTTGTTTCCATTGTGTTGTGCTAATTTCGTTGTGTTGTGATTTGTTTCCATTGTGTTGTGGCTTGTTTCCATTGTGTTGCGATTTGTTTCCATTGTGTTGCGATTTGTTTCCATTGTGTTGCGGCTTGTTTCCATTGTGTTGCGATTTGTTTCCATTGTGTTGTGGCATGTTTCCATTGTGTTGTGGCTTGTTTCCATTGTGTTGTGACTTGTTTCCATTGTGTTGTGGCTTGTTTCCATTGTGCTGCGATTTGTTTCCATTGTGTTGCGATTTGTTTCCATTGTGTTGCGATTTGTTTCCATTGTGTTGTGGCTTGTTTCCATTGTGTTGTGATTTGTTTCCATTGTGTTGTGGCTTGTTTCCATTGTGTTGCGATTTGTTTCCATTGTGTTGTGCTAATTTCGTTGTGTTGTGATTTGTTTCCATTGTGTTGTGGCTTGTTTCCATTGTGTTGCGATTTGTTTCCATTGTGTTGCGATTTGTTTCCATTGTGTTGTGGCTTGTTTCCATTGTGTTGTGATTTGTTTCCATTGTGTTGTGATTTGTTTCCATTGTGTTGTGGCTTGTTTCCATTGTGTTGCGATTTGTTTCCATTGTGTTGTGATTTGTTTCCATTGTGTTGTGGCTTGTTTCCATTGTGTTGTGATTTGTTTCCATTGTGTTGTGGCTTGTTTCCATTGTGTTGTGATTTGTTTCCATTGTGTTGCGATTTGTTTCCATTGTGTTGCGGCTTGTTTCCATTTTGTTGTGATTTGTTTCCATTGTGTTGTGGCTTGTTTCCATTGTGTTGCGATTTGTTTCCATTGTGTTGTGCTAATTTCGTTGTGTTGTGATTTGTTTCCATTGTGTTGTGCTAATTTCGTTGTGTTGTGATTTGTTTCCATTGTGTTGCAATTTGTTTCCATTGTGTTGTGATTTGTTTCCATTGTGTTGTGGCTTGTTTCCATTGTGTTGTGATTTGTTTCCATTGTGTTGTGGCTTGTTTCCATTGTGTTGCGATTTGTTTCCATTGTGTTGTGATTTGTTTCCATTGTGTTGTGATTTGTTTCCATTGTGTTGTGGCTTGTTTCCATTGTGTTGTGATTTGTTTCCATTGTGTTGTGGCTTGTTTCCATTGTGTTGCGATTTGTTTCCATTGTGTTGTGATTTGTTTCCATTGTGTTGTGCTAATTTCGTTGTGTTGTGATTTGTTTCCATTGTGTTGTGGCTTGTTTGAATGCTCAAGATATAATTAATATATTAATATTTCATGTTAATAATTATATATTTATTTCATTTAAAAATAGGCCTATTGTACATTTTTATGGGTCAGACTGTTTTTATTTTTGTAATAAATTTCAGCACTATTTTACGTGGAGTGTTATGTTTGTTTTCATTCAGTATCTGTTTGAAAAACTATTAGTTGATTAATCAGTTATCAGCCAGTGCAGTCCAACCAAGTTATCGGTATCGGTAAAATTCACTATCGTTTACTGGAGTGTAAAATTATTTAATAATAAAGTAAATCCCTAGAAAAATATGTATTTTTAAAAATATATGAAATTAATGACCTGTAATGAAACTGAAAACTGTAATATACAGATCAGTATTAACAAAGGCATCTGAGATTTTACATCTTTACAAACAGGTCTTAGAGATATATGTGACCGATTCAGTTCTCTTTCAAAAGACCTAAAAAGAAGAAAAACAAGTGAGCGCAGTGCAGGAAAGCATCCTGAGTGACCCGTGTGTCATATAGGGTGAGACACGCTGCTTTGTGATTGGCTGACAGTGAGCAGCACTGCGGTTCAATACATGTAGGAAAGAAAGGAGAGGAGAGCTGAAACTCAAAGCAGATGGTTGTGTTGGCACCTGTCTTGCTCTGAAATCTGTTTGGAGCTGTTTTCCACATGTATAAAACAGTCAAGACCTTCATGTGCCAAAAAAATAAACACCTCAAATTTAACCCTCCTCTCACTGCGAGGCTGTCTCTTACAGTAACAGATGCCTGATGTGATCATGAGAGAGCACTGTCCGTTACTCATGCTGTCTCATGCACCTTATAGACATTATGGGAATTATCATATGTGTGAAATTAGACTGAACAAAAATGCCAAAGCAAGTGGCTGCTACAATCAACTGATGGTGCAGCTTTTTTAGCATGACCTAATCAGTTTTAATATCTTTTTGTGAAAGTTTTGTTTGTAGTGTACTTGTGCTTTCTTTCCATTTACTCACTTACTTAAATGCCATTTGGGGAATAAATTGAAAACTTACTGTAATTAGGTTTTATTTTACAAAGACTTTTTGGCCTTATAATTAAATAAATTATAAAATCATAAAATTGTATTTTTTTGTTTCTTGAAATGCAACAAATGTTAACTGAAATAAAATCTAAATATTTTATTTCAGCCAAAGCAACATTTCTTATTTTCATTTAGCTGAAAACAGAAATAACTGAAACTGAATTAAAATGAATGAATAGACTTTAAAAAACCAAACGAATAAAAATGACAAAAAAAAAAAAAAACACAACAAATTTATTAAAACCTTATATGACTTGAAAACTTTAATATATTATCTAATTCGTTTTCAAATTATTTTGTTTCAGGTAAAATTTTCATTACTTAATATAAACATTTACTGAAAAAAAAAATAAAAAAAATGTCTTTCAACTAGTTGTAATAAAAAGTATATAGACTTATTAAAAAAACATTACAACAACAACAAAACATACACACTCACACACAAACTAAACTAAAATTAAAATGAAAATAACTATAGTAGTATTTCATTAATATAAAGTAACACTTATTTATTTAGATTTTATTTACTGTTTTAGAGTTTGGTGCATAAATACACATTTTATTATTTATTATTATTATTATTATTTATTATTATTAATTTCATATTTACTATTATTTTATCAACATACCTTTATATGATAATAATATTAGGTATTATATGTCCCAAAACAAATTGCTCTCTCGTCTGCAGCAATACTGCAGGTGGTCCACAAATAATTTTTTAATCTAACACTGGGTCCTGCTTCATCTCTATATCCTTCAAGGGGTCTTTAAAAAGGTTGAAGACCCCTAATGAGACACGTGTGCATTTTCATATCCAGCAGAGGGCGTTGCAGCACGCGCTTCTCATGCACGCGCACCTGTCCAGCCCTACTGTTACTGATTGTTAATGTACTATAACAGCGACAGTGAGTCAAACCACTAATTGTTACCATGTTTTCACACATAGTAAGTCACGTTTCAATTCCAAACACATTGAAATGTGCACTTTCATTGCGAATTAAAATGACATGGAACATTTTCCTGCTTTTATGTCCTTAAGTTGAATGAAAGAACTATATTTAACTAGACTGCATTAAAATGTAGTAACACGATATAAATACTAGTGAAGAGTGTAATGTAGTGTTTTAAAATACAATCAATAGTGGAAAACTTATATTTAATCACAATGTTAATTAATCAGTGCAGAAATAATTTAATAAACAATAACTTGATTATTATGTTGAAATTTAATAAGACAATATTTATTTATTTTAAATCCACAAATATTAATGTTACTCACTGTGAATTAAAGTATTTATATTTTAAATCGGTATTTTCCCAAATCATTTAAACTGAATCTCAGTGAGAACAGTTGTTTGCATAGAGGTTTTCTGTCTTGTTTCTTTATTTTGAATATTTATCCAAATGTTTGTCATCAGATTTTGCAGGAATTTCCGCATGATACGTTACACTAAACATGTGCCTTTTGCTTTGTAGTGATTATCAACACATAAGAGATGCATTAGGCTGTATTAAAACCAACTGAGGAATAAAACAACATGATGGACTCCTTATGCTGACCTGTGTAATGTTACTCAAATCTATTACCTAAACATTTCTAAGAAATTGATTCTCTTGATTTAATCAGAAACGCCTCTTTGAAAACATTTGTTTCAGTTTTTGAAATAACCCTATTCAAATCAACTATTCTTTTCACATCTTTTTTTTCCATTACTAAGTGTAAGAAATGCATCCAAACATGAGAAGAGTTTAGTCTTTATCATCAGCCGTATATATCTCGGACATGCTTTCCTTTAAAAAAAAGTGTTTATTTATGACTGTCAAAAGCAAAGTAGCTCAAACATAAAGTGCATGTAAATAAATGATTCCTTTAAAAGTAGAACTGTTCAGCTTTTATCCAAATTGTATACTTTAGAAAACAGAAATCGTTTTATTTCTCTGCCTGATATATTCACATCTGGTTAGACTGTCAGAGGTCAGATGTGTGAAATATTGTGCTAATAAATAGTCTCTGTGAGAACAGGTTTGGATGGAAAGTGCATTGTAAATGGCTTCTCTCCCTCTTCAATAATGTGACCAATTTTTGTGGGTTGGTTTTTAGGCCGTTAGCATGAAATGTAGCGTGCAGCTTTTGTTTTATTTTCTGAATGCACATGCATACACATTTTCATCAGAAACTGAAGTATGCTGTCTGATAAAATGAGCAAAAGTTCTGTGGAAAATCCAGATCATGACTGGAAGACATATCTAATATATTGTTATATAACTGCAGGTTAGTTTATAGGTGGACAGAGCTACAAAGACTCCATCTCTTTTATACAAGTAGATATATATAATTCATTAGCATTTTTTTTTTAATGAACTAGCAGCTAAATATCTCATTATTACTTTTGCCTGATTTTTACAACAGATGTCTAACATGTGTTGTTTGATTGTCTCACAATTTACTTGCAATTTGTTTGATTGGCACATGGCTGTTTTCTTTTAATTTAATTTAATTTAATTTATTTGTTTAATTAATTTCATGTTATTATTTTATTTTATTTTTATTTCTGATTTGATTTATTTTATTTTCCTCTGGACAGGCTTAAATATTTTGAGTCTTGTAATTCATTTATATAATTTTTAAGTTGCAGCATTAGAGCTGAGTTGTTTTGTTGCAATCTGAAAAGTAATAATATCTACTATTCTTTTGCCTGGTTTTAACAGCAGATGTTTTAACCTGTTGTCTGATAGTCTCACATAGTCCAATTTACAATTTACTACTATTTTATGTATTGGCAGTGGAGGTAGAGTTTGGGATTGAGACATTACCCTGGCTGTTTTATTTTAATTTTATTTAGATTTTTTTTTTTTAAATTTTATTATTTTATTTTATTTCATTTCTAATGCATCCCATTCCATGCAATTTTTTCGAACATGACTTTAAGTGTTACACACTTGTTATTTTACACTCTTTATAATTTTTTTTATATTTTTATTTTAGATTTTATTTTCCACTGGGCAGACGTAAATATTTGGAGTGTTGCAGTTTCTAGTTATATCATTCGTGTTTTGCAGCATACTATTTTTATGCATTATTTTATTTTATTTTGTTTTATTTTATATTTTATACTGCATGCATCACATCCCATGTAATTTTTTCAAACATGACTTTAAGTGTTATTCACTTTTTATTTTACACTCTTTATAATTTGAGTATTTTTATTTTAGATTTTATTTTCCTCTGGGCAGACTTAAATATTTGGAGTCTCGCAATTTCTACAATCATATCATTCTGATTTTGTAGCATTTGTGCTTTCCTTTCAACTGCATTCTTGCAATCTGAGGGATTACGCATTATTGTGTCTGTTCATAATGTCATACATCAATTAAGTTAGCATTTTGTGGGATCTGTATAATCAGTTTCTTAATGAAGCAGGTGCTCGGACAGGTGTTGTACTTGCTCTGCGCAGCTTACACACTTCGGGAATATCCATACTCGGCTTGAAAACGCACCTTTTACATGCTTTGGCTGTCTTTGCGAGAAATCATTGCACACACAAAGTATAGCGCATATCAGAAATGCGCATTTTCCAGATCCTTCGGCTTTGCATAAGAAGAGCGCTTTCCTTTGCTGCGAGGTATCGCCCATCATTGATCAAGACTTTGGCTGGATTTCTTTTGACGTGCACTTTCATTAAATTGGTTTGCTGTTGGGTGAAGGCAGCTGGAGACAAATCAAGTGGCAGATGAGCTGGCAGGCCGTGCCACAAGTGTGAGGTGAGCGCTAGAGAGATAGACAGATGGACGGACAGATAGATAAATGATTTCCAGTGGAAAGACAGCGATGGTAAGCTAGCGAGGATAAGAAGCAGCCTGGCATTATCCTGTGCCCTTTAGTATTTAAAGGATGCTGGCATAACATTTAGGTATTTGGGGCGACAGAGCCACGCAGAAAACACACTCACACAAACCCCCCAACAATCATTTGCTTTATGAGGCGCCTGCTGATGCCATGGTAACCCTCCTGTCCTGGGCACGGCGCGGGCGCTGGTGTGCCAAACAAATGCCATGGTAACCTTTTTTTTTTTTTTTTAACCCACGTTGCCCAGAAACCTTTGAGATTTAGTAAGTGAAACCAGTGGATTCACAAATTAGGCTCAGAGAGAGAGAGCAGAGAGAAACGCAAAGTTTAGTGTTTACAGTTTCTATGTACAAATTACCCAGAAACAGTGTGAGTTATATGCTGACTTTAGTGCTTTTTTTAAGAACAAGTCCTATTTAGGTAAATTTAGGGGTGCAATCCACTGAGGTTCGTGTCACGTAACTCAATTTTTCCTTTGGCGCCCTAGAAACAAACGTTATATATGCGTGTGTAGTATTTATTTTCTTAATGCACGTTCCTGGTCTGATCATGACTGATTCATCATTGCACATTAATCCAATTGTATTGTTAGTTTTAGTCTTTTATTAAATACTCACTCCTCCGTGAAACAACTGACCTTTGCAAGCAACAATACCCAAGTCTTATTTTACAACTCTTCCACCTTCTTTTTGTGATACTATCAATTTCTGATTGATAAAATTAAGATATAATTCTAAATATTTTACATGGATACATAATATTTTGCATCTTTTTTTTTAAATCAATTTTTAAAATCTTTTTCACACAGAAATGAGTCAAAATCTGCTAAGGGGTAATAATGGAACAACAGTTTTAAAGAGTGGTTTCTCACTATTATTTACAACAGGATCTGGAATTAGATAAATGATTTTTGTTATAAATTTGCGACAGATGCATATAACATTTTATCAAAAAAAGAATTTATAAGAAGCCTGCGTCATAGCTTTCCAAGAAGAAGGAGAAAATAGCAGCCTAGCAAAACTAATCCATAACACACGCGAGTGTAAATTTGTTCTTCACTCACTGAAATTGATTGATTTTTATAAAATGTAGATCAATATCTTCTTAGGTGTTTAAAATATTAATGCAATTACCAAAGCTTGATAAAGTGTTGTTTAATTGTCCAATAAAAGATGATTAATTTTTACACAAATTGTTACATTTAATTATTCGTTAGCAGATTTTGACAAATTAGATTGTTTGAAGGAAACAAAACACAATTTTTATGGTTATATTTGCAGTATGTAAACTTAATTTTACAGTGATAATGACAGCACCTGTTTTGTTGATGTACTGTCCAAAACAGATCCTTAAGCGATTATTGTTACCACTTATAACACAATCTACAATTACATTTACTTTGAAATAATCTAATTTTGTTTGTTTTTAAAGATAGACATTATATTAGTTTTATTTTATCACAAAATTACAATGATTTTTAAATCAGTTCCTCAATGACATAATCTTTAAGGAAGTGGCAATTTTGGCCAGAAAAAAAACAGCACAAACCTCAGTGGTTTTAGCAGTGGATTTGATGAATTTTGATGATGTTTACATGCCTTATGTCACTCTGAAATGTTAGAATGACAAAAATCGGTTTGATATTATGAACATTTCAAAAGAATATGAAAATGGACTTCAAGTTGACATAAGCTGTAAACTGACTGGCAATCCCTCAATCAATTTTTTTTTTTTTTTTTTTAATTTCTTAAACATTTGCAGAGGTCAAAGGTACTGGAATCTTTTAACCCTGCTGAAGTTAAGTTTTTTTTTTTAATGAAGCCCCTGTAATTGTTTGCTTGTGCTATTTGTGATTGTAATGATGAACTGTTTTGAATTGTTTTGTAATGTATAGTTGAAATGGTGGCCCAAAGTGTTTCCCATTCAGCTTCCTAACCTAACCTAACCTAACCTAACCTAACCTAACCTAACCTTTTAGCTGCATCGAACCCCTAGTAATTTGCATCCTGACCAGAAACATTAATTCAGGATTCCCACATTGTTTGATAAAACTGATTCGCCAATGAATCACTGACACCAAATGAATGAACCATTTGGCTGATTGAATAAAAAAGAACTCTTTATTCTTATTAAAATTTATTCTGTTAATAAGATAATATTTTCACCTTCTGTACATGATTGATTGGGTACGAGTATATTTATGGACTATAATAGGCCACAGTATTTCTGTGCATCTATATGCATTTAAACAAACACAGCTGTTTAAATGAAGCCAGTCGCAGTATAACATCTCTTCTCCTGTGATTTCCATATTACCCGAGGTTATCTAGACACGATGCTTCCCTCTCTCTCACTCTCTCTGACGCCATGCCAGCTTAGTGCCAGTCCTGCATCACACAGTCTCCCACACGCACACAAAGAAGTCTTGTTTAGCGTGTTTTAATTCCCTTAAAATTAGGGAGCCGTGCCAAGTCCTGCGCCAGCAGCCATCACACCGTAAGCAGACTTATAATTGTCCCTCATCTGACACGCAGGGTCCTCATCACCGCTTTGTGCGTCTCTAAAGAGCGCTGCTGCTCCCAGGACTGCATGTGCTCTGTTATTCGCTTTCACACATTACATGCATGCATGATTGCACCGTTTAGATGCGGCTGGACGAGGATAATCAGATAATCAGCACGCAAATATTTCAATGAACTAGTCTGAACTGAGGAATGCTACTTAATTAAAAAATAATAATAAGGAGGAATTGACATGCTGCTCCTAACTTAAAGAAAACTGTAGGACGCCTGCTTGTTCTTTACATTTTTCATTAGTGACTGCAGCATGAGCATTTACCATGGTAACCATCGTTACTGCCAAGATAATTAAAGATATTGCTTTCTCATCATGCATGGTAAATTAATATGAGAACGCCTTCAAACAATGTAATCATTTGTCATTTTGCATACTTTTTAATTCTTTTTTAAAATTCTTTTTTAGATGACAGTGGTTGACAGTTTTATAGTATTTATTAAGTTTAATAAAAACTATAATTTATATAATCAAAATCATTTTAAATTAAGTTTGTATTTATTATTTTATATTTTATTTATATTTTTAAATAATAGTTTAAATACATTTCATCTATATACATTTTTATTTCATTTATATATTTTAAATTACAGAAATAACTGAAATCATTTTAAATGCATTAAATATTATTTTTGTATTTTATTTATGCTGTATATTTTAAATAACTGTAAGCATTTAAAATGCATTTTATCTTTACTATTTAATATAAATTTGTAATTTATATATTTTAAATAACAGAAATAATAAATTAATTTGTCTTTTATGTTTTATACTTTTATTTGATTCATATATTTTATATAGTGGAAATAATATTAAATGCATTTTGTCTTTTATTTTTGTAGTGTATATATTTTAAATAACTGAAAGCATTTAAAATGATTTTTTCTCTATATTATTTTATTTCATTCATATATTTTAAATAACAGAAATTATATAGATTCATGTTTTTGTTTTATATTTCTATTTTATTTAATTAATAATGCAATTTATTTAATTTTATATATATAATATTGAAATAGTTTTATATCCATTTTGTCTATCATTTTATGTATTATTAATTTATTTATATATTTAAAATACTTGAAATTTTTTTAAATAAAATTTGTCTTTTATTTTTATTTATTAAAAAATTTGTTTTATATAACATACATAAACAAATATATTAAAAAAAATATTTCAATTAATGCTCATTTTACAAAATTTTTAATCAAAACGAACGCAAAGTATAATTTATTGTTAAGCTTTCAGTAGTTTTTATATTAACTGATATTTTAGCAACATTTATGGCCAAATATCTGCTGATTTATTGGTCTAATATTTATTGACAGGCCTCCAGTCTGTCACTAGAGGCAACTATAGTTAGTTACCATAATAAATTTTGTAAAAGGAGTGAACATTTTACAACAGTTTCAGACATCATGTGTACATCAGGCAAGCTCTCAGTGTAGCTAAACTGTAAAACATACATAAAATTATTATAGGATCACGATTTATCCAGCCAAACAATCAAGCTTCCAGTTATCACATACAACAGGCCTCATTTGATCATTCATAAGAGCCTGTGTCGGCAAAAATGAACAAACACGATATGTTTGCGCTGTTGTATTGGCAATTCAATTTGACTGCAGTAAGTTGAAATGAAAAAAGAGGCAGGTAAACGTAGGAAGCGTGTAGATTGACAAGCACGTCGACGCACATCCAACATGAACCATGCTGCTCCTGTAAACGCAGTCTTTGAAGTAAATATTTGTCTGTATGTTCACATAAACACTCTGCTGACACCCAGAGCCCAGTGTTGGTTGGCTGTGTAGGATCGGTATGTCAGTGCGTCTGCTGATGGCAGGCGGGTGGCTGGCGCTGCTCCGTATGGCTACAGCTGCCCGGATTGCACTTCCTGGCGTTTTCTATGTCAAAGTCCTCTCTCCCTCTCGCTAACACATACTCACACAAACACAGGCATGCATGCTGGCTGCATCCTGCCCGCACGCTCCTCCTGATTGGTGCTCACTCTGCGTTCTTTTTTTTATTTATTAATTTTTTTCCGCCATCCCAGGAAGAGGATTTCTTCTGGCAGGAGGGCGCGGGAATGGCGCTGGACAGGCAGCATGACCCAGGGTTCAGGTGGCAGCTGTGTTATGACTTCTCTGCCAGGTCGTGGCTGATGGTATGACCACCCTCTCTTTCTTTCTGCTCTCTTTCACTTGCTTAGCACAGTCTTTCCCACTTTTTTACCACTTCCTCAAACTCATTTTACACCAGACTGCAATCAAACATCTATCTATCTATCTATCTATCTATCTATCTATCTATCTATCTATCTATCTATCTATCTATCTATCTATCTATCTATCTATCTATCTGTCTAGATTGGTTGCTGCTTGCATTTTCTTTGGATGAAGTTCTTTCAAAGCTGCTGGTGAATGAGTTTGTTGTCTGTTGAATTGCTATATGCACTTTGGTTGGACTATTATTCTGATTTAGTAAGTATTTAATTTCACTTTTTGTGCTATCGATTGTACAGAATAGCAAAAACATACAGTTTCCCTTGTTTTGATCCTTTCGCAACATTATATGGCCTTCCTAAAGACTGGAGCAACAAAAATCAGATAATATAAAATTATTTATTATTAATTAATAATTAAAATTATTAGTATTATGTAATATTAGGTTAACTAATTTAATTTAATTTAATTTAATTTAATTTAATTTAATTTAATTTAATTTAACAAGTAAGAAGAAGTCCCTTAAGACACAACTACAAATTTCCACCATGTAGTTTGTAGTTAGAAGTCAACATATTAATATAATAATTAAATTGGGGTTGTTAAAAACAATATCCTAATGAATGATTAAATTTTCTGCATCAAAACGCCAGTTATTTTTTAATCAAAACATCATATTATTGTTGGTTCCCCCATGTTAGATCTGAGAATATTTACATTTTTGTGCTACTTTCCCCTTTTCAATTAAGCCTAATTAATCATGGAAAGCGATGTAAAGCACAACCCCTAAACACAGAGGGTCCTCAGATGAGGGATTTCAGAGACTTCTGTATACAGAGCCTTATCGGGGGATCTGACACAGTTTAAACCTCATGGGCCTTTCATAGAGACTGCCTGCTGTGCTACTGCCTATGTAGGGCAGCGAGAACCAGGCGCCCCATGTGTGTGTGTGTGTGTGTGTGTGTGTGCGCGTGTGTGTGTGTGGAATAAGACCGGTGGAGAGCTTAAGTCCTTTGAGGACAAACACAGAGCATGTTGGAGTTTAATGTTGAAGGGTGGCAAAATCACGGGAGAAGGGAAGATTATAAAGAGAACGGCTTTGTGTGAGGTTGGGGTTTCTAGAGATTGAGCAACTTTGGTTTCAATTCCAATTGGAACATCCTGATGTCATAGAAGAACCTGTTTGAGTTCCACAGAACCTTTATTCTCTACTTGTAAAGAAAACCAACCATGTATTGGTGCCTTAAAGAACCCAGAAATCAACAGACTGATCTGAAACATCAAGAACTTACTGAACCTTCAAAGAACCATACAATCAAATTAAGGGCTGTCCACAAAGAACATGTTTTGCATTTCACTGCGCTACTTTTCCATTGTTTTTTTATGTATATATATACGCTAGAGAAACATCTTTGACGTTACATTCATGTATTGAGTCTTTTACAGCATTTCACACTCAAATGGCATTCTAAAAATGTGATGCTCAAGTTGAAAACGCATCTCAAGTTTTTTTTTTTACTCCATTTCACTGCTCGCATCTTGCGTTTTTCAATGCAAAAATGCTTTCTGTGTGAATGGCCCCCTAAAAATGATTCTTCACTTCAAGGTGCTAAAGAACCATTGAGTAACTTTTATTAGTGGACTTTACTAAGACAACACTTAGTGATTTGAACAAACCCATAAACCTGAGTGTTAAACTTTATTTTAGGGAATATCCCTCAAAATCATGTGGAGAGGTTTGCTGTTATGTTCCTACTGTAAGTGTCCAGACTTAAAATTTTCACTTTTTACATTGAACAAGTGACTTGAACCATATAGAGACCAGTAGACATCCTCATTATTACACTGCCTGAGACATGGAGAAACATTGCAAAAAACTAAATTTCATTTAGTTTCAGCATTTCACTGCACTACTTTCCCATTGTTTTTTGATGTATACATGCGCTAGATGGATGTCTTTGACCATTGTGCTCATGTCTTGTGTCTTTTGCAGTGTTTCTTGCATGACACAGCTTTTAAAAAATGCATCTTGAGACCTTGCTTTTTTCCATTTCACCACTTGATTATGTGAGAATATGGTCCCTAAAAATGGTTCTTCACTTCAAGGTCTTAAAGAAGCAATGAAGAACTTCTATTAGTAGAGTTTACTAGAGAATACATAGGGTTAGTGGTCTGACCAAATATTTCTCACATTATGTTAAGAGGTTTGCTGTTATCTTTATAAATGCCCAGACCTATGATTTTCACTTGGTGGGTGATAAAACAGGTGAAAAACTCCCATAGATTTGCATTGAACAAGGGACTTGAGCCACATCTAGAGACCAAAAGATCATGGTGGTGGACTTTTTTGACCTAGCGACCGTATATCAACATCATCATGGCGGAAACTTTTCCATCCTGTTTTCATCTGTAAAAGGTTCCTTTATCATTTAATTTCTAGTTTTTAATGCAAGACTCGATATTATCATATTCCACCGACTCCTGGCCGCTTCATCTTTCTCCAATCCTCCAGCGATCTCTTCCTCTCACTCCCTAGCACATCCCTGTCATCTGTTCAGATAATCCTGCTCCCTTGTCCTAGTCCAACTTCCTCTCTTTTTCCTTCTCGTCTCGCCTCTCTTCTTCATCCATCCAAGCGTTTGTCAATCCCTGGCTACAGATGTCCACACCTCTTCATCTCGCCCGGTCCATATCTCTGTCTCTCTGTGCACAGATGCCCGCTTTGGCCTGCAACAGCTGTCCCGCCATGTGCTGCTACCAAGTGTTGATGCGCTGTTAGGAAAGGGGAGGGAGGGGTGGGCTCATGAATATTCATGTTAATTTGGACCCATTCTACCAAACAGAGCCTGGTACTGCCAAGGAAGCCCCTCCCCTCGATGAGATGGTGGAAGAGAGGAACCGTGAGACTAGGCCAGACTCTATGGCCTGATTCCACAAAATAAGTAGTTGTGAAAGACAGCCGACAGAAAAGCCAGAGAAAAGGGAAGACGATCCCAGAAAGTATCATCATTATCACACCGCCTGAGATATATAGAGAAACGCTGCAAAAAAACAGAAAAAAAAAAAAATTCATTCATAAAGATGTGCATGGATTTTATCTGACAAAAATTGGCCAATCATTTGGACATTCACAAGTGAGCGATCAGAATGAAGCAATAATCTGTTGAGATGTTTACTTTTAAAAATAAGGTTCTTCAATGGTTCCTTTTGAAACACATTTGAATTGTGGTCTTTGGAGGTTAAACATGTTTTTGATGATTCATTTATAGGTTCTTCATATTGACATACTGGTTTCTATCCACAAAAAATAAACAATCCCTAATGAGATCTGACAAAAATTGGCCCATCATTTGGACATTTTCGAGTTCACATTCACAAGTGAGCTAGCGAAATGGACCAATAATCAGTTGAGATGACATTTAAAAATACGTTTCTTTGGTGGTTCTTTTTGGAACACATTTGAATTGTCTTTATGGCTCTTTGGAGGTTAAACATGTTTTTGAAGATTCATTAATAGGTTCTTCATATTGACATATTGGTTTCTACCCACAAAAAATAAAAAACCCTTAATGAGAACTGACCCACAATTTGGATGTTTTGGAGTTCACATTCACAAGTGAGCGAACAAAATGAACTGATAATCAGTTGAGATGTTTACCTTTGAAAAAACGTTTCTTTAATGGTTCTTTTTGGAACACATTGGAATTGTTTGTGGTTCTTTGGAGATTAAACATGATTTTTTTTTTTACCCATAGAAAATAAAAATTCCTAATGAGATTTAACAAAAACTGGCCCGTCATTTAGACATTTTGGAGTTCATATTCACAAGTGAGTGAACAAAATGGATCAATAATCAGTTTAGATGTTTAAAAATAAGTTTCTTAAGTGGTTCCACTGGAAATGTCTTTATCGATCTTTTCAGATTAAACATGTTTGTGATGATGCATTTATAGGTACTTCATTTTGAATTTCAATAATGTCTCAAACTGTTCTCAGAGTTGCATAGAGCTTTCATTATGAACTTAAACATTTCTCATCAAAGAGCATATGCTCTTTTATAGCTCTATATTCTTACTGTATGTTGACTATTGGCTGAACCATGAAAGCTCAACCTGTGAGCAATTAAACTGGGGTTGTACATTTATAGAAAGTCTTCTATGTAGCAACCAAAAAGTCTTGAAGGATGGAGACTGTAAGATTAAAAAGGCTGGAGCAGGTTTTAGCGCTGAAGAACTAAGCCGGGAAGGGAAGACAGATGAGGATTGAGGAAGAATGGAGGGAAGGAGCAGAACGGTAGATGGGGCAGGAGAGGTATATGGTGATAACAGATGAGAAAGGCTGGAGCTGGAGGAGGGGGTCAGTCTCTGGTGTGTGTGTCCTCTGCTCTCTTTCATGAAGAGCCAGGGAAGCAGATTATAGCAGGCCTCCTCTTTCAGTCTCTCCAGGGGAGGACAACCCCTCTCCCCCAGCAGCCACTGGCTTTAATGCTTTGCATCCCCCTGGACCAGCCTGGATCCAGACCAGATGCAGCACTACTACACAC
The DNA here is from genome assembly GCA_039654775.1 of Spinibarbus caldwelli. Taxonomy (NCBI): domain Eukaryota; kingdom Metazoa; phylum Chordata; class Actinopteri; order Cypriniformes; family Cyprinidae; genus Spinibarbus; species Spinibarbus caldwelli. The sequence goes on from CM077219.1 coordinate 33,545,585, forward strand.
ACACACCGGACATCTCAGCCAACCCATCTGATGCATTTGATCTTGACTTTTTTTTGACCCTGCTGCACTAATATGCATATTCAGGCCAATGCGTTGCATTTCTTGTTTTTTGATTCGTTCTAATCTTTTCTTTCTCCATAAGCATGCTCGGGTACATAAGACGTCAGATATTCAAAGTTTACAGTGTATGTTCATGGAGTTTTCCTAAGCCATGAATCACTATTATTGATTTTTGTATTTTTTAAAACCCCTATAACCCAAAGTATTAAACTTTAGAGTTTGCGTTTTTTGCCTCATGGATGATAAAGCGAATGAAAACGGGAGGCACTCGAAGCATATCTCTGGATCGGATAATCACAGAGACATGAAGTGGGCGCTTTTGATTTGGGCCAGTGACCAACCACCCTAGCAACTACATAGCAAAGACTTGGCAACCACCCACAGCAACCTAGCAACATGATGGTGAGTTTTGCATGAGCAAACACCACTTACGTTTCCTCAGAAAATGTATAATCCTAGTTTATATACACCACCTTTCAAAAGTTTGGGGTTGGCAAAACTGTTTTTGAAAGAATCTCATATGCTCACCTATGCTGTGTCAAAAATATACAGTAATATTGTGAAAAATTATTACAATTTAAAATAACTGTTTTCTATTTGAATATATATTAAAATGTAATTTATACCTTTGATGCAACACTGAATTTTCAGCATCATTACTCCAGTCTTCAGTGTCACATGATCCCTCAGAAATCATTCTAATATGCTGACTTGCTGCTCAAGAAACATTTATTTTTATTGTAAATGTTGAAAACAGCTGTGTAAATCATAATATATATATTTTTCATGATTCTTCTGATGAATAGAAAGTTGAAAAGAGCATTTATTTCAAATAGAAATCTTTTGTAACATTATAAATGTCTTTACTGTCACTTTTAATCCATTTAATGCAAACTAGCTAAATAAAAGTATGAATTTCTTTCAAAAACAAATCTTACGAACCCCAAACTTTTAATCGGTTGTGTTATTTTTTAAATATTTAAACTTTATATTTTAAAAAATACATTAACATTTGTATATTCAAATAATCTCCTCCTAATCAAAAGTGTGCATTATGATTGAATAAAAACATACAATATTTTTAGACATACATTATTTTGTCACCCCAGAACACACAGTTTCCTGAAGGTACATGAGTTAGGCTCGCTCTCTCTTAATCAGAGGCGTAAAGCCCTCTTGCTGGTGTAAGATAAGCGTGGCGCTCCCAGGCGTTTCCTCCAGAGACTCGCTCTCCTGCAGCAATGCTGTGCACCAACCTGATAAGGTGAGAGAGCTGCGTTCTGCTCCAATCCCGATGGAGCCTCATGGCCGCTGACCAATCACAGCGCAGCTTTCCGTTGTTTATCTCATCGCTGAGCATAAGTGATCTACCTGAATTGATCGGGTCAGGCCGAAGGGCTTAAGACTTTTTTACAGCATTGTAAAGCATTGTCTATAATGCATTAGCCACACGTGTACTGGTTTAGGTTATGCTATGGTAGATTATGGCATTATAAACCAGTGCTGAATAGCTCACTTTAGACTTTAATAAAATAAACTTCTGAAACCTTTATTGAAGTAACTTCTGAAATATTGTAAGACTTTTCCTGTAATAGTCAAATAGTTTGATCTTACCACGTCTTATCAGCCTCTGCTTCGTTCCACTTTTCAAAACGCTTTCAAAGTCTTCTCAGCCTTTGCCAGATTAAGCGTGTGCTCTTCAGGGGATGGCAACATACACCTTTAAGATGAAGGGCACTTTGAACATTTAAATTAGGTACAGTTCCCAGGGAATTTTTTTTTTTCCCCTGAGCCCACAAAGGTTAGCACACTTTGCTTTGAAGGTAAAACATTTCGGACATTTTTCTTCACTGCAGTCAGTCTGTAAATGTGCACTGCAGGCTTCACGTCTGATATTTGAGGAAGCGTATGTCAGTCGCGTTCTTTTTTCTCTCTTACAGTGTCCTATAAAATAATTATTTCAATTGATTTCAAAATTAATTGCATTATTAATCCAAATATTAAAACTTATTGTTAAAACTACAAGAAAAAACTTTTGATTTTGAGAATATTCCCTTGTAAGTATAAACGTCTCTTGAATCATATTACAGTACATATATGATTTTGGATATACATTCAACTGCTTTACTGTCTTTATTTATATTATTTTACAATGACCCTATTTTTATTACACTGTCCATTTTACATGTACAAGTATGATTTACATTTTCAGTCAGTAAATGTTGCCTGCAGGCTTCACATGTGCTATTCTTTCTTTCTTTCTTTCTTTCTTTCTTTCATTTAAATTTATTTTTATTTTATTTTATTTTATTTTATTTTATTTTATTTTATTTTATTTTATTTTATTTTATTTTGTTTTGTTTTGTTTTGTTTTGTTTTGTTTTGTTTTGTTTTGTTGGCCTGTTTTGGTGAAGTGTATGTCAGCCTTGTTTGGTTTTCTCTTTTACAGAGTCCGAGAAAATAATAATTTTAATAGATTAAAAAATGAATTATTAATCCAATTATTAAAATGAAAAATAAAATTTGCCTTTATAAGTAAGGTCTTGTGGGAAATATTACATCTCAAAAAACTGACTATACATTCAGCTGCTTCTCTTTTTTTATTTATTTAATTTTATAATGACCATATTTATATTACATTGTCTATTTTACATGTAAAAGTATTATTTATCACTATAGTGATGATAAATTGATTTTTACATTTTCAATCAGCCTGTAAATGTGGGCTGCAGGCTTTACGTGTGTTTATTTTTATTTTATTTTATTTTATTTTATTTTATTTGTGAAGTGTATATCAGTCTTCTTTGGTTTTCTTTCTTACAGTGTCCTATAAAATAATTATTTTAATAGAATTAAAAACTAATTGAGTTATTTATCCAATTATTAAAATTAATTGTTAAAACAATAAGAAAAAAACATTTTAATGTTGAGAATTTTCCCTTCAACTACTTTTCTTTTTCTACTTTTCTTTATATTACGCTGTCCATTTTCCATGTAAATTATGATTTATCACTATAGTGATGATGAATTGATTTTTACATTTTCTGAAGAAATTGTGAGTGGTGCTTGTGTGTAGAAACCATTGACACACAATGCTCTTCTGCACTGTTATCAGAACATTGTTAGGTGGTTTCTAGGGTGTTTTGAGTGATTTAACCCCAATTCTTTCTGATATTCTTTGATTATGCCCTGTAACATGGGCAGTGTATGTACAGTAATATCCAGTAGATGTTGTAACAGGAGAGGAGGTGTAATGGTTAATCTAGGCTTATTCATGGCTCAAATGCTTCTTTAGCTTTAGGTTGAGGGATGTGTGATTATAGCTGTGCACTACCTCAGTCGTTGGCCCGGGTTCACCCGCCAAGGTCAGCATTCCTGGCCCCGGCCGTTGCTTAGCTGAATTTGAGCTTCATGGCTGTCTTTTCAGCTCCGAGTAGCCCTGCTAAATTAAAGACAGGCAGTCAGAAATTAAAGCCAAGCCAAGGAACAGGCAACAGAGCCTAAATTCAATCTGCACTGCATGAAATAAATGACCCTCCTGTTTGAAGTGATTCAGGAAAGAACGAAGCAGACATTATCTACTTTAAAATACTTTGTCTTTTGTTTATACATTTCATCTTAAATCATACATCTAGATCTTAAAATAAACCAGGGTTAAATAACATGCTCTATAGTGAAATTTCCTAGTATATTTGTTTCAGTTTTAGTAAAGTTTATTATTATTATTATTTTTTACCATAGTTGATTTCTAAACTTAAAAAAAAAAGGTGTGATGACAAGCAATTTTTGAGATGGATTCATCCTCAGTCTTATGATGTTTTAATTTTGTTGCATTCAACTGTAATATGGACCGTCTGGTATCCGACAATAAAATGTGTTAAACTTTTGGCCTGTTTTGATGAACTGTACATCAACCTTTGGCTGGGTTTTCTCTAAAAATGTCCTCATAAATATATAAATGAAAAGCAATTATTCATACATTTTTAAAATGCATTATTACAACTGCAAGGAATTTTATTTTTGTCCTTGAGGTGTAAAAGGTCACATGGATCATATTGCTTTGACTATTGTGTGTGTGTGTGTGTGTGTGTGTGTGTGTGTGTGTGTGTGTGTGTGTCCAACAGAAAGAAAAAAATCTAAAAGAAAAAAAGTGAAAGAAAAGAAAAAGTGAAAGGAAAAAGTACTTATTCAACCTTTGACCAAAATAATACCAGAAACCATGCAATCAATAACATTTTACATTTGAAATGTAATCATTTTTGTAATTTAAATATATTTTTGGTTTTATATATTAGTTGTTGTAACCCTGGTAAATTACAATAAAACGCTTTTTCTTTCTTTCTTCTCTTTTTGTATGATTGAGCGTTTGCAGTGGTGTTAAAATCAATAACGCAATGTTTAGCCCACCTGTTAGATACAAATATAAACGTGTCATTTATTATCACAGTAGGCTATATATTTAAGTCGTGTTTTTGGATTTTTTTTTTCTCGGTAGAACCTCTTCTTTAGTCCGTTTGAAATGCACCTGCACATCATCAGTGTGTTCTTCTTTCCGTCCAACGTTTAGTTGTGATCTTACCGTTCAAAAATGGTTGGGAAAATTTAATAACATCAATAGCCGATGATTCAGTCAGTGCTCATGATTCCGGTGTTTTTCCCCGCGCTTTATTTAATTGTAATCATGTGCATTCTAGTGTTCTGTTTTATTCTAAGTAAGAAATTGAAGACAAATTCTCCATTCTCTATTCTCATGTGAATAATTTCATTTGCGGACAGTCCAACATTTGATTTTTATTTTTTTTTATTTTTTTTTTTATGTCTGTAATAATGACGCAATTTAAATGGCACTTTTAAGAGTTTGCTGTTATTGCTTAAATATTAGCTATATTTTAATTCTACACAGTCCAGTGTAAATTTTCTCTAGTAGTCTCTGATGTCACACGTGCTCTTCGTTATAAATAATAAAATCGTGAGCACAATAACAGGGTATGTTATAATTACATTGTTTAATACAATTTCGTTTAAACTGAATTAGTAACACATTTGTTGGTTTTCCCTCTTTGCCCGAGATGTGGTTTAGGGCTCTTAGTTTGTACAAATCACCGAGCTGATATTTGCACTTACAAAACCTTTAACATCGTAAAGTCATAGCCTATATTTAATCAAATAAATTATAAATACAGAAAATTAAATGAGCAATAATTGCTCATAATACACGGAGTGATTTGTCATACAGACCGTTTAATATAACATTCTTCTGTTTAATATTATTTTAAACGTTTTGATATATATGAATAGTGTTTGCAATTAACAAATATATTATTAGTAGGCTATATATTTTTATATATTGATATTGGTTGTATTTCCATTCATTTATTTCATTTATTTGTATAGAAATATTGTGAACTGAAAATACTGCGAGGTTTTAACATTTTATTCATATTGTTTTAAAGCTTAGGTTCAGAAAGCTCCGAGGCACATTTGTGTTTCTGATGGTGGTTTCATTTTTAATGCACCAACGAATATTAGTAAATATATTTTAAGTATTGATTACTTGTATTGGCTTAATGGAAAATATGCTATGGCATGTTTTCAGAAACGTTTAAAAACATAAATTAAAGGTTAAATATAGAAAATGATGCCAAATAAAGAAACTAAAATTTAAATGACTTAAATGTAAATCGAAAATGATTAAATAAATATGCAGAGCATGGTTTGCTGTGTAATATTGTGTTTGTTAGATATTGTTCTGTTTTAATGCTTATATATTCGGTTTCAAACAACTCATGCTTAATGAACATTCTTTTTTCTATACATTCTTTTCTCAAAGTGATTTATTGAAGAAAATTTCGTTTCATTGATTCCTTTATGTGTTTTGTTTAATATTTTATCTGTTTTGGTTCATTGTATTTTTCTGTTATATTCATAGATTGTAGGCCTATTTTGAGATATAAACGAAATACAATCACATGCATTTGTTTTATAATACAGCTAAAATTGCAATATTAAACAAAAATATAAATAATTCTACTATCTATAAAAGGACAATTACAAATGCTAAAAAATACATATTTTATACATAAACATTTTTGTGTTATAATCTTTGTATATGCAAGGATTTATCATTTTATTTTATTTGTATTTTTTATTATTTTACTTTGCATGTATTATTTTGATAAAAAGAAAATGTAATTTGCTTGATAATGTAGTTGGCAGGTGCATCACAGCGCGCATCAGGGCTTCACTGAAGGTCAACGCGTGTCTCTTCCAGGTCGTTTGGAGGTCTTTCTTCTGTTTTACAGCCCAGGTATGTTGAATTAATTAAAACAGCCGTAATTAACGCGGACTCCCCTCAAATAGGCGACCATTGCGAGTTTACCTTGAAACACATCTGGCACACGTTGATTTAATTAAAACTGAGACGACAAAAAGAGCCCGACTACATTTACAAATTACCGTTGAATGTAACAATGTAGGGTTTTTTTCACGTTGTCTGGAATTAGAAGTAGATTTTAAATGGCCTATAATTTACCTTACATCAAAATGAATTTACCTTGTTACTCATTTAAAACATCACTTAAGATTGTACACTTATTTAATACTTTTAACTGGCGTCATGTCGATAGCAAATCATTTATTTGATTGCACGAAGGTTTTCTGCATCATCTTGTTTAAACACTCAACAGAATTGATCGGTGACCACACTGCACTACACCTGTTCACTTTTGCTAACTAAACACTTTCACACCAGTGCACGATTAGCGTTTGGTTATTACTTGTGCACTCAATAACATGAAAATAACACGATTTACGGCGACAGACAGAAACATCACTCTAAACACCTGAATTCGTGCCTTGCGTTTGTGGTTGCAAACAAAAACTCACACACTTCATACATCTCTTTCTCTCTCTCTCTTTCTCTCTCTCTCTTTCTCTTTCTCTCTCCGGTGAACGGTATAATCCCCTGCCGTCCCTGCTTCACTCCAAGCCCGTATTTAATTCCCTTAAACCCCCAGCTGCCGTTCTGGTTCCTCTGTGAACACGACAGACTGTGAAGCGCTCCCGGTTATTAATAATTCACCAGCCACTGCACGAATCCATCCACAGATCAACCCGACCGTTCTGCACGGGCCACGCAAGGGTAGCACGTTTATTTTGGCAACTACTCTTACCCAGGCTACTTAACATACATTAATTAGTTATTTGAAACGTTAGTGCGCTGCAGTTATTCGTTCCGGCGACATAAAAGTCTATATCCCTCTCACGCGTCGCTTATGATTCCGCTATAATATCCATTTGCGCGAAATGACGTCCTCTCCATAATAATTGATCGTGTAATCCGCGCACTGAGGAGGAGGAGGAGGTCATGGAGATCACCCTGAGGAGGTATCCAGTGGGATGGATGGAGATCAAGCACCAATTCGCCCAGAGTCCGTGAGCTGAAACTGCGCAGGCAGAAAGTTGCTGTCGCACGCCGCGATCTCGACTCAAGCCACCGGAGAGACGCTCGAACCGGGAGGGATTCGTACCGGAGAGCTTCGGTGAACGGAGGAACGGTCGTGCTGCATCTTCTCCGGTTTCATCTGAAGGCGCAGTTCTTTTGAACCTGCTGAAAGACCGAAACGATCCCCGCGAAAGTTTCCGTGCGTAAAAGTTGGCCATTTTCCGCGATCCACGGGCCTGTCCCGCAACCCGGTTCTTCTGCTTCCGGTATCAACGGAGAAAACCGACTTATTTGCTTTTGCTCTCCCACCACGCTGCTTTTTTTTCGGGGGAAAGTTCTTTTTTTTTTCTAAAGGAGTAAAATGGGTCTTTGAGACTGTTGGCAATATTCCCCGCTCCACAATGGTACGTGCTGTGTAAATCAACTTTGCTCTTCTTATTTCTGTTTTAAAATGTTGGTAAACATGGAGAGAGGGGTTTAGATTGATAGTATGCCAGACAATAATTGTTCCAGAATCATTTTTTTTTTTTTGGTGTTTTAGTCTTGCGCAAAAACTCTGGATGTAAAACAGCATGCGCTCTAGTTCTCAGTCGTCTCGATGCGCGTCATGCAACTGTGTATGTAACTGTATGAGAGGAAAATAATGCTTAAGGTTGTTCATATGAATTGAAAAGTTTGTTGGAAACTCTGCCGAATGTTCTTCTGTAACACTGCATTGTGATATTTACGGTGCAACTAATTTATCACTCGATTTAGGCATAATATATTAGTCTAAAATGAATACATTAGACATGCAGCATCATAATGCACAGTTTAACTTTGACCCTGTGGCACTCGAACTTTCAAAACAAGTGTTCTAGATATACCCCATTATGACGGGGGATAATGAAGTGTGTAGAATAATAACCCTTCAGTTTACATGCATTTCAGTGTTATGGGATTACAGGCGACACATGCACATGTAACATGCCATTACTGAAATTGTTCCACTGCGCAAGCTTGTCACAGGACGACAGTCGCCGCCCACATGTCGTCTGTCAAAGAGAACAAAAGCTCTGAGGGGTTAAATATAGAACAATAGTGCTGGATGCAACTTATTTCGTGTCCATACTAACTTTTTACTGCAGAGCGTGTTGCGTGTGAAGTCATTGCATTGCAATGCATTTTGATAGGCATTGATTAATTGCATTGTTTGTGGGGTTTTTTTTCCTCTTGAAATTTATTTTGCGTGCACAGAGTTTTTAACTGTCTGTAAACAACATTTAAACAAGAATAGTAATAAAATAAACATCAGTGATAGATTTATATATTGTCAAGGCCAGGGATGTCAAACTCAATTCCTGGAGGGCCGCAGCCCTGCAGAGTTTAGTTACAACCCTAATTAAACACACCTGATCCAGCTAAACAGGTCCTTCAGGCTAATTTGAAAACTACATGGTTTGTATGTTGGAGCAGGGTTGGAACTAAACTGTGCAGGGCTGCGGCCCTCCAGGAACTGAGTTTGACACCCCTGGTCTAGGCCGATAAATCAGTGACGTTTAGCCGATATCTCTTTCCACTTGGCTGATTAACAGAGTTCAGTTTAAAAATCGAATGCCCTGTGCATGTATAAAACACAATTTGTTTCTACAATTTCATGAAAGGCATTTGTTAATGTGTGCATGTCAGTTGCTATGATTACATTGAAAAGAGTATACATACATGCATGTGTATTGCCCATCCCACTCTCAAGTTATCAGTATCGGCATGCATAATATAGTGATACAAGAATGCTAAATTAACATATAATTATACATCCAAAAAGCCATAGTGTAAATACAATCTTAGAAGTATTTAGAGACTGTTCTTCTTTTTTAACCCTCATATTGTGTTCCAGTCATTTTGACCCAGAGAGGATTTTATTTTTCCTGAAAATTGGATTAATAACTCACAAATATGTATATATAATATTTGTGCTTTTTCGGGGGGATTTTTTTTTCACCAAATATTGGATTCAATCTTGTTTTCTTTCAATTAGCACAGTTTGTGTGCTTCATTGTAGGCCTGAGCTCATGCACCTCCATTTTTGAGCAAATGTATCCAAAAGTATCCACAAAGAGTGCTTTTTTTTACGCTTAAAAAATGGGGTGCATGAGCTCAGATCGATGCGGTCTACGAACAATCGGTTCCAAAAAGAAATGCAAAACCTGTGCTAATTGAAAGAAAACAAGTTGACAAAAAGATAGAATCCAAGATTTAGTGATAATACAGCTTAATGAGAGATTTACAAGTAATTTTTTAAAAGTCCCATCATTTTTGACTGGGAACATCAAATGAAGCCCAGCAGAAGGGTTCAATAATACTGTATGTCTGCTGTATGAAGGCGGCTATGTATAAATACACATGCAGCCATTTCAAGCATTCATAGGACACTGGAGAGGAAATTTGCAGGCCAGATTCAACAGCTTTTTACAGTATATGTCAATAGCATGCAGCTCTGACACGTGCAGCTATTTCAAAACTAGAAAAAATCACGAGGAACTTGCATTTGAATATCATATTGGCTGAATTTTGGGATCTTCATGCAAGAACATCTGCTCAGCGTTAGCTCGACTCTAACCTCAGATAGCTTGATTTTTACTTCTCACCAGACAGGCCACAATAAGCTGATCTGAGGAGACATCAAGCTATTGGCAGTCAACGAAAGCACATTACCCAGGTGTCCTCATTTCAGAGTCTAAATGTTGGGCTAATTTATGCATCGGCCTTCTTTATTTTCAACTCACTGCACACATAGTTTCCAGTTCTCCTCCACTTCGAACTAGCTTCGAAATCCAGATTATATTTGATTGCATGACTGATGCAATATAGGCTTGTACTTGTTGATGATTTCCAGATGGGCCTGAATATCAGCACATTAATGTGGATAATTATTTGTTTACCCGCTCTCTTAAATGGCATGGACCCAAATAGGCCACTGCAGAAAGAACCGAGGGAATCTATTCAAAGCTGACTCCACATGGGATTAACGTCTCCTCTTAAAAACGAATTTAATTAAGCTTCCAAACAACAAGCAAAGATATGAAGCAAGATAGTTAGAAAAGAGTTGACAGCTAGTCACATAGCTCAAACAACTAGACGCTTAAAGAGAAATGCATCTGGAAGAGACTTTGATGACAGTTGAAATGAAAAAAGTTCTACTATAACAATGCATTCTATAGTTTGTTTACCAAAAAGCTTTGACTGCAAGCTTGGACGAAGAAGCAGAATATGTAATTGATGTCAAAATCCTTTATTTTGTAGTCAGTGTTTGATTTGTTTTATAGTGAGAGGAGGTATTGATGTTAGTGTAGCAATTACTATATGTATTTGAAATTAAACATGTAATGTGTAAGAAATGTCATTTATTTCCAAGACCCAAACTAAAAAAGCATGTGTGCCATGTGTTAGCGCCCCCCATGGTGGAGTGCTGTTAGTTCCCCTGTCAACTGGATTGATTTTTAGTGAAAAAGTGAAAGTGAAAGTCGTGACGTATTGTCAAGTATGGTGACCCATACTCGAAATTGGTGCTCTGCATTTAACCCATCCAAGTGCACACACACAGCAGTGAATAGTGAACACACGCACACACACACACCGTGAACACACACCCGGAGCAGTGGGCAGCCATTGCTCCAGCGCCCGGGGAGCAATTGGGGGTTCGGTGCCTTGCTCAGGGGCACCTCAGTCATGGTATCGAAGGCAGAGAGAGTGCTGTTCATTCACAATCCCCACCTTCAATTCCTGCCGGTGTGAGAATCGAACCGGCAACCTTCAGGTTACAAGCCCAACTCTCTAACCATTAGGCCACGACTTCCCCCAATCAACATTTTTTATGACCAATCAACATTATGACCAAGTCATTTGACACAGATGTCCCTGATTAATTGGCTGTTGGTTTTAGCTTTTTCTTCTATTGCAAGCCAATGATGTGATGTTAATGAAACTCTGGTTATCAGTATGCTGTCATATACATCAGTTCATTGTCATAACTGCATGTCTATGTGCTGCTAGAGCCCAGCATTAGTCTGAAATTATATAGCATTTTCATTAAAAATGGTACAAAAATCTAAAAAAATCTATCCCTGGACCAAGATATCTGTTTACATTCCTACTGATCTTCCGGTTACATGCATATATGTATAAAAAATCAAGTCAAATTTAGTAACTGTTCTGAGAGTTCAGTGTAGTATTTATACTACATGGTAGACATGGTAAACATGGTAGCTCATGTTTTTAAATTAGTTACTAAAAGAACCGACTCTTAAGAGCCATTTGTTTGGCAGGCAAACTACACTCATATGTTTTTGATATAGGTTAGAAAAAAGCACCGGCTCATATTAGTAATTTGTTCAGGATTCACTAAGAATAACCAGTTCATATAAGTAATTTGTTCAATAATCGGACTCAACTGGTCGTGTTTTATGTTTTTGATTCACTAAAAAGAACCAACTCATACAAGTAATTTGTTTGAGAATCGGACTACACTGTTCGCTCTTATGTTTTTTGATTCACTAAAAAAAAGAACCAGCTCATAAAAATCTTTTGTTCAAGAATCAGACCATACTGGTCCCACTTTATGTTTTTGATTCACTTTAAAGAACCAGCTCATATACTCTAAAAAATGCTGGGTTAAATACAACCCAGCACTGGGTAAAATATGGACCAACCCAGTGATTGGGTTGTTTTGACCCAGCAGCTGGGTTTGTCCATATTTTACCCAGCGCTGGGGTGTATTTAACCCAGCATTTTTTTTAGAGTGTAGGAGTCGTTTGTTTGAGAATCAGGTTACATTGGTCATACTTTATTTTGATTTACTAAAAAGAACCCAAACATACAAGTCATTTGGTTGCGCTTTTGATTCAGAAAAAAGATCTGGTATATACGAGTCACGTGTTAATGAATTATACTCCATTGGTCGTGTTTTAAATTTTGATTCGCAAAAAAGAACCCTCTCACATGAGTCATTTATTGAGGAATCAGACTATACTGTTCGCTCTTATGTTTTTTGATTCACTTTAAAAAGAACCGGCTCATATGTGTCATTGGTTCGGGAATTGAACTACGCTGGTTGGGCTGTTTGTTTTTGATTCACTAAAAAGAACTGGATTACACGAGTAGTTTGTTCATGAATCGGGCTACACTGACTGCTCTGTATGTTTTGATTAAAAACATAACTGGCTCATAATAGTGATTTGATTGTGAATCAGACTCTGCTGGTTGCGCTGTTTTATTTTGCGTGCATCTAAAAACAACAGAAAGATGTTGCATATTATTTCATGGTTCACAGTCTTTTTATTGCTTTGCCTTAAAAATAGACAAGAAACTCATGTTCTCAACAAAATATTTTTTGCTGTGGCACAGATTCAGCAGCAGGGGAATCGCCACACGATTCAAAACCAGTGCAGAAAACACTTGAAATCAGGACTGATTTTAAATGGTCGTCAGTGAAGAAATGCTAATCTATAAGTATTAAACTTTGTCGTATAACAGCCATGAATGATTCCTATGATAATATGAGGAACTCAAAACCCCTTAGCAACACCCTGGCAACCACTCACAGCATCATGTTAGCATTTTGTCTTTAGAAAATGAAAAATTTAATCTGATTATTTTTAATGTCACTCCCCAGCCTTAGTTTTTCCACTAATGCTAACAAACCATTTAATTAAAAACTTGAAATATCTTATATTTTGTATTTAATGTAGTAAAATAATGATTCATCCTGTATAATAGTCCATAATCAGACACGACTCTGGCTTGCAGTTCCTGTGCTGACAGAATCAATGTTTAGTGCCCAAACAGCTCTGAAAACAAACAATAAGCAATCTGACAGCCCACCCTCCTCCAGCTTCATTATTACTCCTGTTCTGTGCTCATTTCTCTCTCTCCGGCTCCTCTAGAGATGGAGGTATGAAATATCACATTTTTCCAGCATTTCTCCCTGAAGTGGCCCTGGCAGGCGTTCACACGGCATACATTTCTGCTTTCATATATTTCCCCCCCTCGCCGCTTTTAAAAAACAAATCCCCCTCCCTCCCTCTGATGTGTCTGCCATGTTACCTGGGTTTGTAGAGCGTTAACAGTTATGTAGAAGTTCTGTTGACTGTCAGTTTCTCTTATCTGTGAACACATGAATTAGGACGTAAAGCGGGATATTGTGAAGATAGTTTTAATTTGGGTTGTTGATGTTGTTGTGAAGTTAAAGTTTATATGAACGTGTAAGCGTGAAACTCACCAAAACATGCGTAGGCCTCATTTCACCCGAAAAAAATAAAAGAAAAAAGCAAATAAGAAATTATATTTTTACATAAAGAAAATTAGGATTATTTTCAGAAGCAAGAGAAATCACACCCATTTTTGTAACCACGCTAAAGAATCGGGAGCATCTGCGCTTAACGAAGAAGACCAGCCAATCAGAACACACTCTCTGCTTCTGACCTATTTTTGTGCGTTCTGATTTGCTGACATGTTTTTGGTGGATGAGGTTTCAGCAAAATGGATGAAATCGTGTATGATGATATATATCTTTTGCATTGTCACATTATTTTCAGGACAGTTAGACATTTCTCACCCAAATTCACAATAATTCTTATTAAATTATCATTACTGACATATTTAAAAAATATTAGATCAGCAATATTAAAGATGAAAATGTGTAAAATTTCTTCTATCTATCTATCTATCTATCTATCTATCTATCTATCTATCTATCTATCTATCTATCTATCTATCTATCTATCTATCTATCAAATTATGAGATATATACACGTATTAATGTAATGTCATGAAGATAATGTCACAATATAAGGTAATCTTAATGATGCTAAAATAAGCTTCCTTTTCTTTTAATATAATATAATTTCTTATGTCTTTCTTTTGATTTTTTGTGGGTAAAACATGAGTTGGACATTCCTGTGGTGTGAGATTAAGGGAAAGTACAGTCAAACATAAATTTATTCAGACACCTTCAACATTTCTCACATTATCAGTTTATTCGCTATATAGTTTATAAAATGGTAATAAAATATGACAAGAACTCAAGAGTTAAACTGTATCAGAACAAATTCATCTTGATAATGTCAGATAATTTTGATTGAAAGGTATGTAACAAAACATGCTCAGGTCAAAGTGTCAAATGAAATTTTTGGTCCCAATTTTTTTTTAATCAATTTTACTGGTAGTCCACTGTATGAGGATTTTTGGGTATAATATGTCACAGCTTACTTTATTTTGCTATCCTCACTTACATAAATGAACTATAGTGTCCTGCACGCACTAGTAAAAAATATCAAAAATTATATCTGGTGTCTGAATAATTTTTTGGTTTGACTGTATGTATTTTCAGATGCTATAACTGTTTGCTTTCTTTGCAGTTCACTTCAATAGTCCTGTGGTGTGACGAATGTATTCTTAAAAATACAATTAGTCCATTTAGTCTCTCAATTACTAGACTTCATACACTGCATGTAAAATATATATAGGAGACTTAAAAAAATGCACATTGCAGGGGTATGAAATTGATATAGATAGCATCTCAAATGAGTTGTCCTTCAAAGATTTTGATGAGAAATATGAGTTTATACTGAGATCTCTGTCATTTGATTGAAGTCTTTGGTTTCCTGGAAAATCTAACCACGGTTTGAGACACTTGAGATCTCTTGTGAAACTCTAGGGGAGAAACTAGGGCCTTTATCTCAGGAGAAACATCTGAGAAGCAGGAGACTTCAGCAAAGTCTCCAGTTGCTTTCCATTGACAGTAATTTCATTGCTGTTCTAGCAGAAACAATTAAAGGGTTATTTCACCCAAAAATGAAAATGCCATCATTTACTCACCCTCAGGTTGTTCCAAACCTATATGAGTTTCTTTCTTCTGTTGAACACAAAAGACGATATTTTGAAGATTGTGGGTATCCAAATAGTTGACGGTACCCATTGACTTCCATAGTATGGAAAAAATACTATGGAAGTCAATGGCTACTGTCAACAGTCAACAATTCCTTTAAGATTTTAATACTTGACATAAAATCAACTCAAAATGCCAAGCACCACACATTTTCTCATGAAAATGTAAAAATCTAGTCCATTCAAGCCATTTAAGTTTCTGTTTTTATACATTCTGAAAGTAACAACCAGTTCAACCAAAATTATAGTACTGATTATAGTTTGTTTAGTACTTTTTTTTCTTTTTCTTTCCTACCATGATTTTCAAGCAAACATGTCCCATATCGCTCACATTCATCACACTTTTATTGTGATTGCTACACAATTTACGTTTCACATTATGCGTTACTACCTATAATCTTCATAGCAGGGCAATTTTGGCATCCCCTGTGAGCCGACATGAAATGTAACAGGCCCATCATTTCCCATCAGCAGACATTTTGAATATGGCTGTTCGTCGTTCGCCTCTGAATATGTTTGTGTTGATACTCAAGAGTTAATTATGAAGGGCCGAGGGAGCGGTTTCGCTCAGGGCTGGCCATATGGATCGGGCATATGCTGCGTATATATAGAAAAGGGTGGCATGTTTAATTGATACAGTACCACGCTCCATAAACATCCACATCAAGGGAGAAGGGGGACAGATCTACAGGGAACTACATCAAACAATCAGCGTAGACTCATACAAACCATGTTACTTTAAAGTGTGAAGGCAAACCAAGCAGAAAAGAGGGACTCATCTGTCACTTTGTCTGACCTGCCCCTGTTTCTCTGTCCATCGCTTTTATTCATTAGAAAAGCTGTTTGACAAAGAGTGTTTTTATATGATGATATTGAGGACAGTTAACACAAATAAATAAAAAAAAGTTGCTCATACTTATGGTTAGTGATTTAAGCAAATCTAAAGTCTTCATAAAATGTAAATCTAATTGTTCTTTAAAAAAATAAAGGTTTTTATTGGGATTGATGGTTCCATGAAGAACCTTTAAAGGGAAAGTTCTGAATACAAAAGAAGATATTTTGAAGAATGTTGGTAACCAAATAGTTGACTGTAGCCATTGGCTTCCATAGTATTTTTTTCCATACTATGAAAGTCAATGGGAACCATCAAGTGTTTGGTTACCAACATTCTTCAAAATATCTTCGTTTGACTTTAACAGAAGAAAGAAACTCATACGGGTTTCAAAAAACTTGAGGGTGAGTAAATGATGAAAGAATTTTCATTTTTGGGTGAACTATCCCTTTAACATCCATGGAATCTTCTTTTTCTTTAAATTTTCAAAATGTTTTTCACAGTTCTTTTCAGAACTGTCCACTGAAAGGTCCCTTTGGGAACCAAACATGGCTCTTCATCACTGTGAAAACTCCTTTTTTAAAATCTTTATTTTTAAGAGTGCACACAATCTGAAAGTAACAACCGGTTAACAACAACGATTCTTAGTTGTCGTTTTACAGTTTGTTTAGTCAAGCACTTTGACTTATGAATGTGTTGTGAGAGGAGAGGAGAGAGAGCGCGTATGCAGCCTTTCATTGCTGTGGATATGAATAGCTGGTGTTGCAGCCACATTTTGGTTAGCCAGTGTCTGGGATCTATTATAGTATCGTGTGTGTGTGTGTGTGTGTGTGTGCATGCACACACATCTATGCGTCTGTTATTTCAGTGCTGCATGTATTTTTATAGGAGTGCATTTTAGAGACAGGTTTAATCCAGGGAATGTGTGCACCAGAGTTTGCTCCAATCTCAACTGCATTAAAATACAGTATATATCTTTTTCTTAAGGACAACAGGAATTCTCCTCATCTGGGATACTGAGGCCCATAGGAAAGAAAAATCAAAAGTGAGATCTCTTTAACATCTCAAATATTTCTCCTAGACAGAAATGAAGTTACTTTAAGATCGAATGGAGATTTTTGCTTGAGTCTCCTGCTTCTAAAACTTGTCTCCTGAGACAAAAACTCTAACACTATCAAGATGGACTCCTTTAAAGCTTTAAAAGAGATCTCAACAACATCACACACTGTGCACAGATATTTCTCCTAGTCTAAAGACTCCGGTGGTCTCATATTTGTCTCCTTCAAAGTTTTAGAAGAGATCTCAACAACATCATACACTGTGCTCAGATATTTCTCCTTAGCTAGAGACTCTGGATCTCTCACATTTGTCTCCTTTAAAGCTTTAGAAGAGATCTCAACAACATCACTGTCACGTTCTACTGGGAGCAAGGAGCGAGGAGACGAGGAGTAGAACAAAAACAGTCTTTTAACAACACTATCACCAAGGAATCCAACATAGGAACACAGGAAGACATATATAACAGCAGACACCGAACCAATGGAGAACATAGGACTTATAATGACAAGGAAATCAAGGAGCAAACGAGATGATTAATAAAACTCAGGTGAACAGACTGAACGATGATTAACTAATGACAGGAAACAAACCAAAAAAGGGCAAACAGGAACTAAACAGAAACCAACATGTGACAGATCGCTCCCCCTCCCGGCAGGCGCGTCCCGTGCCGTAACAGTTCTACCGGGGAGGGGGGCGGGCGCCCTGGAGGCTGGTGCAGGGCAGGATACTGGAGAGGCCTCCAGGGTGGAACAGGAGACTCGGGGGACCATGGCAGATCAGGGGTCTCAGGCGGCCATGGTGGGTCAGGGGTCTCAGGCGGCCATGACGGGTCAGGGGTCTCAGGCGGCCATGGCCTATGCCCCCCCCAAAAAAAATTTCCAGGGGAAAAATATGGAGTCTAGTGGGCGCTCTGGTGGGCGCTCAGGAGGAGTGGGCTCTGGTGGACGCTCTGGAGGAGCGGGCACTTCAGGCACGGGCCCTGAAGGAGCGGGATCCGGAGGAAGCTTGCGAGGAGCGGGCTCTGGACTCATACCCTCGTATGCCACTAGTAAGCCCAAGGGCACATGGACATCCGTCGGCAGGCTTGCATTGGGCGCGAACGCCGACGGGCTTGCCTTGGCCGCGAACAGCGGCGGGCTTGCGTTGGCCGCGAACGGCGGTGGGCTGTTTCTGGATCGGGGCTGGACACTCTCCAGACACCGGAGGATCCCTTCCCTCCAGCTCAGTCCTGTGGTGTCTGGGAGGTCCACAGGGCGATGGTAATTGGCCCTGATCCAGAACAGGGAGTTGAGTGTGGCGTCATCCAACGCCACACACACGGCGAGCCCGCAGAACTCCCGTGCATACTCCCCGAATGGGAGATCTTTGCGGGCTAGGGCAGCGAATCGTGCGGCAACCTCCATTGCTGCGGAGGGGGAAAAAAAACAGGAAAACTAATAACTTTCAAAAAGGGGAAAAAAGAAAACTTGGGAGAAGGAGCACTGCTTACTTTGTTGTTCTGCTGTTCTGTCACGCTTTGCTGGGAGCAAGGAGCGAGGAGACGAGGAGTAGAACAAAAACACAATCTTTTAATAACACTTTCACCAAGGAATCCAACATAGGAACACAGGAAGACATATATAACAGCAGACACCGAACCAATGGAGAACATAGGATTTATAACGACAAGGAAATCAAGGAGCAAACGAGATGATTAATAAAACTCATGTGAACAGACTGAACGATGATTAACTAATGACAGGAAACAAACCAAAAAAGGGCAAACAGGAACTAAACGGAAACCAACATGTGACAATCACACACTGTGCTCAGATTTTTCTCCTTAGCTAGAGACTCTGGATCTCTCACATTTATCTCCTCAAAAATTAGATTAGAGATCTCAACAACATCACACACTATGTTTAGATATTTCTCTTTAGCTAAATAATCTGGGGGTCTCATATTTGTCTCTTGTAAAGCTTTAGAAGAGATCTCAACAACTTTACAAAGTGTGCACCAAGTCAAGTACTTGAAAGGCACTAAATAAAGGGGGGAAAAATCATAAATTCAGAGTTAAAGGCTGTATTGAGAGAGAAATTATGCAGAAATAAGGATAACGTTACTTTTTATGGGACAATGTTTATGTACATAATTATGCACATAATTTGTTTTTGGAAATAGTAATGTACCGGATGCCTTAATCTAAACTTATTTACAGAAAATTTAACCCTGGAGCTTTCTTTGCTGAAAGACACAGGCTTATGACTCGGTCTTGATTATTAATTGACCAATTTGATTATTAATACATATCATGTGGTAGAAATGTTTGAGCTCATATTGAGGCATTTCACTTGGTGCATACTTTTTAAAGTTATTGAGATCACTTTTGAAATTTAGAGGAGACAAATGTGAGCGCTCCCGAGTTTTTAGTGTTGGAGAAAAATCTGAGCTCAATGTGTAATGTTATCCAGAGTCTCTAGCTAAGGAGAAAAATCTGAGCACAGTGTGTAATGTTGTTGAGATTTCTTCTAAACTTTTGAGGAGACACATGTGAGACAACTAGAGTCTTTAGATTAGGAGAAAAATCTCAGCACAGTGTGTAAAGTTGTTGAGATCTCTTCTAAAGCTTTAAAGGAGACCATTGTGAGAGTGTTAGAGTTTTTGTCTCAGGAGACAAGTTTGAGAAGCAGGAAACTCAAGCAAAAGTTTTCATTCAATCTTAAAGTAACCTCATTTCTGTCTAGGAGAAATATTTGAAATGTTAGAGAGATCTATTTTTTATTTTATTTTTCTTCCTTCTGGTTAGCTTCAGTGTCATTTATTCACACCATTTCAATCAAAGACAATACATGCATTGTCATATTTGAAGTTGTTTTATGTAGAAAGTGTTTTATTAGACAATGATTTAACAGAGGAAACCATAACCTATATTTACATACATGCAAAAATGGACTGTACAAGACAAAATTTTAATTCTACTAAATAAAGCAAAAAAACAAACAAAAACAAAACAAAACCAAACAAAAAGTAGTGTTTTTGTTAAAACAAAAAAGTGTTACGTTTGTTAAAAAAGGTATTGCTCTTATACTAAACAATTTGCACTTTTAAGTCCATTCTAGTGTGTTTGGAAAATGTATTGTACTGTATATACAATGCTGGACACTGAAGATAAATTTAAACATTTAAACTAGTCACCCTTGATATTCTGAAATTTTTAATGCTATTGAAATACGTTTAGTATTTACAATATTAGAAAAGTTTAACGTTTCTCGTACAATAAAACTGAAGAAATCTTAAGACAAAGCTGATATCTCAATGAGACATATAAGAGAATCACCCCTTAGTATCCTGAGCGTAGAGTAACCTCTGTTAGAGCCATAGCCTTGTAGGCAACATATTGACGTGAAGGCACAACTGCACCTAAGACAGCATGGGTCCGAATCCCAGCAAAAGGTACTTTCCGGCTCCTGTTCGATTCTCATCTGCCCAACTGTTTCCTGTCTCTACTCCTAATGTCCAGACCATTAAAGGTGAAAAAACCCATTGCAATATTAAAAAAAGCAACCTCTTAGCAGTAAAACATTTTTATAATGGAGTCTTGCAAGAGATTACAGCAAGACAATAAAGAGATCTCCCATGTTTCTCACACATTTCTCTCCTATTATCATTTTGGATTCCTTTCTTTCAGAATTTTCTCATGTCTCAGTTGTGTCTACTTTTATTTCTCCTAAGTATTGTTAGGAGAAACATCTGAGCCACTGTTGAGACTAAAATGAGAAATACATAAGAATCACAACTAAGTCTCCTGAGGTTAGAAAGAGCAACCACTGAGCAATAAAATATTCCTATATTGGAGTCTTGATAGAGATTACAGAAAGACAATAAAGAGATATTCTGTTTCTTCCACCACATTCTCAGTTTTGACTCTTTTTTTTCTCAAATATTTCTTGTCTCATTTACTTCTATTTCTCCTAAGGAATTTTAGGAGAAACATCTGAAATGGTGTTGAAACTAAAATGAGAGCTATACGAGAATCTCATCTAAGTCATCTGAGCTTAGGAAAAGCAACCACTGAGCAATACATTTGTCCTATGGGGGGTTTCTTCAGAGGTCGAGGGAAATTTCATTTGATAAAAAAATAAATATGAATTCTTTGTACAGTCAAACCAAAAACTATTGAGACACCAGATATAATTTTTAATATTTTTTTTTACTAGTGGGTGTAGGACACTATAGTTCATTTATGTAAGTGAGAATAGCAAAATAAAGTAAACTGTGACACATTATACCCAAAAATTCTTCATACAGTGGACTACCAGTAAAATTGATAAACAATTTGGGACCAAAAATTAGATTTGACACTTTGACCTGACTATGTTTTGTTACATACCTTTCTATCAAATTTATCTGACACGATCAAGATGAATTTGTTCTGACACAGTTTAACTCTTGAGTTCTTGTCATATTTTATTACCATTTTCTAAACTATAGCGAATAAAAATGTGACAAATTTTGAAGGTGTCTGAATAAATTTTGCTTTGACTCTATTGACTATATATATATATATATATATATATATATATATATATATATAGTCAAACCAAAATGTATTCAGACATATATGTACAGTATATATATATAAATATGTATTTAAAATATGCACACACACACACACACATACATTATGTATTATTTTTTTATATTATAAATTGAGTACCTTTTAGACTGAAGCACTCACTGTTGTCTAGCAAAAATATTTTAAATATATTTAAGGTGTACTATATTATATTATATTTTTAAAGAAATTGTAAAACTATTAAATATAAAATATTATTTCATGTTAAATATATTTTATCATTATATTTTATGATTTTAGCTATACACACACACACACACACACACACACACACACACACACGAAATACTATATATACACAAGCATGTTATATGAAATATCTATGTATAAAATTTCATCTTAACGTGTTTATAAGGCCACCCAAAGTATATAATTTTTGCATACCTGTGGTTCCAGTTGTTAATACTTTTTCCCAAGGATTTAGAATAAATAATAGTAAAAAGTTATTGATGAATTAAGATTTGTTCATGAAAACTTTTGAATGCAGATTTCACAAACAAATATGTGCATATGATGCATAGTTAGTGAATGAAACCAGTTTGCCCAAAACAAAATCTGCAATCAGATTTCTCAATATGAACTCAAATATTTCTCATCAAATTCCACCAAGATGATCTGAGCTGCTATCAACATCCATTTTATAGCACTGTACATCAGTGTGAGTCACATTTGTGTCTATTTCGAAAGGAATTTTGGGAGAAACATCCAAGACAATCCTGACACTTCATATAGAAATAACGGCGATCTCCATTAAGTCTCATCATGATCAACCTCTGAGCATTAGATCTTTCAGTCTGGGTCTTTGTGTACTAGTTAATCACTTTTACTTAAAATCAACTGGTGCAGACCTCTTGCCCCATAATGCCGCTGTGGACAGACTTTGCTTTTGCCCCCGGCTTTACTGTGTGATTTAACATCGTCCTACTGATGGCTAAACTGGAATGGGGTCTCATTCAGTTCCGCACACCCAGTCAGTGCAGCTCCCAGCATACAAATGAACTGGGATGAATGGACACTACACTCTGAGAGAAAAAAAACAAAACAAACCACCTTGGCAGTCGTGTCGGGAGAAAGAGTCGCTGTGTGAGGGGTTTGTGCTGAATAAGTCACGGATATACTTGGAAGTCAGGAGGTGTGAACGGGAACCAGTTTGGAGAGTCTGGTCTGACTGTGCGCCGCATGCAGAGCTGCACTGAGTTTAAGAGGAAACCCGCTGATTGCAGGCCGTGTGGACTCCAGCACTGCATAGGTGGCACAAAGTTTGGACAAGATGTGATGTGTTCACTCACAATTTTCAATAGATTTTTGTCTTTCTACGAGATTGCTAAGCTGTTTCAGTCTTACTGGCTTAAGGCAAAAGAGTCCACCTTCAGGTGTCTGTGATATTCTGGTCTATATTTTTTTTGAAATATTTATATGTTTATATGTTTATGTGTATTTATATAGAAAATAAATGTAAATAGATCATATAAATAGAAAATAGATGCGGGATGATTTGTATTTATAATAAAATTATAGCTGTATATAATAAAATAATATCTTAAATCTTTAAATATTACGTGTTATTTTAAAATTATATTTAAATTAAATATATAAATAATGAATAATCGCATATTTATGTACATTTATATTAGTATTAATAGTATATATTATACTTATATATTTTATATATTAGTTTTTAAAATAAAGAATTAATAATTTTGTTTGTGTACATGTATAAATATTTTACTCATTATATTTAAATATTTACATTCACATGTAGATTTATATAAATGTATTAAAAATACAAATTTGATAAAATATATAACATAAAAATGGTGCAGTATGAGTTGTATTTTTGAAATATTTGTATGATTATTAGATATTTAATAGATATTTAAGATCCATTATTTAATTTTAAATATATCTTATTATTTTATGAACATATTTTGACATTTTATCAATATTTTATTGTATTTCTAATAAAATTATAGTTGTATAAAATAAAATAATATATTAAATATTATATGTATTATATTAAAATTACATTTAAATTAATAATTGTGTTTATGTACTTATATATTAGTATTAATATTATATATTATATTTGTAAATATTATTTTATATTGATTTTAAAATTTATATATATTAAAAAATATATTTAAAATAAATAAGGAATTAATCATTCTGTTGATGTACTTTACATGTGTAAATATGATTTGTTTCAGTATTTTTCATTATATTTAAATATTTACATTTACATGCAGATTTATATACATTTATTAAAACTGTATAAACATAAAAAAGGTGCAAGATGAGTTGTATTTTTAAAACATTTGTGTGTGTATTTATTTATTTACATTCTTGTTAGTGTCCAAAAGTCTTTCAATTCCCCTAAAGAAGCAGAAATAGCTTTATTTTGAAAAGTTTTAAAGTCCGCACAACTTTTAAGGGTTTTTTATTTTCTAGATATTTTCAAAACCATTTATGATTAGTGTTTTAAGAACCCAGAAACTCAAACACTGATCTGAAAAACCTATAATATGATCATATGATTTTAAACCTCCAAACAATCATAGAGCAACCCTGCTAAAATAGTTGCCAAGAATGAATGGCAAAAAGTAGCAAAAGCATTGTGTTTATAATGCTGATGACTGTTATTGATTATGTTTCAGGCCACCGAACCGTTTCTGGTGAATGAAGACCCGTCCAGAGGTCCTGGGATACCAGAGTGCTTCGTAGTGTCTGATTCCTACAGGGTACGTCTGCTTATTACTCCATTACTGCTTTAGCATTGTTATTGACGTTACAGAGTCAAAAAATCACTGCAAAATATACTGTAACCATGCTTATTATTTCCATATGCACATATGCATATGCAGTGAAAAATACTGTGCAGAAAGTGAGTCTCATGACTCCACCGGAGCCTGTTTTCTTGTGGGAAATGAAAATTATAACGTGCATACTTCTATAAAATGAGAAGTATACATGAGGGCAGGACTGCGAGGAAGGGAGGGCGAAGAAAAAACAGAAAGAAGTGTAGCTTTTAAATTTCCACCCAGCGAGCGCGCTGGATTTACAGCGATGGGAGTGAAATAAAACGGTCATAAAAACAGAAGGGCGGGATGGAGAGATGGAGAGATGGGAAGGGGAGTCTGTGGATGACTGAAAATGAGACTGTTAATGAGCTGGGAGCCGCTTTTCTAGTCCTCGTTTCCAGCGGATCGTTTTTGCCAACGTTTTGGGAGAAAAAATCTGGGTTGCTCCGGCGTCTCGGGGAGCAGGCGCTCGCAGAAATGGAGGGAAAATGATGGAACGCGATTGGCTGGAAGAACAGAAGGGGCTGAGCTGTAAAATATAGCCACGTTGGATATCAGGAATGTGTCAGACGATATCGTCCGTCGAGTTCATTTAGAGGAAAAGGAGGGCCTGGCTGTATTTTGTGCTGATTTTTATAGCTGTATGCTTTTCTATTTTTATTTTGTGGAGAAACCAGCAGCAGTTCATTGCTGACAACAAAACAGTTTCATCATGATGTCTTAGTAGTTGATGAATTAGTATTTGGTTATGAACCTCATGCTGAATCAGTGGTTCTCAACCGATGGGTTTTGACCCAAAAATGTGACAGCAGAGAAAAAAACAATGCTAAATGCAAATAATAAAATAATGCAACTAACCATAAAATCATGCATGCAGGTAGCAAAGTTAGGGATGAGAAAACCTGGTCGAAGTCTCAAAGAAATCTCTTCTGCTCACCTAGGCTGCATTTATTTGTTAAAAAATACAGGAAAAGACTTAAATAAAATATTGTGAAATACTAAAATATTGTGAAATATTATTGTAATTTAAAAGAACTGTTTTCTGTGTGAATATATTTTAAAATGTAATTTATTTTTGTGATCAAAGCTGATGATACTTTTTCAGGATTCTTTGATGAATAGAAACTTCAGAAAAACAGCATTTATTTGAAATAGAAATCTTTTGTAACATTACAAATACATCTTTGTTGAATAAAATTTATTTATTCATTTATCCCAAACTTTTCAATGATAGCGTCTCACAGTTTTCACAAATAATTAAGCAGCACAGCTGTTTTCTACATCGAAAATGATCATAAATGTTTCTTGAGCATCAAATTATCAGAATGATTTCTGAAGGATCATTTGACACTAAAGACTGGAGTAATGATGCTGAAAATTCAGCTTTGCTTCACAAGAATAAATTACATTTTAAAATATATTCATATAGAAACCATTATTTTAAGTTCTAATAATATTTAACAATTTTTCATTTTTTTTTCTGTATTTTTGATCAAATAAATGCAGCCTTGGTGAGGACTTTAAAAAACATTAAAAAATCTTTATTATTCTAGACTTTTGACTTGTACAGTATGTCTTGTATTGTTGACATCTGTGCCTTTAAAACCAGTGGACAACCATTGAACTTACAAAAATAAGCATGCAATATATAAACCTTGAATCTCAGAACAAGTCAAGCTTTAACTTGCAGTTTTGCTGTTTTGTTTTGGTTTTGTAGTTTAACTGGTAAAGCAAATAAATGTCATGGGTTTGATATCCAGGCATACCTGTACAACTAGGTTTGCAAAGGGTGGACAATTTTTTTTATTTATTTATTTTTTTTGGAAACCTTCTTAAAATGATAGACTTTTTTGGAAACTTTTGCAAAGTTGCTGGAAATTTTCCAGCCCTTTGCAATGCTACAAACAAGTGATCTAAAAACATTTGCATCTTCCAAATAAGTAAAAATAATGCTCTGTGTAAAGATATCCAGCAGCTGTTGATTTACTGCTAGCGTGTGGTTCTGTCATGTGTTAGTTTAGCAGTCTTGTACCCACTCAAACCACTAAATGTGGGGCACATTGAGAGGTGGTACATGAGTTATCACGTTGTGCATGACGTTCCTTCGGTTTGGAAAAACCTCTTCTCCTCTCACCACTGAAGTACTTTGAACTGGTTTTGTGGCATTTTGTTACAAATCAGTTCAGGATCTTGGGTGGAAAAGACTAGGAAATTCCCTTCAGTTTTAAATCCACCTGCTTTCATGCACTTCAGCAGTTTACTAGTTCCAAAAAGACTAACATTATTTGTAACACAAGCTGTCTATGGATAACTGACATGAAATTTGTCCTGACATACTGTATTGCATCTTAAAATATTTAACATTTTTGTATTGTACATAGTTTATGTATTTAGTATCACTTACAATAAGGTTCATTTGTTAGCATTTGTATTAGTTAATATGGACTATCAAATAATTCTAAATAATAACAAATAATTGAAAAATAATTCTAAAGAATTTATATTTATTAAGTTAATGTTAATTTCAACATTTACTAGCACATTACTAAAATTAAAAGTTGTATCTGTTAACATTAATGGATTAGGGCTGACATGAACTAACATTGAACAGTTGTTATTAATAAAATTAATAACGTTAATGTTATCTGTTTTATATTTATTTCATAAAACTTTACTATATTTAAATTTTATGTCAATTTTTATTATTTGTGCTTTTCAAATATTCATTTGTAACACCACAGGACCATTTAAGTGAACTTCAAATAAATAAATGAATAAATATATCAAATAAAAAAAAAAAAGTTGACAGGTGATTAAAAAAATATGTGAATAACAAATACAAAAAAAAGAATCACTGTAATTTAAGTTAATGCATTAACTAATGTTAACTAGTAGGACCTTGTAAAGTTACCTATTTTGTATTATATATATATATATATATATATATATATATATATATATATATATATATAAACATTTTTATTTATACATTTTATATTAATTTAGAATATTTTTGCTTTTAAATATTAATTTGTAACACCACTGGACCACTTACATGAACTGAAATAAATATTTTTTAATTAATTAATAATAATAATAATAAAAATAATAATAATAATGAAAGGTGATTTAAAAAAAAGTGAAAACTAGATGAATAAACATGCTTCCCTTTTATAAATCTATACATTTTAACCTAATTAATACCTGATTAATAAATACTGTAACAAATGAATTGCTCATTGTTAGTTCATTTTACTTAATGCATAAAAATGTTATTGCACTACTCATATTTTGCATTGACTATACATTGTTTAACAATACTATTGCACACACAACCATCTGTATTTATTACCACTGTTCTTACGTTGCTGCTGTTCATACTGCTACATATAACCCTACATTTGCATTCCTATTTATATTCTGTACATTAGCTCTGTTTAATATTGTATATAACAACTCCAACAATATAGCTTCACTACTCTGCACTTAATTGAATAAACTAATGTTAACTAATGGGTAAAGTGCTATCTTTCATATAATTAAAAAAAAATAACATCCTTTAAACATTCATACAGTATGTGACACTGCAGGACCGTTTACTGTATGTGGACATTTCCCTTTTATAAATCTATTAAAATTAGCCTAAAATGTTGAGCTTAAGTGCTTAAGGACATGTTATTTGCGAACCACCCATGAACACATGCCAGGTCAAAGGTCACATAAGGTAACTGGTGATGATTCACACAGGTATGCGTTTCCTGTGTGGTCGTCCCGAAGCGGTGCAGAGCACTTTCCTCTCTCCTCACTCCCCCGGCTTCCTCCCATCTGCAGCTGACTCTCCCTCCATCTCCAGCTCTCTGCCGTTCCCTGGATCCCTTGGCAGAGGGCTGTAATTGGCCACACAGTGCCGGCTCTCTCTTTGTTTCCCTTGCAGTGGCTTGCGGTGGAACTGGTGGGCCTCATAAATCTCCAGGCCTCTGGTGGCACATCCAGCCTTCAGCTCCGGTTCTGCTCAATGACTTCACCCCCACCAAAAATCCCCACCCAGGGACGCGCTCCAAAACTCTATACCTCCACTCGCCGCCTGCTCTTGCCTTAATGTTCACTGCTTTCATGTGTTTTGCAAGGCACATTCATTTAGAAGTTTGGAAAAGGACAGCTGCTAATTTCACTACAGTGTGCGTGCATTGTAGTCCAGGTGATTGCCTGTGTCTTTTACAGATAACACTGAATGCACTGCATTTGACTGTCATTTACAGACACAGTTATAGGCTACTTTTTTATAACTTACATTAAATTGAACTTTTTAAGCCAAATGGACAAAAAACAATAGTTTTTTTTTTACTTTTAATTTTTGTTTTTACTTCATTTGCTCATTAGTTAGTGAACATAAAGTTTGTTTATGAAGTATGCCATTGCAAAAACTTCCTTTAATCATGCGTCATGAACGCTGATTTAATATATTCATATTCACATTTGAAAATATTAGTCAAGATACAGAAATATGCAGCAGTTTGTAAACTTGAATTTTTGTAAAAAAAACAAAAAAAAAAGTAAATTTTTGTGGAAAAAAAACCTACACTCTTAAAAATAAAGGTCCTTTATTGGCATTGATGGTTCCATGAAGAACATTGAACATCCATGGAACCTTTCAAATGCAGAAAAGGTTCTTTATAGTGGGAAAAGGTTCTTTACATATTTAAAATGTTCTTCAGAGTGGTTCTTTTAGGAACTGTTCACTGAAAGGTTCTTTGAGGAACCAATAATGGGTCTTCTATGGCATCGGTGCAAAAACACCCTTTTGAAGCCTTTATTTTTAAGTGTGTAAAACTAAATTTTTAATTGGTAAATTTCAACATTTGTATGTTTTTTTTGTATGTCTTTAATTGATAGATTAATTTTGTCTATATAAGAAAATCTGTTAAAAATCAGTTTTTATTTATTTATTTATTAGCTTTTAAATCTTAGACATAGTTTTAATAAGTTTGGCCTATTTTTTAATTTTGTTCATTTATTAAATACTATATATATCTCTCTCCAAGATATGACTTGATATGACCAAAGGCACATTTCATGTCAAAATAGTTAATTTAACAATTGCACTTATTCTCATTTTAGATTATATATATATATATATATATATATATACATATATATATATATATATATATACACATACATACATATACATACACACATACATACAGGTGCATCTCAATAAATTAGAATGTCGTGGAAAAGTTAATTTATTTCAGTAATTCAACTCAAATTGTGAAACTCGTGTATTAAATAAATTCAATGCACACAGACTGAAGTAGTTTGTCTTTGGTTCTTTTAATTGTGATGATTTTGGCTCACATTTAACAAAAAACCACCAATTCATTATCTCAACAAATTAGAATACTTCATAAGATCAATAAAAAAAACATTTTTAGTGAATTGTTGGCCTTCTGGAAAGTATGTTCATTTACTGTATATGTACTCAATGCTTGGTAGGGGCTCCTTTTGCTTTAATTACTGCCTCAATTCAGCGTGGCATGGAGGTGATCAGTTTGTGGCACTGCTGAGGTGGTATGGAAGCCCAGGTTTCTTTGACAGTGGCCTTCAGCTCATCTGCAGTTTTTGGTCTCTTGTTTCTCATTTTCCTCTTGACAATACCCCATAGATTCTCTATGGGGTTCAGGTCTGGTGAGTTTGCTGGCCAGTCAAGCACACCAACACCATGGTCATTTAACCAACCTTTGGTGCTTTTGGCAGTGTGGGCAGGTGCCAAATGAAAATGAAATCAGCATCTTTAAAAAGCTGGTCAGCAGAAGGAAGCATGAAGTGCTCCAAAATTTCTTGGTAAACGGGCGCAGTGACTTTGGTTTTCAAAAAACACAATGGACCAACACCAGCAGATGACACTGCACCCCAAATAATCACAGACTGTGGAAACTTAACACTGGACTTCAAGCAACTTTGGCTATGAGCTTCTCCACCCTTCCTCCAGACTCTAGGACCTTGGTTTCCAAATGAAATACAAAACTTGCTCTCATCTGAAAAAAGGACTTTGGACCACTGGGCAACAGTCCAGTTCTTCTTCTCCTTAGCCCAGGTAAGATGCCTCTGACGTTGTCTGTGGTTCAGGAGTGGCTTAACAAGAGGAATACGACAACTGTAGCCAAATTCCTTGACACGTCTGTGTGTGGTGGCTCTTGATGCCTTGACCCCAGCCTCAGTCCATTCCTTGTGAAGTTCACCCAAATTCTTGAATCGATTTTGCTTGACAATCCTCATAAGGCTGCGGTTCTCTCGGTTGGTTGTGCATCTTTTTCTTTCACACTTTTTCCTTCCACTCAACTTTCTGTTAACATGCTTGGATACAGCACTCTGTGAACAGCCAGCTTCTTTGGCAATGAATGTTTGTGGCTTACCCTCCTTGTGAAGGGTGTCAATGATTGTCTTCTGGACAACTGTCAGATCAGCAGTCTTCAGTAACCTAGTGAACCAAACTGAGAGATCATTTTGAAGGCTCAGGAAACCTTTGCAGGTGTTTTGAGTTGATTAGCTGATTGGCATGTCACCATATTCTAATTTGTTGAGATAGTGAATTGGTGGGTTTTTGTTAAATGTGAGCCAAAATCATCACAATTAAAAGAACCAAAGACTTAAACTAGTTCAGTCTGTGTGCACTGAATTTATTTAATACACGAGTTTCACAATTTGAGTTGAATTACTGAAATAAATTAACTTTTCCATGAAATTCTAATTTATTGAGATGCACCTGTATATATTCTAGATATAATGCTTAACATATCAGTGATTTCATTTAAACTGAAGTCATGCTAGAAATGTCATGAACATATCAGACATGCTTGAGAAAGTATGTCCATTCATATATGAATATTGCACATTTTAAAATATATTTATTTTCAGGACAATTCTAGCATCCAGAATCAACTAATGATCTGTTAAGCATTGTATAATGTAAAAAAGTGAAAATGTATCATTTTAAAAATGGCTTTTTTTGGTGTAACCTAATGTAGTTAGGTTGAATCAGGCATATTTTTGACGTATGTCTAGAAAATGTAGAAGTTACCACGAGGCACATTTTTACTCCACATTACTACGCTATACTGTGTACAAATCTTACCTTCTAGCATTCACGTATGCTCTCCGCACACTCACGTATTTAAACTCATTGAGACGCATATTTTTCAGGCTCATAAGACGCTTGTTTAGTGTGTGTGTGAGAGAGAGAGAGAGAGAGAGAGAGAGAGAGAGAGAGAGAGAGAGAGAGAGAGAGAGAGAGAGAGAGAGAGAGAGAGAGAGAGAGAGAGTGTTTTTCTCCTCGCAAAACTTTGTGCAAGCTTTCACTTTCAGCCGCTTTAGGCGGAGTTACAGCAGCGTGCAGTGAGCGTGAGCGGGACGGCAATGCCACTTCCATCCCGCTTCAGTAACGCATCTCACATATAAGCATGTACTCTCCATACTGCCTCACACAGGTAAAGCATTCCTTATTCTTCTGCTTGATTGATTCGCGTACGCGTCTGACAGCTGTTCCCCTCGACCGCGGGACTGTTTCTGTTGGGCTAGAGCGCGCGTTTGGTGGCACGTCTCCAGCTGACCTTCTTTACGCGCTTTCAGTGCGCATGGTTTGGGCAGAAAATGGCGCTTCGCTGGAAATCGATTTAATATAAAAGGAGCGCCGGGGAGGAGGAGTGGATATGTATAGCTAGACCTTGAACTGCGAGTTTAGCGCTTCGTGTCGTTTTTTTCGCTTCGTCCCACTCTGAATAGCTTGACTTGGAGAGATTGTAAAACGCGCGCGGGCTTTGGAAAGTCCAGTGTTTGACGCTGTTGCTGTAAGAGTTTTGAACTTGATCGCCCTGTGATTTTTCTTTTTTTTTTTTTTTTTTTTTTGGAAATGTGAAAGGTCGCCAGCATTGCCCCAAAATGCCAGTTTGCCAGCTTTTCTGATCTGAACTTACAAATGCTTGTGCATATTCTGTGCATTTATTATTATTATTTTTACATGCAAATTTTGACAAATGTATTTGAAATGCATTAAGTGGATGCGCTGGGAATGAGAAATTAGTGAAATACAGCTGAAGACATTTTTTGAGGTTACAATTTGGTTTAAATGCATCTGGTGTGAAATCTGTATGAAATCTGAAAGCTTCTGTATTGTTTATACACAAGTTATAGTTTCCTGAAGTGTTTACAAACCTATAAGAATTGCAAATGTATGCCTAACATTGTTAATTCATGTTCAGATTTTAATAGAAAATTATTTGCTGTCATTTATTGTAGTTTATTAATTTAAGTAGGCTAGTTTTATGTTCAGAGTGCAGCACCGCAATTTATGTGCATTTTTGACTATTATTATTTTAAAATCAGCATTTTATAGAGTAAATTATTTATGCATAGATACATGTTCATACTGTAGGTGTATTTTTTGTGAATTTACATCTTTTGCCACATATGTGGTGCAGTCAGCTGTTTCAGGGTCACTTTTTTTCTGTAGCATGGAAAAAGTTTGCCATAAATTGTTTTAAGATATCAAACTTTTACAAAATATATTAGATTTGATACTTTTATGTTTCTATATTTTTCAAATTTTTTCTAAAGCTCTTATATATAAAATATATATAGATACACACACACACACACACACACACACACGGCTAACGTGATTTTTAAAGACTTACATGCAAACTCTGAGAAACACAGCAGCTTTCAGATTTGCCGTTTCAATCAGAAGCCAAGAGAAATTCTCATTCCTTACGTCTGTTTTTAAACTCACAGTCGTACATCATAGACCAGAGTTGAACAGGGCTGACAGCTATTTTCCCTGGTTTCTAGAGATTCTTTGTCTTCAGCAATATAGTTGGCTCTAATTCACGATTGTTCCTGAGGTTGTCCTGCGTGAGTTAGTGCAGTCTCTCTGTCATATGCTGCAGTTGTTTATATTTCTGCCATGGCAGACAGTTGGCTTGCGCTGCATGTGTCATGTGTAATTCATTCCTGAGTTTTACAGTGGTTCTATTAAAACAATTTTACTTCCATGCCCCCACCGCATGCTTGCAGAACCAGGGAGCGTGTGTTTTTCTTTGGGGATGCAAGCGCCGGCCTGTTTCCCATTTAAAATACAATAGTTACTGTGCACAGCCGTGTTCCTAAATTGATTAAAGCGGTGCAATTTGAACAGGGAATTATTTGATTTAATGGACATGAGTCTGACAAGGATGTCAAAAAATGTATGGCCTTATATCAGTGTAAATGTATGTTTATGTACAGGCACTGTGTGTCTGATATGATATGTGCACATTACTGTAGTGTAGGTGGTTTCTTAGTAAGCGGACTGCAACAGATTTATCTCTAGGGTCTGAAATCCACATATTTGCCTGTTTATATTGCACTGAATCATACCTGTGTCAGCTCCAGAGAAAACAACGGCACTGGGTCATTCGCAACTGGAAAAGCAAATATGCAATATTATTATTATTTTACTGGATGACTTCAAGCTTTTATTGGCTTGATTAAAGGCTTTAGAGCAGAGAAAGTGCCATTTTGTAATTTATTTACTATATTATCTATTTAAAGTTATTATTTTATTAATTAAAATAAAATACAAATATGGTTTGATTCATTTTTATTTTATTAATTATTAATTAATTTATTTGATAATACGTTGTTTTATATTAAATATTAATTATTAAATAATTATTAATAAATTATTATTTTTATGTATTATATTATAAAAGGGTTTTATATTAAATAACTACGTGGTGTCCATTTACTAGATAATCCATTTAATTATTTTATTTCTGTCTATCTGTCTATCTGTCTATCTGTCTGTCTATCTATCTATCTATCTATCTATCTATCTATCTATCTATCTGATATATTGATCTTTGTTTCTTGCATTAATTAAAAAATAATTCACAGCAGAGTTTGAAGCAGTTTTAATGTACTTATATCAGTATTTTAATAAATGTAAAGGGTGTTTTGGATATGGCGAGTGTTTGCGCTGCGAGAGGAGAGGACAGGTCTACGTGTCTCCAGTTTTGCGCTTGAATTCGGAGCTTCACGTCTGACGAATAGATTTACATTTTGGCTTGTTTGGTGGCTGTGAATACTTAAAGCAGGCCTAGAAGGTCATTAATGATATTAAATGTAAATAAAAAGGTAAAATGAGTTACTGAACAAAGCTTTTTCTGAGTGAACAAGTGCCGTGAGGAAATTTTTGGGGCTGCTGTGTAATGCGGCATACAGAAATGCACAGGTGGATCAGATGTGGATGTTGTTCAAGATCTGAATATACTTTAATTGATGTAAACAAATGGCAAACAGGAATATTACTTTGTTTAAAATGGCAGAAAGTAACGCTTATGTCACAGCTGTGGAAAAATGTTATCCATGTTAATGTCTATTTACATATTACATCTTAAAAGTTAAATATGCTACTTACTAGAGTCATTGTAAGGATTTTTATTTATTTATTTATTTTTTACTTTTTTATTTAAATGACTGTAATGCCACTGAATGAGTTTCCTTTTATTTAGTAAAGAAATGGTACTGGCCACTGAAGGTCATTTTGAATTAAATTCATTTGCTTCGTGCCGAAAATGAGGGTCGACATCAAAAATTATATCTAATTATGTACTTGTGTTTTGTATAATTAAGGAGAGAGTGTGTGTGTGAGAGAGAGAGATTATCACATACAGCTGCAGGGTCACACCTGCCTGCTTTAAGCCTGGGTGGATGTGCAGCTCACACTCAGTCATTAACACTCCTGGATATTTCAGTATCTGAATTCAGAAACATTCAGCCCCAGTCAAGAGTACGCCTGCACATCAGATATAATGGTTTTCATACAGTTTTACACACATAAATAAATAAATATATATCGGTGGTCAAAAGTTTGGCATAATTAAATGTAATAATTTGAAAAGAAAATGGTGCTGCTGAAAATTAAGCTTTGCGTCACAGGAATAAATTACATTTTAAAATATATTCAAGTAGAAAACAGTTATTTTATGTTGCAATAATATTTCACAATATTACTGTTTTTGCTGGATTTTTAAAGAGATATTTATTATGAATTTTATTATAATATGTATTTATTTAGCTGAATTTACAATTGTCTTGATTTTGGAACTGGCATTTCTATTAATTGTCCAGTAAATAATCAAAAGTTTTCAGCCAAGACCAAAAAAAAAATCACAAAATGGCCAAATCAAGCTAAGTACCAATTTGGACATTTAAAAATAATTTTAATATAATGTTCTTTTTGAAACCAAATATTATATTTCTTTCAACTTAATTTGAAGAAAATCAGAATACTTCACTTCAATTAACTTTTAATTAACCAATCACTAAGACTAGCAGATGTGACTTTTAAGAATCTTGAGGATTTGATTCGCAGGCAGTTTTATGACCGTTATGCATCTCGCAGAAAACCGGATATGAATTTCACAGCATTGAGGAGAAACCTTTTGTATCTCGCTTCAGAAAACTTTAATCAGTAGCGAAGAATATCTGCACATATTCAGCCCAATAACAATCTCCGCTGAGATGGATGAGGCCGTTGAGCCATGACAGGCTTAACGTTCTCCCAAACCTGACTTAGTCACTCTAGAGTCGCTCTAGATGCTCCGGTTTAGCTCGCTCCCCAGGCCTGGAAAATGAGTTGGAACAGCTGCTCTCGGGATTAAAATCTGACGGAGTCTGAATCCACACAGCAGAATTTAACACTTTTATCATCTTTCACTTTCTGATTCACTCACATGCAACTGTGTCTTTAAGCTTGAATTCTTTCTTGTTCGTTTGTTCGTTCACTTGTCCTTCTTTTTCTAATTCTAAAACTCAAGTGGTTTTATCACAGGATTAGGGAGCATTGCAGGACCCCCATTAGGGGCCGGTTGTCCATTACGTTCTTAGCCTTTCTTAGCCTTTCTAAGACACCACTGAGTTTTTAAATACACATCACATTTAGAAAAAAAAACTATTAACATGCTTTTTTCGACATTTTACCATTTTTAAGGCAAAAGTCTGTACATCCAACCTAAGTGCAGGAACAAACAATGCAACAAATGTAGAAAAAATAGCAAATAATTGCTTTTTGCAGATCTATGTAAATACCATATGAATAATAATATGTATATGAATATATCAATCATTTAATAGCCCGGTATTACAGTCTGAACACTATATACAAGCTATATATAATTGTTAGTATTTTTTTTTTACATTATTTTATTTAATTATATTTCATTTTATGTATTTCCTTTTATTTATTTGGTTATATATATATATTTTTCTGTATTACAGTATATTTGAGTAAGTACTTGACGTGTGAATTTCATGTGATGTGACTGGTCACCATTTCTGTTATATGTTTTTTAACATTTTTTGTTAAATCACCCTTTTGTCTTTACTAGTTCATTGTCAATTACCCTGAGGTGAAAAAAAAACAATTTTTTTAAAAGTAAATATGCAATTATTTATATATTTTGTAATTCCTTTGGAGTTTTGTATGAATTATATCATTTTGCAGTGCCCTTGATTACACTGCAAAAAATTATTATTTTTTTTAAGTTGTAAATGCAACAAAAATGATTAGAGTACAAGAAAATACTATTTCAGACTTTCTACTTCAAAATGTCATGTTACATGCTGTTTCTTTGTGAAATTTACTAATAATAGCTGAGTGAAAATTGTTTCTACACCCAGTTGTTTACAGTGATTTTCACTTACGAATAATGCTATATTGATAAATAGTGTTGCGGTTAGATGATCAAAGATTTTGTTCCTCCTTGAAATTCTCAGGCAGATCACAGGAGTGACGTCTGAAGAGGACAACTAGTTGATCTTGCGTTTCACTGCAGAGGGCCGTGGCAGTATTGTGCGCTCATGTGATAGGCAGTTTGCCGGTGAAACCAGAGTCTCCCGTTTGACCAAATGGTGTCCAGTGGCACTGAGTCGAGCTGGTTTCATGGCACAGAGACGGGATGGTTACAATGCCAGACGGGCACAGGGACGCTCTGTTCCTTTTACTTATTCATTCTCACGGGGCGTCAGCCGTTTCCCCTAGCCGACTGTCAAAGCTCCCGTTCACCCGCCGAACGGTCAACAATAATAAAAGACCACAAACAAAGACATTCCATAGCGGTGTTCAGAGACTACAGGATCATATCGTATTCATTTCCCTTTGGTGCACTTACAATGTTAGTTAAAATTTGTATGCACTAAAACATTCGTAATTTAGTTTACCATCACCCTTTTTCTTGCTCTCTTTGCTCTTTGCAATAATTTTTTTTCTGCTGTGCCTTTAAATTAATAGTTTTTAATTTAGCCATTTATGCATTTCATTCCAAAACTGACTGACATTCCATCTTCCGTTAAACACAAAAGAAGGAGTTTGGCAGAATGTTTTAGCTGCTCTTTTTCAAATAGATAGATAGATAGATAGATAGATAAGCAAGAAAGAATGGCTGAAAATACATTGTCCATACGTTGAAAAAAGGTCGAAATTTAAGATTCATGTATTTGAATTGCATATAAAATTTTCATTAAAAATGGAAAGTTTTAATTAGTTTTGCTTAGTTTTTAAGCACCAAAAAGGTGTTTTTGCTGTTGATGGTCATTAATGTACTTGGATTTTTGAGAACAGAAATCCAATAAAATGAGATACTTTTGCAGCTTAGTTTCAGAAAATTGGCTTTTTTGAAGTTGTAGTTCTGAAGAATACAGTATGTTTACATACAGTAGTACGTCAACAAATTTTATTGCAAAAAAATCAAGGAAAATGTGATTTTTCATTATATAAAGTTATTACTACTTATCACATACTCTCTCATACTCATACTCTCATACTTACAACATACTCTCTCAATAACAGAAATGTTTTTAGAAGTTATTTCTTACTGTTCGTACTGTTTTTTTAAACAAAAAAGACCCTTTTAATTCATAATTTAGATTTTCATTACCATATTTCACAAAATGACTTTCCAATAACTAAATGACATTCCATCTTCCATTAAGCACAAAAGAAGGAGTTTAGTTGCTTGTTTTAGATGATATTTTTTCAAAAAAACAAACAAACAAACAAAACAAAACAAAAAAACAACAACAGCATCTGAAAAGTCAATACACTGAAAAAAAGGGTCTAAATTTTAGGTTTATGTATTTGAATTGCATATAAAATTTACATTCATTTGGATTACGTGGTTTTACAAAGTAATAAACTTAATGTAATGCATATGTGTCAGTCATTAATAAATAAAACTGCTTAGAAACAGGTAAGATTTTGACTTGTGCAGTATATTCCTAGGCTTCTGAAGTCATCTGATACATTTGTGTGAGGAACGGACTGATATTTAAAACATTACTTGCTGAAAAACCTGAATACAAAATATTTAAATGCAAATGAGATACAGAGTGTTGATGGAAGAGAACATTTTCAGCAAATGAATCTATCATATGACTTCAGATAACTTAAAATATAGTACACAAGTCATATATGGACTAATTTTGAGGTGCTTTGTTGTAATTTTTATTGATGTTTACTCTTTTAAACTTTCTCTTTTGTCTTCAAGTGAAGAAAGAAAATGATGCAGGGTTGTACGACATGAATAATAGCATGTATCATACTTCTGTCCAGTGCCGCAACTACATACTGTTGTCCATAGTGCCGGGAGAAACGTTCATCCCAATTTTCAGAACAGCAGTCCATCCATATGTTCATATTTTTTGACTGATTCCTAAACTTTTACCTTTGCTCCTCTCAATATATTACTTTATTTAGTTTTATTTAGTTTTTGAGCATCAAAAAGGCATTTTTTGCTGTGTAAATGTTAATGGTCGTTAATGAATTTGGGCTTTGAGATCAGAAATCCAATCAAATTAGATGTTTTTGTGGTTTAATTTCAATAAATTGCCTGAGAAGCCTTAAAAGAGTGTTTATATAGTACGTCATACTATTTTATTCCAAAAAACCAAGGAAAATGTGATTATGTAACCCCTCTAAAGTTATTGCCACTTATCACACACTCTCTCAACTCATGCAGAAGTGTTTTCAGAAGTCATTTCCTTACTGGTTTTTACATGAAAAGAGCCTTCAAACGAGCACTTCAAGGTTTATAGAGAGACAAACACCGGAGGAAATTTTCAGTCCATATTGAACGTAATAAATGTGTCAAAGAGCTGTTTTATTCTGCCGTTCACTGTATTAGGTGGTGGGAAACACAAAGCCGGCCTGATGATCAAATGCATGCTGGCACGGAAGAGGACGGCCTACAATAAAGTACCTAGTTTTTATCTTAAGCTTTAATGCAGAAAGGCCCAAACCAATCGGCTCTCATCTACTGTCTGCACAGCTGTCCCAGTATCCGTGGAGAATGGATTCCTACTGCCATTGCCATGGGAGTCTCCAGCCAAAAGAATAGAAGGATATCCAGTGTGTGTGTGTGTGTGTGTGTGTGTGTGTGTGTGTGTGTGTGTCCTCTTCCCTTTCCCTTTGCTCATGTCACTCCTGGCATGGATTAGGCCTTGGCAGCGGCCTGGCAGTGCCCGTAGCTACGCTGCGGCTCTGTGCTTGCTGATATGTTGTGCTGTTGCGATGGCAACGGGACACACACTCAAACGCAAATTACATAATTTAGCTCACGTATACATAAGCCGTGAAACCTAGGTTTTGTACGGTCGGCTAACGTACACTTGGAGCCGATTAAAACCATCTTTGTGAAAATAGAGAAGGCCTCAGTCCGTCAAAAAGGACGAAAGGGTTCCCGTAGCAGCTGTTTGAGGGCTTGGCATAAAGATGGAGCGATCGCAATCTTGCATTGTGCGTTGCGTACGTGTAACGGAAACCTTCTAAACTCTTAAAAATACAGGTTCTTTTTAAGATCCATAAAATGGAAAAGATTCTTAGAATGTTCAAATGTTCTAAGAAAAAAATGGTTCTTTTTAGAACTGCTCACTTCAAGGTTTCAAAAATGGCTGTTTAAAAATTCATCATTTCAAGGTTCCAAAAATGTTTCTTGTATGGCATCGTTGTGAAAACCTCCTTTTGGAACTTATATTTTATGAGTGTAGGATGGTGTGCATTTCGGACACCCCTGCGAGGGGTTTGCTGGATTTATGGGTTGCGTCGGATGGCTATGCCAGCGTTGGCATGGGTTGGGTTCGCGATGTTGCTAGGCAAAATTTCCCGCTCTGGCTTTGTGCTCCATTGGTTCCATCTCTGTCTGAGCAGTTCAGTTTCTCTTTGTTTTACTTTGGTTTTGTTAAAGTGCCACTCCATGACGGACCACAGCTGGATTGATCAAACGCCCTAGACGTTTAAGACCGACATGCTTATTATGAGACGCAGCCGTAGGTCGAGGCCATACGACCCTGTTGAGGGACGCCATAAAAGCGTGACGCAGTTCTGAAATGCACTGATCCTAATATAGACCGTGCACACCAGTCAAAAAGAGTGGGTGATATGACCAAAATCTTTTAGAATAATTATCAGTTATTTCTAATTTGACTTGTAATTTTTTATTTTATTAATTATTTTAATTTATTAAATATTATTTTATCAATTTATTATAAATGGGTTTTATATTAAATCATTATTAATAATTAATCATTTTTCATAATTATTTTATTTATTTTACTGGGTTATATTGGGCTAATGTAAAATAGGTTTTATATTAAACAGCCCATTTTTGGATAATCCATTTAATTATTTTTCAAATGAAAAATACTTAACTCTTTTGATTGTTTTATCATATTTCAAATATGATAGATTGAAATATCTATCTATCTATCTATCTGTCTGTCTGTCTGTCTGTCTGTCTGTCTGTCTGTCTGTCTATCTATCTATCTATCTATCTATCTATCTATCTATCTATCTATCTATCTATCTATCTATCTATCTATCTATCTATCTATCTATCTATCTATCTATCTATCTATCTATCTATCTGTTTCTTTTGTCCATCCATCATCCATCCATCCATCAAAACTTTAAGGTGTCTTGCTTTTCTAGTTACGGTTATATGAAAATGTAAATAAGTTTAATTCTACTTCCTTAGAATGGTTTTGAATTGCAATTCTGCATCCTGTTTGCTACCCCAAATTCAAATTCAATTCAGAAAATTGCTCAAATCAAATTCATTTGGAATTTAAAAGGCATTGTCAATTCAGTTCTGAATTATGCACAACTCCAGTAGACACATTTCCACCGTTGCACATAATATAACTCCACTTCCATTGTTTCTCTTAGTTTCTTTCCTCTATTTTGCATTTTTTTGTCAATGAACAACACAAATTTAAAACACTCCACCCTCATGCATAATGCATTTGGATGCACACACACACACACGCACACGCACACACACATGTGCGCACCCTCGCACCTGCACACACTTAAGCACATGAGATGCAGGTGTGCATTCTTTGCTCATCCGTGTCAGTCTGGTGGCGACTGCACATATCACGGCCGGCACCGACAGAGCGCAAGCGAGAAAATGCTGCCACGTGTGTCAGATCCTCATCTGACTCTTAAACCATATGGTCCCTCCACAACCTGACAGACAACCTGCATCACATTAGCACATTTCCTCTCAACCTGGCCATGCCCACCACCGCACATGTGCGTCACACCTTACCAGCACCGACAGCTGTGATTGGCTGTTTATTGTTTAGGTTGTCAAGGAAATGATTGGTTGGAGCTGATTTAGATTTCCTGAAGAGTTCCAGATTTCTTGTTTTTTTGAGCTACAAATAAGAAGAAAAATCCCAAATGAGATCTTGCTTGCATCCCAACTGTTTCTCCTAGATAGCAATGTGATTTAATTGATCATGCAATCAAAATCAACCCTGTTTACCTTTTTAATGCACATTCCTGCATTTTTTTTTTTTTTTTTTTTTTTGTGTATGATTCATTGCAGCACATTAATCTAAATCTTAATCTTTCATCAAAATGTAATAACTTGCTCTCACTATGAAATGACTTTCCTTTTTCGGCTGACATCACAAAATGTATTCAACCCTTTCAATCACTTAGTATATAACTCTAACTCTTCATTGTTCAATCTTTTTGCAGTGAAATCCTGTATTTCAAGTTTTCTTTCTGAATGTCACATTAGGGAAGAAAAATGAATTGTGAATGGCGTTTCATATCAAGATTCAATGACTTTTTTTTATGTCTCCTGCTTCTCAGATATTTATTTCCAAGAGTAAGATCCCAGTACTCCCACATGGATTTTCTAGAGTCTCTCTAGTCTCTCTCTTTATGCTATTCACATCAGTCATTGATGTACTTTAAAACTGATTGTAGATGTCAGCAATTGTCTCATTTGTGTCTACTTTTATTTCTTCCATGGAACTGTAGGAGAAACATCCGAGACAAAATGGAAGTCCATTTCCACCTCAACATTTTCAACATTCAGAAATAAAATGTCAATTGTGAGAAGTAAAGTCCTAATTATGAGATAGAAAGTCACAACTGTGAGAATTGCAACTGTGAGAATTGTTTTTTAAAATAAAGTCTCAATGTGAGAAATATAGTCACAATTGAAAAAAGTTGCATTAGAAAGAATTAAAGTCTAAATTGTGAGAAATTAAGTCCCAATTCTGAGATAGAAAGCTGAGGTTACAAGAAATTAACTTGAAATTGTAAAATATTATTAAATAAATAAATAAATAAATAAATAATCTCAATGTGAGGAATGAAGTTTCAATTGAGAGAAAAGAGTTGCATTTGAAATAATTAAAATCTAAATTGTGAGAAATTGCATTACAAGTGAGATAGAAAGTCAGAATAAGCCACAATTGTGAGAAATAAAATAGCTTTTATTTAAAATAAAGTCTCAGTGTGAGAAATAGTCACAAATGTGAGAAATAAAGTTGCATTTGAAAGAATTAAAGTCTAAATTGTGAGAAAATACATCCCAATTCTGAGATAGAAAATTGCAGTTACAAGAAATTAAGTTGCAATTGTAAGAAATTATAAAAAAAAATAAAAAAATAAATAAAGTCTCAATGTGAGAAATTAAGTCTCAATTGTGAGAAAAGAGTTGCATTTTAAAGAATTAAAATCTAAATTGTGAGAAATTCAGTTACAAATATGAAATAG
This sequence comes from Spinibarbus caldwelli, assembly GCA_039654775.1. Taxonomy (NCBI): domain Eukaryota; kingdom Metazoa; phylum Chordata; class Actinopteri; order Cypriniformes; family Cyprinidae; genus Spinibarbus; species Spinibarbus caldwelli. Next base: position 33,589,430 of record CM077219.1, read on the forward strand.
AATGTCACAGTAAGTTACAATTATAAGAAATACAATCACTAAAGTCTAAATTCAAGTCTCAGTGTTAAAAATAGTCGCAAATGTGAGAAATTAAGTTACAATTGAAAAACTAAAGTCTAAATAGTGAAAAAAACTTGCAATTATGAGAAAGTCAAAATGACAAGAAATAAAGTTGCAATTGTGAGAAATTTAAAAAAGTCTAAATGTGAAAAATAGTCACAATTGTGAAAATATTTTTATTATTTTTTTTAGTCTAAGGTGGAAACAAGCTTTCATATAAATCTGCTGTAAAAAAGCAGTGAAACTTTCAGTACAAAGAGTTTCATAAAGTATGTTTGTGACCTCTGACGAGCTACAGTCATAAACTCTCATCTCAGATATTGAGCCCAAAAAATCATTAACTAAAACATATACGAGTTCACAGCGGGACGCTGTGCACATTTCACCCTGAGGTATTTCTCCAGTGTGTGAGAGCGACCGAGAAGAGTTAACCGTGCAGCCAGAGACGCTTTTCCTGTCTTGGGGGTTGGTGGGTGTGGATGTGCGAGAAAGCTGCGTCTCTCTTTTTTTTCTTTTCCAGAGTCTGTCAAAACTCACTAAGTCGCTGCACAGCAACCCGAAAGATCTGCGCGCAAATGTTTCCGAACTGTGTGAAAACAGAAAGCAGCAGCGAGGAACGACGGCAGATTGTAAACAACCGTGTATGGAGTGTTACTCGCGGCCACATGGCATGGCGTGCCGTTCTGTTTAGCCAACCAGTCCTGCAAGGAATCGCTGCCTGTTGCTGGCGGGAACAAAGTGCAGCAGCTCTTGTCGCCCGTCTCTGAGCGAGCAGGAAGTTGGCCAACCTCCAGCGGTGGAAAATCTATACACGGTTGCATAATATAGCATATCTTTACCTCGCATGAACCCTGAGGAGGCCCAGCAGCTGTGAGCAAACAGAGCACGAGCGAGTGAGGGAGGGTGAGTGTGTGTGTGTTTGCGCGGACAGGATTCCTGTGAGCGTCTGCTGGCAGTGGTTGCAGGCCACAGGCTGCAGGGCTTTTTCTGACAGGCCCTATGTAGGGTACAATAAATGCAATGAAAGTTTCCGCCCTGCACCACTATGACATTGTGCGGCTCTACCAAACGGTTAATCATCTGTCCCAAGTTTTACAGAAGCATCTTACCGCCTAAATCTGTGCAGTCTCATACCTTGCACGCAAGTTCAGCTGAAATTTTTGGGTGGTAGTTTTCAGTTTTCTTCTACATTGAAAATGGCTTGCATTAGGTGAGCTGAAATGGCTATGTTCATTAAATTAAGCTCCCTCCATTAAAAACACATACACAACTGGAACTGTGCAAATTCAGAATTAAACGTTGTGAGTTTTAATTGAACTGGCCACATCTCACAGGAAGTTGAATTGGAATTTGAATGAGAATGACCAGAAAATGAATGTACTGAATTGTAATTTAAAGAAATTCAACACAGGTGATTCTTTCTGGGAAATAAAGTGTTCTTCCACCCTGGTGCACAAAAGTTTTTAATTTATTAATTATTTAATATATTAATTTACTTTTTTAAAATTATTTATTTACAATATATAGATATAATTTATATATTACAATATATATTTTATTTTAGTTGAAAATTTTAGACTTTTTATTTGGACTTTTGAATGGGCTTTTTGTGACTAGGGTCAATTAGTACTTACTTTTGCACAAATTGTATACACATATTCTTCATTTATTTGATTTGATTTGAAAAGAAATTTAGAGATATTGAAAGAGTGACCAAGCCATATTTGTTGACTTTTAGACATAACACTAATGTCATGCTAGCAACTTTTGCATAAATTTCAGTCATGTATTCTTCAGAAATGTAAAAAGTGTATATACTATGTAAATATCTGTAAATATACATGTATACACATATATGATAAAATATAATTTAAATACAAATTTCTTTAGGTGGTGTTTCAAATATTCAAACAAGGTTTCTTTAGATTTCTTTGAATTTCACTCGATTTTAAAGGGATAGTTCACCCCAAAATATAAATTCTGTCATTAATTACTCACCCTCATGTCGTTCCAAACCCGTAAGACCTTCGTTCATCTTCGGAACTCAAATGAAGATATTTTTGATAAAATTCGAGATCTTTCTGACCCTCCATAGACAACGACGCAGATACCACGTTTAAGGCCTGGAAAGGTAAGGATATCGTTAAAATAGTTCATGCGACATCAGTGGTTCAACCGTAATTTTAGGAACTATCCCTTTAATTCAACTTTTTTACATCTAAACATTTGAATTGCAATTCTGCATCCTTTTTGCTTGCTCAATTCAAATTTTTCCTCGAGTTCAGCAGTTGAGCTGAGAATGCAATGTGTTGCGTTTTCGTATTTTAACGCATTTCAGAATTCAAAATCGCATCGAGCTAGTAGCTAGTAGCGTTTGCATTTGTGTGCATAGTGCTATATGTAATGCACACAAAAGCACAAACAGACTTTATAGTTTGGTGCACATTTGTTAATGAGCTGCTCTGGGACAGATTTGTTTAATGTCCCTCCACATATCGTCTGGAATAGGATATGGACTGAACTCAAGTTAGCTCATGATATCGCATTTGTGGCTCCCTGTCGGCGATGGAGTGTGTGTTAGACTAATCACGGCTCCATGCTTCAAACGGCTCAGGTAAAAACGCTCCATTCCCCATCCGACCGTTTCCCTCGAAGATAACCAGATGTCCAGCTGTTTTAGTTCATCTCTTTAAGAACAATGTCTTTCTCATATGACTGTACTTTGTGGCGTTTTCCCTGTTTTGTCTTAAAATTTTAATGGAAAGAGGCTCCTGGGAACCAGCAGTAACCTCACCTCGGCTCACCCGTCCTCCAGGCGGGCTTTGGGCGGTTTCAAGAAAAATACAAACGAAATACAAATCGTGCGGCAGTGTAATGCGGAATGACATTTACCATGTGCCGTGACTTACACAAACAAAGAGAAGACGGGCCGTCCAAGAAAAGTTCCCTATCTCCTTCCTTACATTTGCTTGTGTTTGCTTTCATATGTCATTTTTTTATTTCCATACTAAAGTTAGAACGGCATTGGCCGGAGCTCCGCCAGCCTCGCAGAAGCCAGGAAGTCATTTGAACCCTTTCGCTCGAGTCCCGTGGCCAAGTGTGCAGTTGAATTAACCCCAAGACGACATATAAAACGATCCGAGAACTGCAAACAACAGACATTTTAGGATTTCTAAGGTTATCGTATCCTCGTTTGACCTGAACTCAGAGATTGTTATTCCAATTGGGTGCTTTTCTTTACATGTGCAGCTGAATTTAAACAAACCTCTGAGTGTGTGTGTGTAACTCGTCCTGCACCATTTGTGCTCCAGACATGATTGATTTTGTGTTTTGTTGGAGAGGTGTGCTGTTACTTTTCTATGTGTTCAAATGTTTGATTTTCACCTGGTCACCTGGATTTAGAACATACTAGCGTCTACCTAGCAACACCTTAGTTAGTAATGTAATCACATTTTAGGTAATGTAATCAGACTACTTTTTGATTACTTTTTACCTAAGTCGTTTATCACATTGATTTAAATAGGATAATCTCATGTCATATTGACATAAAAAGAGTATGAAAAATATTCCATTGTTGTAATTAATAACATGAAGTGCATTAAACGTTACTTTACGTCAAGGTTTCCCAAACTGGGGTTAGTAAATTAACTGCAGGGGCTTCATGAGTTTAATGGAAAGTGAATAATTAATTAAATCATAAAAATGGAAAATTACATATATATATATATATATATATATATATATATATATATATATATATATGTATATGTATAGCATGTGTATATATATATGTGTATATATATATATATATATATATATTTTTTTTAATTTGTTTACCTGCATGTCATGTGACCATTAACCAACGTCAGAGAACCATGAACACGCAAATGTGATACTTAATTACTAAAATATTTGTTTTAAAATCTCAGGCTACTTCAAGTAAATATATTAGGTGAAAGGTGTTCAGATGACAAAAAAGTTTGGGAATGCTTGCATTACATGTAAATAAGAAAAATTGTGCAATTTTGTGTGAATAGACACAAAACTGGAAGACTTTCTGAATGTATATAAGTGTTAGGCTGTTTTAGAAAGGAACGTTTAAAAGATAAAAAAATTAATTAGGAATTAGGTAGAATCAGTAAATTATGAATTATTTATTACTATTATGTAAATAATATGTAATCATGTAATCAATAAAAAAAATAACTGTAGTCTGATTACGAGTATTTTAAAATGTAATTTAATTAATTTAAAAACTTAATTAATTTTTGGAATCTGATTATGTATTCCAGAGATGTAATCAGTTACTACCCAGCTCTGGTAACCACCTAGAACACTTCAACAACCACATAGCACAGCCCTAGCAACTATTTACAACATTTTAGCAATATCCAGAACATTCTAGCAACTACCTAGCAATGGTAAACTAAACAACCAGAGCACCTTAGCAACCATCACCCTAAACCATTTAGAACATTTAACAGCTACCTTGAACATTCTAGCAACTGCCTAAGAATGCCATAGTAACCACCCAGAACACTTTAGCATTCACCAAGCAACCACCTAGAAGATTCTAGCAACTACCTTGGAACGCCACAGTAACCACCCAGAACATTTCAATAACCTCTTAGAACATTATAGCAACTACCTTGCAACAACCTAGCAACCATTTAGAACATTTTACAGCTACGCAGAACATTCTAGCAATCACCTAGTAACACCATAGTAACCACCCAGAACATTTCAACATCCACTTAAATCATTATAGCAACTACCTAGCAACGCCCTAGCAACCATTTAGAACATTTTACAGCCACCTAGAACATTCTACCAACTACATAGCAACACCATAGTAACCACCCAGAACAAGCAGCGCCCTAGAAACCATTTAGAACATTTTACAGCCACCTAGAACCTTCTAGCAACTACTTAGCAATGCCATAGTAACCAGCAAGAACAACCAACATCCTAGCAACCATTAATAACCTTCTACAGCCACATAGAACATTCTAGCAACTACCTAGCAATGCCATAGTAACCACCCAGAACAGGCAATGCCCTAGCAACCATTTAGAACATTTTAGCAACCACCTTGAACATTATAGCAACTACCTACCAGTTCCGTAACCATGCAGAACACTTAAGCAACCACCAAGAACCTTTGAGCAACTACCTAAGAACTCCATAGTAACCACCCAAAACACATTAGCATTCACCTAGCAACCATCTAACAACGCCATAGTAACCAACCAGAACAACCAACACCCTAGCAACCATTTAGAACATTTTACAGCCACATAGAACATTCTAGAAAACGAAGAATGCCATAGAAACCAACCAGAACACTTTAGCAACCAACTAACAACCTAAAAATGCCCTAGCAACCATACAGAATACCCTAGCAACCGTGTAAGCCCCATAACACTCTAGCATCATGCGAGACTGTGACTTTTGCCCAAACATCTCTCACATATTCTTCTGGAAATGTACAGGTCTAGTTTATGTGTGCTGCTTTGGTGCTATAGTATGTTTGGGCGGTGCTCTCCACCCAGCTGCTCTGACAAATACATGTGGAATAGGAGCCATATGTGAAAGCGGAGGAACGAATGCACGCGGCTCAGAAAACAGACCCTTTCCACAGAAACCACAAGCCAGAGATCAAGTGCATGAAAATCCACCAAAAGTCCTGTGTGAGGAATCTCCATCAACATTTGAAATGTGCATCAGCAACCCTGAATGAAACCCGATCAGGTCAAACATCCCTACAGTTCGGTTTCTCGCTAATGAGACGCAGCCTGTTAGCGTCCGCTAAAGCACTGCATGTTTGGTTGGGTCGTAACACGAGACGTTTATGTGCAGCATTGTTAGTTGATAGCATTACATTTGGCTTTGATCTGGAAAGTATACAAATACATCATAAGCGTAATACATCAGGGGCACTTTACAATGTTTGAAGTCCAACATCTTCCTCCTGTAAGATCTTAGTGAAGTAAGAGGCACAAGAGCAGTAATGGCCAAACAAATGAGATGCCTTTGGCCTTCAAATACGTTTGTTGTGAGAATGGCATGTCGCTGGTACAATCCATCCACTGTAAAAACAATGGTGCGGTTGTGCTCCGTAACCCAATTACGCCCCTCTAGAGAGCAAGAGAGAGAGAGACTCTGTTACCAAGTCTTGATCCATGGCTTTATTCATGTCACTCTGTCAGTATTGCCTGCCAAACTTGAGATTATTCGACTGATTTTTTTTTCTTTTATGGCAATACTTAATTACTTACTTACTAAAATTGTGATATTTATTTCAATATTTATTTATTCATGTATTATTATTATTATTATTATTATGCAGAGTTGTGATTGTGAGAATATATTCAAAATTTGTATTTATTTATTCATTTATTTATTTTTGAGTATAAATGTTAAGGATAAAATGACTCTTTTTTTCACTTGGGAATGAATACTTGTTAAGGTAAACTATTCAATAATGTATGCATTAAAAAAAGTTAAATAAGTTACTTTACTGCTTACTTTACTCGTTTCTTAAATATATGGTGTTGTAATGGCATTCTACTATTCTTCACCTGATTGTAATTTTAATCTTTTGAGATGAAAATTTGTTTTGATGAAAATATTACAATATTAATTTTGTTGCTTCATTTGTAAGGTGGGGCCAAAAACTTCAATAAAAACAATTTAATTTACTACAGGTCATACCCTTTGAAATGTGGTCAGACTGAATGTGCTTATTTTGTTTTATCCGACCTTCCAGCGATCTCTGACTTCATGCATGAGATTAGCACTGTGAGTTCTCACGTTTGCCGGTTCCTTTGTTTTGTTTACCTCCCACCGCTGTCTGTCGTCAGCCCGCTGCTTTCCTGGAGAGCTGAAGTTGCTGTATCTTTATTAATTCAACAGGAGGAAGTTTGGACAGGAAACGGGGAAAGGGATGTGGGCAGTCATATTTACTGATAGGAAGAGAGTGTTTAAGTTGAACCGCTCTACTGAAATCTCTCACTCAAGCCTGACCTCAGCATTTACACTTTTCTCTTTTGGTGTCAGACTGTTATAGAGGCTGTAAACTATTCTGTTTGCATTTTTATTCATTTAGAAAGTATGACTACACTACTTCTACACTTGTTAATGAAAATATAGATGATAATAGATTCATGTTTAATAGTTCAGGTGTGTATGTGGTTTCCTGTGTGTGTGTGTGTGTGTGTGTGTGTGTTGGCACAGGTCTCTTTTGCCTGTACAAGGATGAATGCAGAGGAAGCGTCTATTGGTCTTTATTCAGGACTTTCTCCTTTTGTCTATCCCTCTTTTGCTTCTCACACATATCAATAGCCTAATTTTTCTCATGAATTCACAATTATAATCAAGGTTTGTTGCAACAAAACAGTCATAATTTTGTTTTTTGTACTCATTTTACCATGTTTACCGAACATTGTAGTATGTCTACATAGTAGACCGAAGTCTTTTTTTTTTCAAAAAAGCAAGGAAAATGTTTTCCATGACATGGTCCCACTAATTTACCCACATTTATCACCATCCAATCAATCCTAATGGACAAAATCAAGTACTTTCCTACATTTGTTTCTTATTAAATATCTTACTTCTCTTATAAATAATCACATTATGGAAGTAAAAGGGGTTTCAGCTCGTTTTCAATGTTAAAATATTTTTATTTATAAGTTAGTGTTGTTGTTGTTAACTAAAACCAAAACTACAGCCATTAAATAATGTTTTTGTTAACTCAAATGAAGCTAAAATAAAATAAATATTAGATTTGAAAAAATAAAATAAAATAGAAATTTAAATCTATAAATATATTTATTGCTAGAAAAATTTAAACTTAAATATTACATTTAAAATTTAGAAATGTTGCCTCATCAACTAACTAAAATAAAATAAGTTGAAGTTGAAATACTAAAGTTACTGAAACTAAAATAGATATAAATTAAAGCTTAATAGTAATATTAAAAATAACAGTAACACTTTACAATAATGTTCTATTTGTTAACATTAGTTAACATGAACTAACAATGAAAAATACTTATTTAGTCTTAATGTTAATTTTTAACCTTTACTAATACACTGTTAAAATCTATTAAAACCTGAGCTAACATGACCTAACAATGAACAGTTGTATTTTTATTTAAAAAACTTTAACAAATATTAATAAATAAGAAATGTATTGCCTGTTCATTAATGTTTGTTGATGTATCAACTAACATTAAGTAATGAGACTATTATAAAGTTCCACTAACAAAATTCCAAAAACTGAAGTGAAATAAAACGGAAACTGAAATATAATAATAAAAGCTAATTTAAAATATTAATAAATACTACAATAGTAAATAAAAAACTTTTTTTGAGCATCTCATCCAGCCTAACACGGCAATACTGGCTCAACCAATGGTGGAAGTCTGGGGGCGGGACTATCTGTCTATCTGACCAATGGCAGTGGAGGGAGTGTTTGGAAAACCTGTTTGGAAGTCATTACGTTTTCCAATTCCGTTTGGCGGCGCAGAACGTACGCTTGACGTTTAAAATGCAAAAACAAGATAATTCAATCCAGATTTTCGACATCTTGTTGCGTATTCTTTTTTTTAAAGCGACAGAAAGACGTGGCGTCGGCGCGCGGATCCAGAAGGTGTTAAACAGAGACAACACAAGACTGCTTAAAATGACAGACAAAGTGGCACAGACCTAGCAGAAAGGAGACAGTAGGGGCTGTGATTTGGGGATGGCAGTAAAGCATTTGCATAAAGGGCAGGACAAAGTGCCCGGCGGTGGAAAGCGTTGGCACCACGCCTCGCAGACTGGCAGAGGGGCGACTGAAGAGAGAAAAATAGTAGAGAGAGAAAGAGTGAGGAGGGGAGGGGGATTTAGTCAATAGTGCATCCCTTGTTCTGCGAGAGGAGGGCCCGGTTTGTTGGCAGCGGCGATGGGGAATCTCTTGTTTGTGTGCTAGATTGCCCCTTTATTTCTTTGATTGCGAAGCGTTCAACACTCGGCAACTGTAGTGCCTGTGTGAATTTGCGTGTGTGTGTTCGCAGGGGCATCTGTTCCCGTTTCAGGGTCCCGCGCCGTGCGTCTAAACTGTGTCAGGGTGTGCTTTAAGTTCATTTCAATTCATTCCGCTGTGATTCTGCATCCACGGCAATCAATTTATCGACGCATTCAGTCTAATACGTGATGCTAAAGCTATTAAAAACGGGTCTCTGGGTAATCTCCTTCATTCTGGGTTCTTCATGGGCACAGCTCTGGCACGTCGACTAATCCATTTGCATGCAACGTCTCTCTGCCAACCAATCAGAGGGTTTTAATCAAGGCAGAGAGCCGTGCCTTCGGCTCCACTCGCTCGGAGCCGGCGCAGCTGGATGATGTCATAGATCCGGCCTTCGAGGTGACGGTCGGCACTGGAAGGCTTTAGGCAATTTGTGTGCTGGTTGCCATTTTCTGATGTGCATGTCACTATTTAATTGCAAAACTGTGCATGTGCCGTTGCATTACAAAAGTTTGGGGTCTGTCACATTTTTTTTAATGTTTTTGAAAGCCGAGGCCTCGTTTATTGGATTATAGTAAAATATAGTAAAAACATTGAAATATTAATACAATTTAAAAGAACCTTTTTCTATTTGAATATATTTTAAAATATAATTTATTCCTGTGATGCAAAGCTGAATTTTCAGCATCATTACTCCAGTCTTCAGTGTCACATGATCCTACAGAAATCATTCTAATATGCTGATTTGCTGCTCTAGAAACATTTCTTATGATTATCAATGTTGAAAGGATTCTTTGATAAATAGAAAGTTAAATAATCTTTAATCTTTAATGAGCTGAAAAGAATCCACGTCACACCTCTGTTCATCAATTTGCACTGGCTACCAATAGCTGCTCGCATAAAATTCAAGGCATTAATGTTTGCCTACAAAACCACCTCTGGCTCTGCACCCCTTTACCAAAATTCAGTACTTCAGACCTATGTGCCCTCTAGAAACTTGCGTTCTGCAAGTGAACGACGCATTATTGTGCCTTCCCAAAGAGGCACAAAATCACTTTCAAGGGCTTTTTCATTAACTGTTCCCACTTGGTGGAATGACCTGCCCAACTCAATCTAAGCAGTCCTTAGCCATCTTCAAGAAACGGCTAAAAACACATCTCTTCCATCTTTATTTGACCCTTTAACTCTAGTACTCTCTATTCTAATTCTATTTGATCTATCGGTCTTATTTTTATAAAAAAACAAAAAAAAAAAACACAAACATGATCCTCTATCACTTGCATATTTATTCTCTGCTAGTTTTTCTTCGAAAACTAACAGTAGCTTTCTTTTTTCTATTCTGTCTACTTGTTTATTTTAAAAAAAACACTAGGTTTCTTTCTTCTATATTCTATCTACTTCATTTCTTTAAGAAAAAAAAAACCTATATATTCTATTTATTTTCTTTAAAAAAAAAAAAAAAAAACCTTGCTACATGTACTGCGTTAGGCTAACCCAGACTTGTCATAGCGCTTGCATGTTGTTGCTCTTTTGTTGGTTTTCGATTGCTTCTATTGTCTTCATTTGTAAGTCGCTTTGGATAAAAGCGTCTGCTAAATGAGTAAATATAAATGTAAATAGCATTTATTTTTTGTAACATTATAAAAGACTTTACTGTCACTTTTGATCAATTTAATGCATCCTTGCTGAATAAAAGTATTAATTTCTTTCAAAACAAAACAAAAACAAACAAAAATCTTACTGACCCCAAACTTTTGGAAGATGGTCTATCTCTTTTACATCTTCAATCGCAAGGTCAGTTTTTTCATGTACATTCAACATCTAATAATGCCTTTTACCAAACTGAAAAAAAGAAAAATGACACAGAAACAATTTTCACTCAGATATTGCTAGCAAATTTCACAGTTAATACGAAGAAAAAGCTAGTAACGTTGAAATAAAATAGACTGAAATAGTATTTTCTTGTGAAACATAATCCCACATCTTTATTTACTTTACAACTTATAGTGCATGCTTAAAGATATTTTTAAGAGAACCAACAACATTGGAGCCCACTGAATTCCACTGAATGGATTAAAAAATAAATACTTGGACATTTCTCAAAATATCTTCTTTTATGTTGCACAGAAGAAAGAAAGTTAAAGTACATAATGAAAGAATTCATTTTTTTTTAGTGAACTGTCTCTTTAAATCCACTTCTCAGAAGGAGATGTCTGGGCCTGGTTATCAAAAGCAGAGATATGCAGGACTAATGATGTTTCCAAAGGTTTCCTGTGTTCTCCGTCACGCTCCGTAAGCAGCGCTAAGCCTCGGTTTAATTCTTGACGCACATGAAATCAGTGGTGTGGCAGTCGTGTGCATCGAGCCATGCAGATCACTCTGCGGTATTTCGAAATCGGACACAAGTTAAGTAGGCTCAAGACTTCTGATAATGCTAAAGTAACAATGCAATTGGACGATCAAAAGATCTTGACCACCAGAGATTTTCTTTAATTCATTGTAGCAGAAGTATAGTAATATTTTCCCATTCGTTTCTGTTAATAATTTTGCAGTTTTTGGAGTTAATGGTAATAATAATAAATTTCAATGTATTATTTTTAAGTTTCTTGTTTTTATTGTCAATTTTTTTTGTACACTTTTGCATGTTAAACTTTCTTTGTTTTTGCATTGAGTAAAATCTGGGACCGTTATCAAAACCTATGATAGCATTTCTAATAGATTGGATTAATGTTTTATTTTTTATTTATTTTATTTTATTTTATTTTATTTTATTTTAATATCTATGGAATAAGAAAAAATACAAAGAATTTAAGTTATTTATTTTTATTTATTTATCTATTTATTTTTACTTTTAATATCCATAGAATAATTGCAGAGGGTTTCCATCCAAAAAAATGATATTTTCTGCATTTGGCAGATACTTTTTTCCCCCAAAGCAACTTACAGTGCATTCAAGCTATATATTTTATCAGCACCTGCATTTCTTGGGAACTGAACCCGTGACCTTGGCGTTGCTAGCGCTAGTCTCTGCCAGTTGAGCTGCAGGAACATCATTACCAGCTCGGGTGTGCAATCCTTCATCCATTATTCCTTATGAAATCTCTTGGTGCTGGCTTTTTTTGTTGTTGTTTGTTTATTTTTGCTAAACTACATCCTGTGCTGCAACACCTACTCAAGAAATTATGCAGTAATGATTTTTATCAGCGAGCCATCATTGTTTACGTTGCATTCAGTGCAATTATGTGTTAGCCAAACGGAAGAGGAAAAGCGTGGGCATGTATGACATCACAGTTTGATAACAGTTTTACCATAGTATGTTTGGAAAAAGACATTTTGTAGATTTAATCTGTCATGTCCTTTTCACCTTTCTTTTCTGCTCACCAAGGCTGATCTGATCAAAAGTACAGTAAAAACGGTAATATTGTGAAATATTATTACAATTTAAAATAACTGTTTTCTATTTGAATATATTTTAAAATGTATTTCATTCCTGTGATCAAAGCTGAATTTTCAGCATCATTACTCCAGTGTTCAGTGTCACATGATCCTACAGAAATCATTCTGATATGCTGACTTGCTGCTCAGTTATTAGTGAAGCTCAATTATTAGTAATGGTTCTTATTATTATCAATGTTAAAAATGTTTCTGCTGCATAATATTTTTTTTCTGAAAACCATGACACATTTTATTCAGGATTCTTTGATGAATATAAAGTTCAGAAGAACAGCATTTATTTGAAACACAAATCTTTTGTATCATTTTAAATGTCTTTACTGTCACTTTTGATGAGTTTAATGCATCCTTGCTGAATAAAAGTATTATCTTTTGTTTAAATCTTACTAACCCAAACTTTCAAATAGTAGTGTTATCAGTTTCCACAAAAATATGAAGCCTCACAGCTGTTTTCAACATTGATAATAATAACAAATGTTTCTTGAGCAGCAAATCAGCACATTAGAATGACTTCTGTAGGATCATGTGACACTGAAGACTAGAGTAATGATGTTGAAAATTCAGCTTTGATCACAGGAATAAATTACATTTTCAAATATATTCAAATAGAAAACAGTTATTTTAAATTGTAATAATATTTCACAATTTTACTATATTTTTGATCAAATAAACGGGGCCTTGGTGAGCAGAAGAGACTTCGTTCAGAAACATTTGTGTAGTAGTGGAGTGAATATCGACGGCACTGCCACTGGTGCAAATCCGGCACACAGCGCAGCACACCTTAACCATTTCCTCCTATTAGTCCCGGAGAACGTGTTGACAAGTGAGCTGATGAATTTTGGGTTGATGTTTTGCAGGCCTTAACCCTACAATGCGGTTCTTCCCAGAGTGCCATGCGTTCCGTGCAGCTCTTGAGCTCCAGTCTCTCAGGGCCCTCTGGGATACATGTGCCTTTCCTCTCTCTCCGCTGCCACAAATTGCTTGCAGATTTTTCACACATAGTAATGTGCTGGTTTGTAAACTGGGGTAATTGCAAACACCACCAAACAGCTTCAGCTATCGTCATGCATCACTGGCTAGCCACGATCTGTACGGGCCTGGGCGCGTCCTCGCGCCTGATGCCGTTTATGATGATACGCTAGCATTTGATAATTCAAAAAGGAAATGTGCATTCATGCTATTATCAAACAGGGCTGCACATGCAGTCAAACAAAAATGTATTCAGACACCTTCAGCATTTATTCGCTATAGTTTAGAAAATGGTAATAAATGAACTGTGTCAGAGCAAATTCATCTTGATAATGTCAGATAACTTTGATAGAAAGGTATGTAACAAAACATGGTCAGGTCAAAGTGTTAAATCAAATTTTTGGTCCTAAATTTTTATCAGTTTTACTGGTAGGCCACTGTATGAAGAATGTTTGGGTATAATATGTTACAGCTTACTTTATTTTGCTATCCTCACTTACATAAATGAACTATAATGTCCTGCACCCACTAATAAAACAATATCAAAAATTATATCTGGTGTCTAAATAATTTTTGGTTTGACTGTATGGAAAGACACTCTCTTTGCATGTATAAATGGATCTGAGAAACAGTTAAAATGATGGTACATGATACATAGAACAAACTGGGGCTAGTCGTCACACTTTTTCACACATATTTCTCAGTGCAGAATAATTTTTGAATGCTAATTGGTGTATAGACTACCATTCAAACATTTGGGGAGGGTGCAATTTTTAATGTTTTTGAAAGAAGTCTCTTATGCTAACCAAGGGTGCATTTACCTATTTAATCAATAAATACAGTAAAAACAGCAATACTGTGAAAAATTATTATAATTTAAAATCATTGTTTTCTATTGAAATACATTTTAAAATGTAATTTATTCCTGTGATCAAAGCTGAATTTTCAGCATCATTACTCCAGTCTTCAATGTCACATGATCCTTCAGAAATCATTCTGATCATCTGAATCATTCAAGAAACATTTATTATAATTATCAATGTTTAAAACAGTTGTGCTGCTTAATAGTTTTGTTGAAATTGAGATACATGTTTTCAGGATTTTTTGATGAATAGAAAGTTGAGAAGAGCTTTTTGTGCGAAATAGAAATCTTTTGTATTATTATAAATGTCTTAACTGTCACTTTTGAACAAATTAACGGTTAATGCATCCATGCTAAATAAAAATATTAATTCCTGTCTTCAAAAAAAATCTTACTTACCCTAAACATTATCATTAGTCATTTTAGTAAAAAGATACAAATCATGTAACACACATTGGTTTTTATTTATTTATTTAGAGTACTTTGCCTATATGGGGCAAGTTGTCACAATAGAAATCTGCAAATGACCAACTATTATAAGGCCTACATGAGGCCTAATTGTTATGATTAAAACAATTATGAAGCAAAAAAAAAAAAAAATGTTAATGAAACAGCAAGCATGTAAAAGATAACACACAGGAATATCAAAGTATTATTCTGGCAAAATGTAATTTTATTTAACAAATTTAATTGTGAAATTATGTCTTATAAAACATGTCACAATCTGCCATGACATTTATAAAAAATAGCAATGAAATCACCTTTTCAGTTAAAATAAATTTTCACTATATACCTGACACTTATTTTAATTAATGCCAAAAATATATCAAAAATTTCATTTAAAGGATAGTATTCACATATTTTTTCTGTTTTTAAAGAATTTTGCTCTAGGTGTTTGTAACTAACATGCACTGTGACAACTTGCCCCAGGCTCCCATATTTCACAGCCACTGCCATGAAAGGGCTTGTGTATGATTCCAAACGATATAAATCTGCAGGTGTGTGTCTCTGATTGCGCTGACAGCAGCTGATGTCACTCGTCGCTGCGAGAGCTGGGTTTTTACCGCGCCTGACTCATCTCAGACTGTCTTTCAGAAATCAAAACAGACCTGCAGCATATCGGCAGCGAGAGGAGGGGCGGACCTCACCTGTGCCAACACACACACCTGCTCGAACCTCACGCTTACACACGTTCACACACGGCCCACGTCTCTGAGGTGTGAGGTTATACGCGAGTGCGTGTGTGAGAGTGTGTCCAGTGTCAGACACAATAGATGGCCGTCTGTGTGTGTGTGTGTATGTGTGTGGGTCAGCTGTCTCTTTAAAGCCATGGTTTTGTCCACGCTGGCACGCTGGCATGTCTGGACTGGCGTCCTCACGATAGCGTGTGTTGGCACATGATTCTCCACGGCCTCCACCTCCCTCAACGTCTGTCATGTTGGTATTTATCACATTTTTACTCTGTCTCTCACTGTCTCATTCGAGGCCTGCCTCCTTCTCCTTTTGAAAAATCATTTTAGCAGGCTCTTTGTGTCTTATATTCTTGTCAGAGTGTCTTTCTCCTATAAGAGGGCAGAATCAGCCCTCACATCTGTCTTCATTATGGTGTTTCAGGGTCACGATGGGTCACACCTGCAGGGAGGGTCACGGACGTGCAGCGGGCAACCAACAATCCCGAAAACCCCAAATCTGTCTCATTAAACCTGCTTGGTTTTCTGCTTTTCCCAATGGTCAGCACACTAGAAAACATAAAAAATGGCCCAGAATAACATCAAATATATTACAGAACAATAAATAATTATTATTTTAATAAATATTAATAATAATTAATATTTTCAATTATTAATAATTAATTAATGTGCTTCAAAACCGTTTATTGGTTTGAAGTTAGCAATCACTTTAATGAATTATAGGCTAAATTTTGCAAATTTTCCACCTCCAACAAATATTCAAATTTTCATTTGATAAAAGCATTTTCATGATATATGATTTTTCAGGTTCCAGCCTACTTTTTCAAATTTAGCTGCGTATTTAATAATAATAATAATAATAATAATATTTTTTTATTTTATTTTATTTTAGAATAGAATAGAATAGAATAGAATACATATATTTAATCTAGGAGAAGGCATGTTCATTTTACCGAAAGCTGAAATATAAAGACATTGATGGTTCTGATGTTTTTTTAGAGATTAAAGCTGATTGGGTTTCACGCTGACCGAGTTTTAAATTTAATATTTCACAATAACCTATTTGTTTTCACTAGCGGAGTTGTTTCTAAAAATTTGTAGGCTATTTATACGATAAAATCTGATGTTTTGATAATATCAAATCTTTAAAAAAAAGAAGAAGAAAAAAAAAAAAAGCCACGTACTGGTTTGCTATAAATACCTCTGCTGTGCGAAATCATTTTGCTGGCACTGAAAAATGAGGTAAATGCATTATATATTTAAACGGATGTGATTTATTTCGTTTTCTGTTTCTGTATATCACAGTCACAGTGTTCATTCCTCCGGTTTTGCGTAGCTATCTCATAAAATGATCTTATTTGCTGCGAGGATATTGATATTACAGGATATTATATTAGCTTACTATCTAACATTTCGTTTAAATCTGTTTCTTATTAATATAATAAAATCAGATTTAAGCTAGACTGATCACTGCAGTTGTTAAGAGTTATTTTTAAAGCGCTGGACTGTAATTGAATTCATCTTTGGTGCAGGAGCGTATCCAGTAACATTTTCTCTCCTTTCCCCTAAATAACCTGATAAATGCCCATGGAATCGACATCATTATATTCAATAACCGAATATATAATCGTTTAGAGTGTTTTAACAGAAAACATCCGAAAAGAATCATCAGGAAAAATCATCAATATTCAGTTACCACAGACGCGTTTTCCTAGCTATCTGACTGAATAGTCGGAGATTTGAGACTCTTTTGTGGAGTGTTTTTGTTTTAGCCTCCAGTGTTTGTTTGTTTTGTTTTTTTTCATGGTTTTTCTTTATAGTTGCGCCAGCTCAGTAAAACTAGGGTAATGATTAGGCTAGGCCTACACTTTGTTTTATAGAACTATAGTGCAACTTTGCCAAAGTTTCCAATGTAAAATGTAGGCTGCTATTGTCACAAAGCTCGAATATCTAAACAAAATAGCTGATTTTAAACCAAACAAGAAAAATCAGGTGAGTGGGTAGTTTTTCATAAAGAAAAAATAAAAAAGTTTGAATAGGACTTTCAAAACAAGATTTTCAGACTGCTTTGTTTTTACTATCGTAGCTTAATTGTCATTTTATTGCCGGTGTGACTTGAATATGGATTTTGAACATTTTATGCCAAGAAAAATGCTTTGGTTATAATATGGGCCTATATGCCAATAATTTATGCCACGTTACAACCTAGCCTACGTTATTAAAAACTGCGCGTGCTTGGATGATCAAGTAATTTTCTTTGGCCGAACAGTTTTTTTTCTGCATTGATTGGAAGGTGCTCGGGTGTGTTTTTGTTATTATTAATTGATTTTACCGTCAGTGACAAACTAACACAAATGATTCTCTGGCGCCCGACACCAAACACTCTTTCCAGCTCGTTCATTTCCATCCGACTGCTGGCACACACTTCAGAGATGATGTCTTCTCTCTTTTAAACATTAATGTTGTAGGAACAGGCGAGGGGGGAAAATAACATAGCTATTATTTTTAATTGAGCTGGCAGAAATCTTGCGCTCCTCATAATTTGCGGTCAAAATGGCGGAGGTAACGCTCAGGTGTAACGCGCTGCTGATGTTACCTGCCAAGTCACTGAACGTTAAACGCCGCTTTACTGACTCTTAACCGTACTTCAGGATTTCTCTGAGCTCTCTGAGCTCTCTGAGGAGCAGTGAGACTCCTGCTGGGGTTGTAGGTAAGAAACCAGGCCATGGTTTGTGGGGTTTTGCTGACAGGGCTGATGCAGGTTAATGATATGCAGTGTTTTGCTAAGTTATGAACATTTTAAAACACTTTTACCCCTTCCATTGGCTTATTAGCTATGTTTGTAATGAAATAATGTCTTTTTATAAGTTTGAAAAGCTTGAAAAAGAGACAGGCCCAAGTCACGAGAAGCTTAACTCCTGTGCGTTTATTAAACGGCAGCAACAGTATGTGACTCAGTGCATAAGTGTTCAAGAAATAGTTCGTTTTATTGATGATAATAACAATAACAACAACGGACAGTTCTTATAATATAGTTCATTAGCCTAATAACCGTAGGCTATTTACGGTTGCCAAGCAACCTGGCGTATTAATATAGCCGCAACTGTCAGTTGGATACTGAATATTTGGACCGGCGTCTTTGTTTTCACAAATTTCACGCTGCTTCGCAAAATCTACAAAGTCGTTTTTTTTTCTTTAGTAAATTACTGTGTTTTTGGCAGTAATAACAAGCTGGGGTGTGTTGCGGTCGTAAGTAAAGATTTTGTACACTGGATATCGGTTTATCTCAATTAGCCTATAACGGTCGAACATTTAAACAAATATTTTAACTAGGCTAATATTTATTTTTAATGAATGCTATTTTAATAGCTTAACTTACTTTTAATTCATTCAAATATTATTATTATTTTTTTTTAAAAATAGCTACTAATATGTTTTTATGTTCTATATGTTCTATAGAAGAAGTGAATTGTGCTTTAGGCAAGTGAATTTTCAAACGCATATGTTGATCAGAAGCTAATTATCTCATACTTGCACTGGTAGCACTAGAGGAAGCCATTAAGGGCTGTGTTTCAAACAAAGAAGGGATTGTTTGAAATAAAGGTGCTGCTTTTATTGAAACAAATGCATTGATAAACAAATTCTGCTCTCCTCTGGTTGTGTGCTTCAATTAGTGTCTTATTAGAGACCTCAAGCAGGTGTTGGTTTTGACACATAGGCTCCGATTTGAAAGAGGAAGAACTAATGAAGAGTTTCACTGCGATGGGAGAGCGCTATCACCATACATCCCTCCAATGATGTTTTCTTGGTCTCTCATTTAAGAGATATTTGCATATGTTTGCTAATCCAGCATTTCAAATCAATTTCCTTTTTTTTTTTTTTTGGGTGGAAAGAACAGCATCCAAGCAGTCATTCACTGATTTTTTTTTTTTTTTTTTTTAGCAAATGTCAACAAGAATTGATCAACAGCTCGGTCTACGTCTCATTTCGTCTCAAATCTGAATATCTCTAGGAATCTCTGCTCTACTTTATGCTCTAAGCAGCTGTTGTTTTATATTCTTTTTGATCGCAAGATTAAAGTATTCCCAAAACTCAGATAGATGATTATGATTGCCTGTAAAAAATAAAAAGCAGCATTTACACTCCCAGTCCTCTCAGTCAAAAAAATCATGACATTTGAAAAGCATTTTAGAGCGTCCGTTGGCAAATTTCTGATGCACATTAAAATTTGCGCAATTAAACTTCGGAAAACCTTCCAAATGTGACAAAACAGTGCTTGTGTTTGTGCTTGAAGAGATATTATATACTCATTAGTGCTTGTCCATTTTTTAATTTCTAAAAATGGCTGATGGGAGATTTTGAAGCTGACACAACTTTGTTACAACTGATTTTTTTTTTTGCAAGAACGTCGTTCCGAACAACTTTCCGAAGTTTTGTGAGCAACTTCAGGTCTCCAGTCCTTCGGCCTGCTGCATTCATCCTGAGCTTCTTGTTTTCTCAGACAAACACAGCATATGTTTGTTTTAAATTAGAGATGCACACGGGGAGCGAGGGGTGCGCGGTCGCTTTCCTCTTTGTCTCGGCCTCTAAATCCACGAGCAGCTGCCGGCTGCAGGGTCTGCTGGGAGTTTCGGAGAGACCATGCACTTTCTCCCATCACCCTGTGCCAAGGTGGCGTTACGCAAGCCAGGGCGACCGTGACCCAGACTTAAGAACACGGTTGCTATGACTAGCTTGATGAGATGCTGAACTTTGCCTCAGTGGTGGATCGGAACTTGTCAAACTGGCAAATTGTGCACCACCGGACTGGACTGTGTGCTCTCTCTCTCTCTCTCTCTCTCTCTCTCTCTCATTCTGCCACCAGCCCCCCTCCTCTCTATCCCCTCCCTTTCAGCTCTTCAAGCTAACGTATTGGCTGAGCTACAGGCATCTTGTTGCCAAATAGGTGGGCCCTACTCGTGTTGGCGAAGACTCAGGCAATGGTTAAGGAAAGAACGTGGAGAGGACGAGAGAGAGTGAGCGATCGAGAGAGAGAGAGAGAGTTGGAGAGAAAAGGAGTAAAAAAAAGCAGCAGCACTTGGGTTTGCCAGCGGTCCTGCGAGCTCGTCCAACATTGATTTGGTTCTCTTTTTTTTCTCTGCCCGTATTCTGTGCTTTGCATTAGCCAGCTCCCCCCCCCCACCAGCCCCCCTTCGTCGCAGGAGTGTGCATGCATGTGCGCGCGTGTGCCTGCGTTATGTGTGTGCCGCACTCTCTGAGTTTTTTCCCGGATCCAAAGATCTAAGAAAACACTCATTGCGTTTTGCCAAGGATTTTTTTTTTCCAGCATTGTTTAGATTTTTTTTTTTGTAATTATTTGGAAAGCGAAAGCATTTATTTTAAGCGCTGTTGCTTTCCTAGTTGTTTTTTTTTCTTGTGTGCACACCTTTATTTTATTTAATTTTTGTTTTCTTTTTCTTTTTTTAGTAATTAATTTTGTTTTTTTTTAAAAAACAATTTTACCTGGAACCGCAAAGCAAAAGAAAATTCCTGATCTTGAAATTAACTTCTTTCCGCCGGCAATTGGAGCGTCTCCAGCCTTCTTTCCTTTTTACCCAAGTTTTTTTTTTTTTTTGGTCGCCAAAATCATCTTTGCCAAGCCAGCAGTTGTTGTTTCGGCGTGAGTGGCAAAGAACTGGTGCGAGTGGATTTTTTTTTTCCCGTCCTGAACGGCGTGCCAAATTTATGATGAGAGTGCAAAATGGTAACTACCAGCCTTTCTCTCTCTTTCTGCTCCTGTCTGCAGTGTGTGCTTTTCACGGTGCTATCTGCCTTCTCGATTGTCGAAATGTGAACATGCCTGGATTTCTGCACGACAGCAGCCCGCAGACAGGATTTGATGGCAGGTCTTGAAGGGACGCAGTTTAACCGTGGTCTTGTTGTGGCGAGAGTTGGCGGAGAGGGTCTGGGGCACGGCGGCCCTGGCACTGGGGCACCGTGGCGCGGTTTAGGCTTTGTCACTGAGCGTTGTGTGGTGAAGGTATTATTGGAGAGCTGAATGAGTCTTCCGTTGCCGTGGGGATCGCCAAGCTTTTCTTGGCCTGACTTGAGCTAAAGAAGCTGCTTTCTGTGAATTGCAGAATCCCGGAATTCCTGCACAGCCGCTGAGATCTTTAAACTGTCTGAAAAAGAGCCTCGTTTAGCTTTCAATTTGCGTTTACTTTCATTTACAAAGTCTTTGTATTTATGTAGAATAATTGTGTCTGAACTTAAGGGGATTTTGCTTTATGCATGCTTCTATTGTGAAAATTGAAAATAATGATTGATCACATTCTCATATTTGCTTTCAATTTACATTCTATTCAGTCTTAATTGATGCAATTATTTTTATGTTTTGCTCAGCAGTGAAAGAAATGCCAAAATTAAATACTAAAAGCAGAAAATTGGCATTAAAATTAATAACAATCATATAGCATTAATGGAACGTAATGATAAATAGAGACTATAAAATGTAAGTCTATATTATTTCAATTGAAAATAATTAATATGTTTTTAAGTTGGACTAAATTGATTTCTACACTGCTAAAAATAATTTTCTTAATCTGTATTTTTAGTTGTTTTCCAGTAAAAATATTCCTAAAACAAGATAATTGTACATGAGGAACAAAAACTTGAATCCTGAATTAAGTTTATTTTTTCTTACATTCTTTGAAACTCTCTAAAAATGATTGAGATTTCTGCTTAAATCCTAAAATGCGTTGAAATGGATCTAATTCAGCATGCATTCTTTTATTTATACTATTTTAGGTATTTCTAATGCAAAAACAAGGCAAAATTTTATTTGCAGATGAGTAAATGTAATTGCATGCAATGCATCCTTTTCTGAAATGTTTATTTTTTTAGTTCCACGAAAGTCTCTGAAATTAGCTTTTTTCTTTTTTTTAATCCAACAGGATGAATTTCATCCCTTCATCGAGGCTTTGCTGCCACACGTCCGTGCGTTCTCCTACACCTGGTTCAACCTCCAGGCCCGCAAGCGCAAGTACTTCAAGAAGCACGAGAAGCGCATGACGAAGGACGAGGAGCGCGCCGTCAAAGACGAACTCCTGGGCGAGAAGCCCGAGATCAAGCAGAAGTGGGCGTCCCGTCTGCTCGCCAAACTCCGCAAAGACATCCGGCCGGAGTTCCGCGAGGACTTCGTGCTCACCATCACGGGGAAGAAGCCGCCGTGCTGCGTGCTGTCCAACCCTGACCAGAAGGGCAAGATCCGCCGCATCGACTGCCTGCGGCAAGCGGACAAGGTCTGGCGCCTGGACCTGGTGATGGTTATCCTGTTCAAGGGAAGCCCGCTGGAGAGCACGGACGGAGAGAGGCTGGTCAAGTCGCCACAGTGTTCCAACCACGGCCTCTGCGTGCAGCCGCACCACATCGGAGTGTCCGTCAAAGAACTGGACCTGTATCTGGCCTACTTTGTCCACACGCCAGGTGAGTCACAGTTACACACTCTCACTCTCTCACACACACACACACGCCGCTGCATAACCCAGTTCAGGAAACACGGTCCGATTCAGTTCCGGGCTGGATTCCAGAAATGTACTTGAATGCAAATACAGGCTTTGTTGTGTTTATTTCTTTGTTGTTATTTGTGTGGTTGCGATGAAACTCAGAGGAGTGTGTGTGAAATTGTGAAATTTTTGACTATTTGTGTGTGTGAACTGGTTTATAGGTTATGTTCGCTGTAGTGTGTGTAGCATAATGCAACCATGCCTTTGATAGTTGTGTGTGTGTGTGTGTGTATAAATGTGTATAAAAGATTGTGTATTGTGCCAGTGACAGCTGGCCTTCTCCCAGCTGGTGTAAAGGCCAGACACACACACACATGCACACCCACACCCACACCTAGTTACACTACTGCCTTTAAATACACACACCAATAATCAGAACGATCACATTCTCATAGACAGAGAACGTACTTTCGATTTAATTTATGTATTTTATTTAGTTAGTTATTTTTATTTTTTGCTCAACATTGAAATGAATATCAAAATTACATATTAAAATCAGAACATTACCATTCAAAATCCCAACAATGAAATGACTTTCATGGAACTTAATGATAAATACAGACTAAATAGAATGTAAGTTTATAAAATATAAAAATATTTTGTTTTACAGCATTTAAAAAATATTTATAAATATAATAAATATAAAAAATTTTATTCCAGGTTTTCAGAAATAATATATATTTACATTTTATATATATATATATATATATATATATATATATATATATATATAATATATATTTAAATATATATTTTTTATTTTATTATTATTATTATTATCATTATCATCAACAATAATAATAGTAATAAACAAGATAATTGCTAGGATATTGTTTCTAAACACTTAATGTCTTCTGCACCCCTACTATAACAATAGTTTGTTAATTTAATGTTTTTTTTAAATTATTTTCAATATTTAATTATTTTAATTTAATTCATTTTTATTATTATTACTAGTAGTAGTACTAGTAGTATTAGTGTTATTATTATTTATTAACAAAAAATAAATAAATAAACAATTGTCAGGTATTATTTCTAAACACTTAAAGTAACGATTTCTGCAACTGCTACAACAATAATAGTTTGTTCATTTAATATGAATTTTAATTAAAAAATATTTAAATATTTTTATTTATTTATTTGTTTGTTTGTAATGTTAGAATTGGTGATTGTGGTTTTGTTGCAGTCAGATGCCTTGTATGTTGGTCACTATATTGGCGACAGTTCTTTGGAAAACATAGAAAGAGACACTCACAAACAGCGCAATATTATATTTGCAGCTATTTACAGGCAGCTCAGTTATTTAGCCATTATCTGTGCACTCAGAGTATGTGAACAGGCAACATTTGACGGCGGTTTTCGCCTTTGTTGTGACACAGAGCCATAATTCTGTTTGTTGGCAGGGCCTCCGAAAGAGATTTTGTTGCCCATGCCGAGTTTCCCTTTCGCTCCGTGTGGAACTCAGCGTCAGTTAGCCGGTTCACCATGCCGTTCTTTTCCTGTTTAACGGTATGCCAGGACTCAGATTATCTCCTGCTGACCCGGCCGAATCTCCTGTCTTAATCCGGACGCTATTAGAGCGGCCCGATGGCTCATTGTTCCGGCCACATCCGCTTTACCATATTGAGGGAATATTACAGCAACATTTGTTCATTTCCCTTAAACACTGACAGACCCTGTTTTACGCTGTCGGTATTTTGCGAAGATTATTCTCAAAGCAAACATTTGCATTCATTTTTCGACTGCAGTTTTAAACGCCAAGCGCCTGCCAAAAACCAGGCCTGGTTTAGATCACTTCTGCTTTTGCTGTCTCTGAAAATCAGCGTTTACATTTCGGCTCTGGCATCTGAACAACTACACGCACTGTGATATTTGCACACTGTAGATCAGGAGGCACGATTCGTGTATAATTCACTCTCCAGGTCCAGTTGTTTAGTGGTTTATTGACAAGATCATATCGCCCCCTGGGAGCGATTAATGACGTTAAACTCCGACAGTTAAATACTCAGGAGCACGATGCCGTAATTACGCTCTGTCTTCTCGCCGTACGCTGGCTGTATTAATGATGATGATTAATGGGAGTTTTTGACGAGCACCTCAGATCGGCCGTCTTGCGCCGCTCCCGAAAAAAGTTGTTATTTTTCGTCTGTGTTTGTCAGAATGATGGATGTTTTCTCTGGGGTTAGTCATCTCTGGAGCTGGCCACGTCATACGGCTTCCATTACCGCGCAGTCATGATAAAAACATGTGCCTGCTCTCATCTCTAATCGAGCTGTGTCCAGCTCAGACAGCCGATAAAACGCCGGCCGCGATGCCAAGTTCTGTAGTCAGGCGACGGCTATACAGCTCTGTGTTGTAAAGGAGAGAGAGAGGGATAGATGCTGAAAAGAGGGGAACTAATGGTGGCCTTTTCCTTTTAGAGAAGGAAATGGATGTATATAGTCGAACGACAATAGACTCTTAAAGTGCGGTCAAGCATTAAATCACTTGTTTCACAGCGAGTCATCTATTCAGGATCGTTTCCACAGCTTTCAAAGGTGTTAGAGATATCAGAGAGGCGTTGCAATTTCTAGCAGGAGTTTAAAAATAAAGACGGATTTTGTGCTGTGGGTGTTTGATGACGGTGTGAGCTGCAAACTTTACATTTATAGTTAGTATTTTCTGCATCCTTTTTTTTCAGCCGAGCGTTTGCTTCCCAATCTTATTGCTTGCCGTCAGGACAGCAGCATTTCTTCTTGGCTGGTAATCGAGGTGTTGTGGGCCGCTAGCAGATTCCCGCTGCTCCAGGCTTTGAGGCCCGTAACCAGACCGACAGCAGACAGTCACCCTCACTGACTGCTGACACGCCGCTTTGGTCACCTTCACATTTGATTTGATTTGGAGTTGGATGTACTTTTGACTCTCTTTTAGCAATGTGAAGGTGTTGCTTGGATTGCACTCAGGAAACTGGTTTTCCTGTGTTTATTGTGTTTGTGAGAGAGAGTTTGTTTAATTACAGGTGCTGGCAAAATATTGGTCCATTTGGATTTAGCTTTTACTTTTTGGCTGTTTTTAAAAATGTCATCAGAATATTTTGAAACCTGTGTGTTGTAGCTCATTTGTGTAGAAATTAGAAATGGCAAATCTGAATGTCTGCTTCAGTGATAGCAGGAAAAAAAATCTATTTTTAAAAATAAAATGTACATTATTTTTTTATATATATATATATGTGACCCTGGACCACAAAACCAGTCATAAGGAAATTCATGTGACTTGAAATTCATCTGAAAGCTGAATAAATAAGCTTTCCATTGATGTATGGTTTGTTAGGATCGGACAATATTTGTCCGAGATACAACTATTTGAAAATCTGGAATCTGAGGGTGCAAAAAAAAAAAAAAAAAGTCAAAAATTAAGTTTTGATATATTTACGGTAGGAAATTTACAAAATATCTTCATGGAACATGATCTTTACTTAATATCCTAATGATTTTTGGCATAAAAGAAAAATCTATATTTTTGACCCATACAATGTATTTTGGCTATTGCTTCAAATATACCCATGCTACTTAAGACTGGTTTTGTGGTCCAGGGTCACATATATATTTTTTTATAATGTACAGTTTTTATTTTTTTAAATGTAAATGCAAATTTCATAATTTTAATAATACAATTTATATCATTTATTTTTTTTTAAATATATTCTTAATTTCATAAAATCAAATATAAAATGTAACAAAATGCACATTTCATTCAAAAAAAAATTATTAGTAGATTTAAGGATTTGATTTATATCTTTCATTTTAACAGCAAATTTCTGATGGTGCATTTTATATTTTGAATTCATTGTAATAAAATACACAGAAAGCATTTTTACTTTAAATATATTTTTGACTAAATATTTTGATGTTTATAGTATGCTATTTTTAAACAATTTTAATATATTATATAGTTATGTTTTGTGTGTAGGTGAAATATACAAATAATAATTTCCCTAAAGATATTTGCATTCATTCACTTAGCAGTTATGATATGCAGTGTGTGAAAAACGCACAGTATATCAGATGATATAAATATATGTATTTATTAATTTGAACCAAATAAGATTGAAAAATGCATGAGAAGTGTGTGTTTGAGAAGCTTTCTATTTTAGTTGTTTTTCCTCTAATATTTAAACACTTGTGTAGCACAATCTCGTCACCAGGAGAGAAAGTCAGAATTCAGAAGATAGCAGCAGTTGAGAAGGAAACGGCACAGCATAAATGGAAAAACAGGAGAAATGTTGAAGGAGGAGAAGGATTGACTTTGGCTGGGCTCTGCTTTTCTTTACGGCCTTTCATTTGGATTGAACAGGCAAATAAAATCTACAGAGGTAAAACCAAAATGCCCCATATACTGCACACATAAACGAACAGAAATAATGTTAACCAGATATATGAATATTCTTTAGCAGTTTAATAGAGATTATATCAACAATAACCCCACCAAATGAATCCTCCTCCTCCTGATTAACTATTAATTATTAGTAATGTTATTATTTGCATTGTTGCATTTGTTAGAACACAGAATAGAACAGCGGGCAGAGAATAAAGACGGTGCAAAATGCCAAATTGGAAACAAAAGCCGGTCTGCGAAGGGAACTTCGACTGGTGTGTGTGTTTGGCACTGCCGCACGGATCTCAGCTTTTCAAATCACGCCACACGCTCTGCCAACATCCCTCTTTCCCAGCCTCTCCTTCCATTTAACCCGCTTTTTCAGGCCCTTTCCTCTGCTTTCCTCCGAACACGCCATCTTAACACCTCCGTCAATGCGCCGACGGGAAAAGCAAGCCTTTACTTCGCTCGCAATTCCGTATAGAAATATACACTCTTCGCTTTCTGTCGCAGGAAGACGCGCTTTTTTTTTTTTTTTTGGAGCAATTTTCTTTTTTAATGATTCAGAAATTGGCCGCAGCGAACGATCCCATACGCTGGGAAAGCCGCGTTCCAAATCAAAATGGAGAGTTTGGCAGCGCTGACTTTGGCTGCCGGGTTTCTGTCTGGGATGTTAGATGTGAAAAAATACGGCTCTGATAGATCATCCGGCTAATCGTGTTTAAGTACATATTTTTTTACACAAAATCACCCTTTAGGCATCTGACCCGAGTGGTCAAACTGTCGCCAGCTGAATTAAAGTTTCTTTAACTTCTAAAGTGGCTGAAGGCAGCATTAGTGCATGACACTTTTGACAAGCGGCTTTTACCAGATGAGAGTCACCGAGTTTGACGAGCCCTCATAGGAATGTGTGTTTTTGTGTGCTTGCGCTGTGACGTTATTTCTGTGCGCTATGAGTGACGCGCCGGACAGGCTAATAGCGGCAGTCAGACTGAGCGAATAATGATTGGAAAATGAGGGCTATTATTGAACTAGAGTAAACAGCACAGGACTCTGGTGAAAAGACCTCATTCACCACAGCGCTGGAGTGCAGCGGCTTTCTTCTCCTCAGGGGTCCTCCTGCCGCTCTCAGAATCCGCCTTTTGTTCGCCACAGAGACGGACAGAAAGAGAGAGAGGGGACGAAGCCCGCGCCGGTCTAACAAGACCTTCGTTTTGTCGTGTCGATGAGGCCGTTTCATCACTGCAACAGTAGACACACACTGACTGCCCTTATGCACATTTAGCATGGGGCACTGACAGTAAAACTACTTTTTGGTACTACCGTGGTTTTTTTCAAAACTTTTGTAGTGCAGTACATTTATGAGCTGCTGATTTGTAGAAATTTACCATGGTACGCTAAATGAACTGTACAATGATGGTAATACCATGGTAGTTTTATGTAACTTTTTAGTGCTACTGCTTTTTCTGTTACAGAAATGTACCAAATACCTGCTGATTTATATTTTCCATCATATGCTAACAAAAAATACTATAGAAATGCAGTGTTTTTTTGACGTAGTACTATGGTGATATTAGTAAATACTTGACCTGCTAGTTTGTTTTCCCTTACAAAGATTTAACATGGTAAACAATAACAAAATACAATGGTAATACCGTGTTCTTTACATATTTACAGACACTTTTACCAATATGACACAACATAGTACCATTATAATATAGTACATTTGTGGCCTGCTGATTTGTATTTCCCTTACAAAAATTATATTAACCAAAAAAAAATAAAAAAAAATAAACAAACAAAAACTGTGGAACTACCATTGTTTTTTTTTATTTATATATTTATTTATTTATTTATTTATTTATTTATTTTTGGACAAGGTACCATGGTGATATAGTAAATATCTGACCTGCTAGTTTTCTTTTACAAAACATTACCATGGTAAAATAGCAAAAAAAATTGCAGATGTTTTTTTTTTTTTTTTGCCGTTTTGTTTTTTTATATATTTACAGACATTTTTACTGTTAAAATACAGTAAATTTATGACCTGCTTGATTTCTATGGTATTACAATGTTTTTTTTTTTACATAGTACCATGGTGATATAGTAAATTTTTGACCTGCTAGTTTTTCTCATACAAAAATTTATAATAACAAAAAAGTACATGTGCTATATATATATATTTTAATTTAGCATTTTTATCCAATTGTCTCTATATGGTACTGTTGTAATACAGTAGATTTATTAGCTTTCTTACTGAAAATGACTGTGTCAGTACTATAGTACAGTGATGGGATCAGATGATTACCGTGGTACTTTTGTTGTGCAGCCATTTTTATTTTCTTACAAAGAAAATTACGTTTCTGAAAGGTAAGTGCAAATCAGCAGCAAATCTACCATGTTTTCAACATGATACTATTGTGATAGTGCATTTATTTTCTTTACAAACATTTGCCATGGTTTGTGTGTGTGTGTGTGTATTTCCATAGAAATGTTCAAGTTTTTATAGTCTTTGTTGTGGTAAACAAATTTGTGGTTGTTTCAGAAACTTCTCACACAATGCTTCAGGGCTCTTTGGCACTGTATGTGAATGCTAATGTATGGATGTTTGCTTGGAGCTGCGCGTGAGCAGGTTTCTGTCTGTGTGGAAGTGTTCGCTTGTCTGTGTGTGTGTGTGTGTAAATGCACGTGAGCTAGAGAAAAAAAATGCATCAGGGCAGCTCAGGGACGCTGAGTGTAAACTAGGTGCTAATGCCTCCTTTTGCCTGTTTTGTCAGTGCAAACGTTCTAATTAATGGGAATGGAATAAATAAATTAAGCGGCTACGTCTCTCCACAGCTGAGCAGCGAGAGAGAGCGAAAGAGAGAGAGCGGCTGTGAATTTCTCTTCCTGTTCCACTTATCATGTTATGACCTATTAGCCCAGGCTTTGATGCAGAGGCTTTTGTCTACACACACAAAAGCAGCTTTATTCTGCCGGATTTATGAGGTATTCATGTAACTAATAAAATCATTTTCCTCCAGATTTGAATTCATTGTGCATGTAATTGACTTTGCAGAGAGTGCACTAAAATATATGCAAGTAAAGAGCCACTGCTGGTTAGTGGTGTTTGCTAAGTCAAGCATCACTCATGCTATTACTGAGAGGTTAAAGGAATATTTTCATTTTTTCAACTTCGCTGAAAATGTCCTCACCCTCAGGCCATCCAAGATGTGAAGTTTGTTTCTTCATCAGAACAGATTTGGAGAAATTTTGCATTTGCTCACTAATGAATCCTCTGGAGTGAATGGGTGCCATCAGAATGAGAGTCCAAACATCTGATAAAAACATCACAATAATCCACAAATAATTCACACAATGTGAAAAGCTGTGTGTTTGTAAGATATTTTTTAGCTTCAAACCATTGCTTCTAGCAAAAATACAAGTCCTCTATCTGTAATATTGCTTTCTCCAGTGAAAAAATCATTTCATCTGAATCAGGAGAGAAATATGCACAGATCGGTCCAAAACAGATCTAAACCAATATATCAGTTGATTTTGATGTGAGAGGACAACAGGATGGACTTTTTCACTGGTGGAAACCTTATAATGGATTACAGACTCATGTTTTGTCAAGAAGCGGCAATTTAAAGTTAAAATAATGGATTTATTTATTGCGAACATGCAGCTTTTCAATTCACAAGACGTTAATTGATGGACTGGAGTGGTGTGGATTATTGTGATGTTTTTATCTGCTGTTCGGACACTCATTCTGACGGCACTCGTTCACTGCTGAGGATTCATTAGTGAGCAAATGCAAAATTTCTCCAAATCTGTTCTGATGAAGAAACAAACTTCACATCTTGGATGGCCTGAGGGTGAGGACATTTTCAGCAAATTTTAATTTTTGGGTAAACTGTTTCTTTTAGAGATCGTAACACTAAGTATTAAACTTTGTGTTTGTGTTGTGGTATGTTTCTGTTGGGAATGCCTCTCTGCTGTCCCATAATCCCTTGCACCATCCACAACCTGTACAGACCCCTGTTTACTCTGATACGTCTTGCCGTTCCAGTCTTTACCTCTCTCTCTTTCTCTCTCTCAGAGAGAAACTGGACGGCCAGTGCAGGTGCAGTGATTAGAGCAGATTTATTGTAGTCTCTTGCTCTCATTTAGTCTAATTTTATAGAGCCGCTTTAATTACAGTGCAGTCCTGAACCTCTGAACCTTACCTGCTCTGATGATAATGCCCCATTCATTCGCTCTCTGTCTTTCCCCCTCTCTCTTGGGAGGAGATTTTAAATTTATCATAAGGCACATTAAAGGAATTATTCACCCAAATCGTTTACTCACCGCTGCTTATTTTCTTTGGTCCGTGAAACACAAAATGTGATGTTAGGCAGAATGTTCAAGCTACTCTTTTCTGTACCATTAAAGGTGATTTATACTGTTAAGCTAAAGAAATACCATTAGTGAAATAATGACTTTACTTTTGGGATTGCTGAACTGAACACTAAAACGAACATTTATTGTTTATTATTATTAACAAAATTACTTGGAAAAACTACTAAAAGAATGAAAACAAAAAACAATTTTAGAACTGATTCTAGCAGTGTAAAATTTTGCAGTTCTTTGTCTTTATTGTTTAAATTTAGTTAATATTTCATCATCATTCATTTTAGTAAATTGTACTTTTATCTGGCTAAAGTGGCATCCAGTTTTAGACTTCAAAATGGCATTTTAGTTGATTTTAGTTGCCATTGTTGTTCTACCAGGAAAAAAAAAGAAAAAAGCCTGAGGTGAGAAGGCTAAGAACCACAATTGATTCATGTAATTATGCACAAAAAATTACAGATATTTTTCATTAGTAGAGCTACTAATTACATTAAAAAAAATATCTTGGTTTTTTTCCCCTACAAAACAACACAAAAATGTTGCAAATATAATTTTTTAAAATGCAGTCTTTTTACGTTATTGACTATGATTGGATTATTTTAAACAATCATATTCCTTAAAGAATTTTTTCTTCTTAAAATCGTTGTTAGTGCATTTTTAAAATCGTTATATTTTAGTTTTACTTAAAATCCTTTAGTTATATGTAGTTGTATGTTATGTTCCTTGTTCTCGTGAGCAGGGTTATTACAGTTAACTAAAATTAAAATCATTAAAAATAAATAAAAATAAAATAAACTTTAACTGAAATAAAATATAAATAAATGTAAGCTTGTTTTGTGTAAAAAAAAAAAAAAAAATATATATATATATATATAAATATATATATATATATATATATATATATATATAAAAATTAATAAAAACTACATAGACATTTAAAAAACAAAAACTAATAAAAATGATAAAAACAACAAAATTACTCTATTTTAGCTCAAATTAAAACGAATACAGAAAATATTTAGAAAAATCTATCCGAGCATACTGAGTGTTTCCTCCTGAGATTGTGGAGCAACATGTTCCCTTACAAACATGTTTCCTTTCATTTTATCATTCTGTTTTCCTCCTCTCATCTGTTTTTCTCTTCAGTCGACATTATCCCTTGTGACTCCTTGAACCAGAGATACAAGAAGTTGTGTTGGTGCCTGTGTGTGTGTGTGTCTGTATACTGTATGTGCACATGTGCGTCAGAGTGCAAGACTAGGCCACAACAAACAGCATCTGCAGATAACGCATATGGGCAAAACCATCTCAGATCCCCACACACACACGTCTCGGAGCAGCTGAACCCACTTCACACCTGATGCTGGGGGTCTGTGTGTTCCCCACTCCATTTCACAAACACAGATGGGACCCTGAACCCACAGGACGGGCCTCAGACCGGGGGCTTTCCTGGCTGTCGGTCCGGCGCGGTCGGCTCTGATTGTGGGTGTGCAAGCGGTTTTCACAGGCTGGTTTTGGATCCACAGCTCTGTTTGCGATTCAGAATCAGAATGAGCTTTATTGCCAGGTATGTTTACACATACAAGGAATTTGTTTTAGTGACAGAAGCTCCACAGTGCGACAGAATGACAGCGACAGGACAGGACACAGATAATAAAAAGAATAATATACAAATATACAAAATAGACAATGTGCAAAATAGCATAAACACACTATATAATATAGACAATTATGTATGTACAGGTATGATATGTGCAAATTTGAAATGTAAATAAGTATGTGTGTTAAATAATGTATAATAGTGTTGTGTGTTCCGCATTTATTATTAAGTGTTCATGAGATGAATTGCCTGAGGGAAGAAACTGTTCCTGTGTCTGGCCATTCTGGTGCTCAGAGCTCTGTAGCGTCGACCAGACGGCAAAGAGGGAGTGTGCTGGGTGTGAGGGGTCCAGAGTGATTTTGCCAGCCCTTTTGCTCACTCTGGATAAGTACAGTTCTTGGAGATTGGGGAGGGTTATGTGTTACTGCTGCAGATCACGAGAGTTTAGAAAGTTTAAGTCACACATACAGGTAGAATTTCGAATTAGTTTGAGTACAGTTTTTTTTTTCTTTTTTGATGAGTTTGCTTTTGAAACTGTCATATTGAAGATATTGACATTGTTTTGTCGTTTTATCATTATATAGTTCCATCTATCATTCTAAATGTCATTCTATCTGACTGTAAGGTCTAACTTTATCCAATCCATCCATTCATCCATCCATCCATCCATCCATCCAGCCAATTCATCCCCCCAACCAACCAGCCAATCCATCCAATCAATCAATCAGTCTGTCCGTCCATCCGTCTACTCAATCTACCCAATCAATCATCCATCCAACCAATCAATCCATCCAATCAGTCCATCCATCCTGCCAATCCATCCATCCACCCACCCAACCAGTCCATCCAACCAACTAATCCATCCTATCAATTCATCCACCCAACCAATCCAATCCATTCCAATCCAGTCCGTCCATCCATCCACCCAACCAATCTGTCCATCCATCTAATTAGTCTACCTAATCAGTCATCCATCCAATCAGTCCATCCATCCGTCCGTCCATCCATCTGTCCGTCCGTCCATCCATCCATCCATCTACTCAATCTACCCAATCAATCATCCATCCAACCAATCAATCCATCCAATCAGTCCATCCATCCTGCCAATCCATCCACCCACCCAACCAGTCCATCCAACCAACTAATCCATCCTATCAATTCATCCACCCAACCAATCCAATCCAGTCCAATCCGTCCATCCATGCGTCCATCCACCCAACCAATCTGTCCATCCATCTAATCAGTCTACCTAATCGATCATCCATCCAATCAGTCCATCCATCCATCCGTCCATCCGTACCTTCCATCCATCCAACCAATCTGTCCATCCATCTAATCAGTCTACCTAATCATCCATCCATCCATCCATCCATCCATCCATCCATCCATCCATCCATCCAATCCATCCAATCATCCACCTGCACATCCATCCATCAGCCACCCAGTAAATCCATCCATCCAACCATCCACCCATCCATGTTGTTCTATGATTTTATAGTTCTGCTCATCCTTCTTTGTTGTTTTATCTGCCTTTGAGGACTATAAACTTTGCTTTTCTAGTTAAAAAGTACAATTGTGTGAATTTCTTTGAATTTCAGCGTATTTTAATCAAACATTTTGTTTTCCATAAAGTAAGGACTCGATTGATTGCTCAGAGTTTATCTAACTTGGAGTTGGGGTGGAGGAGCTTTGTCTGATGATGTGTTGAAAGCTAGGGCTGTCGCGGTGAAGGAATTTCCCTTGCGGTAATTTTGAGTGGCTCAATAGCGCGGTATGCGGTATTATCGCCATATATATATATATATATAATATACACATATACACAATATCTGTGTGTATGTGTTACGATGTAAGGACTTCAGAAACCGAAACTAAATCGCGTTGAAACAGGAAGTGAACAGAAGAGAATGACAAAATAACGGTTCACATAACAAAACATGAACCTGACAATAAAATCGTTAGGCTATTGTTATATAACAGTTAGTGCTGATCCTCGAATCTGACTGGACAAGAGACTTTTTCTGTTGATATTTCACCTGCGTGTTCTAGAGGGCTGTCAGTCAGTGCAGCTCCATTGTTACGCTACACGGTGGAGTCAAGAGACTGTCTTTGAGTGAGTCTTTAAACCGTTCATTCAACTACACGTTCAAAAGCCCTCATTCATTCAAAGAGAGATGTAATGAAACACGCTGTTGAAATCATTTTAACTTTGAGCGCCACTTTTAAAGGCTCAGCTGACCAGCAGAGCGTCGATGCTCAGACAGAGATTTAGCTTTCCTTGGACATGACAACCTGTTTTCACAAATAAACATGACTCAGCCTGAAGGACAGACGCAGGTAATTGCAAGTACTCAGTCGATCTCTCTCTCATTCACTGTCTGTTAGGCTTAAGTGCAAATCTGCTGAGCCTTTGTACAAATCAGCATGGTACACATTGTTATCATTACTAACTTATTTAATATTCAGTACACATGCACGAAGTGTAAAACGAGAAGGGCATAACCTTACGAAAAAAGAAAACACGCAAATATCGCGGTTGTTGCATTCCTCTGCGGTTATGCTCGTCAATAGCTCGGTATTGCAATATTGCGGTTATCGCGACAGCCCTATTGAAAGCGAGGTATGCAGCCGTTAGCATCATGATTGAGTGGATTTTATAGAAATGCTTTTCTAGAACTTTGTTAGAACTTCATTTGAATCAGATACTGAGAGATAAGATACACATCACAATTATATACAGCTGTACAGTCTATAGCTGTAAATAAATCAGTGAAAACAATGACACTTTTTGCAGCCTGATGTGTTTTAGTGAAATGATCTGCGCTTTTTTTTAACACACTCTGGGAATGTCCATGTTGTATATATTATATATTATACAACAAGAGTCTTTTTTATAGCAAAGCCTGTTCAGCATTAAACGTTAAACGGAATAAAACCTTGCAGAAGTTGTCAGAAAAGATTTAGGATTCAAAATGAGAGTCTGTGTTTATTCTAAAAGCAGCTGAATGTAAATGTGTACACACACACACACACACACACACACACACACACAAAGAGTAGATCTCTGCCTACTCTTGTGGTCAGATTTTAATCTGTGGTTTTGGCCCAAAGAACGCCTACAGGTTTTGCTTTTCCTGTTTCTTTAGTTATTGTCTTTCATCAAATATAAGTTTGTATTACCTTAAAACCCTATCTTTCACTGTGTAGAAAAGTCTTTTAAGTAAGTAAGACGTGTTGTGTTTTTCTTTCTTTTATTTTTCTTAAAGAAATTAATAGTTTTATTTAGCAAGGACATATTAAATTGACCAAAAGTGACACTGAATACATTTAGAAAGATTTCTGTTTCAAAAAAATGCTGTTTTTTTTTTTTAATGTCACAGTTTGGCCTTAAAAAAAAAAAAAAAATTAAGCAGCATGACTGTTTTCAACATTGATAATAAGAAATGTTTCTTAAGCAGCAAATCAGCATATTAGAATGATTTCTGAAGGACATGTGACTCTGAAGACTGGAGTAATGATGCTGAAAATTCATCTTTGAATCACAGGAATAAATTACATTTTAAAGCAAAGTAGAAAACAATTTAAATTGTATTAATATTTTACAGTATTACTGTTTTTACTGTATTTTTGATCAAATAAATGCAGCCTTGGTGAGCATAAGAGAAAACACCAAAAAAACCTTTTAACAATTTATTAAATTTATTAGTCAGTTGTATAAAAGCTAAAATTAATAGTTCAGATGCTACAAGTGAATTTTGGCATCAATCATGTTAATGTTGAGTTTTTATTGTGGTCGTCCTAAAAACAGCTGTGAAGGGCCTCGCACCGCTGCTGGCCTGTGATTATTTAGCAAACGCAGCCACAGAATTTGCCTTTATATAAGCTGTGACATCATGGTTCGGTTTTTGATGCTGACTTATGATAGGACACAGTTTAATGTTGCAGAAACGTTCTCACAGTTACAGTTTGAGAAAATAAAGAAGCTTTTGTTCACTCTCTCACTTTGTGGTCGACTTGCTTTCATTTTTGAGGGGGAAAACCTCTAATTTGCCCACAGGTGACACACAAAACCAAAGCAACTCAAGCAAAGTCTGCGTCTTCGTGTTCCTTTGGGGTAATTTGATAGCCAAATGCAACACAAACAGTCTCAAATTACACATTTTTCCGGTTATCGAATCACTCTAACGGTTTTCGAACCTTGTTTGCTCTCTCCTTCTCACATTTTACAGTACGTTTCTCTCACATTGCCTCTCTTTTTCTCACTCGTTCGCTCATGCTCTCTCTCTCTCTCTCTTTCCGCTCATTTTCGGCTCTCTCTGAGGAGTTGTCCTGGTTAGACCTCCGCTCGAAACGCTCGGCAACACAGAGGCTCTTTGTGGTTGCGTTCTTTCACAAGGTGTTTGTGAGAGAGAGCAGGATTTCGCTCCTGTGCTCTCCTTTCCATCCTGCTTTTTTTTCTTTCTGTCTCTCTGTGGTTTGCTCAGTAAACACTCGTTGTCCTACACATGCAGTTCATCATATCGAGACAAAGCTGCCGAATCTCACTGCGAGCAGGCCAGATTAAACGGGCACTTTCTCTTAAAAATTCACTCTCTTCAGGGTTTCTCCTCTGCTTGACTTGGCCGTCTCCACCCAGGCTCAATTTGAATGCTCTTTAACACACACACACACACACACACACACACACACACACACACACACACACACACAGATGTGCATACACGCATTTAGAGGTCAGCTGCAGCGGATGTGGCCGTGACCATGGTGACATTTCTGAGGAAGACATCTGTTCGTGGACTATGCGTGTTCTCTTTAGGAAGAGTATCTACGTGATCTTGCATATTCACACGTTAAAGGAAAAGTTCACCAAAAATGTCAATTGTCATCATTTACTCATCCTCATGTCACTCCAAATCACTGACTTTCTTCTCTTGAACATAAAAACTAAAAGAAGATATTTTCAAAAAATGTTGCAGTGTTTTTTTGCCCATACAATGAAAGTCAATGAGGTTCAGTGTTGTTTTGGACCCCATTAGCTTTCATTGTTCAGACAAAAATGAATAAATTTTTATTTCAGTTTTAGTGTGTTATTTTAGTACGTCTAAATTAAAATAACTGTTGCTTTGGAAGCTGAAAAAAAAAGTTTAAGTTTTATATTTTATTTCAGTTAATGTTTACTTAATTTCAAGTGACTTTTTTTAGTTTCAGTTTTAGTTAACTGTAATAATAACTGTTATTTGCATGTGCTGTATGTGTTGTTTTAGCACCCGATTCTCTGAAGGAATTATTGAATTCAGGTACAAACACTCTTGTGAATATGGCACAAGTTATAATCAGCTTCATTTGCATAGATGTGATAAATTTGTGCTGAAAAGAATGACAATACTCATGGCACAGTTCTATTTCGGTGTCTTTTGTAACTTTTGTGGATTATAGGTAGTTTGTGAACAAGACGTGGAATTTTGCACTAAAATGCCCTACGGCACACTCTTAGAGCTAATTCACTCCAGAATGTTCATAAACTTGTGATTTCTGATGTTTTCCAGTGAAATTAGAGGTTGATGAGGTATTTGTGCAACTAGCCCAGAGAAGAAATTGTTTTGCAACGATTGCTCGTTTGTAGCTCAATTGACGTAACAGAGTTCTCAATTGAATGTCATTTAAGTATTAACTTTCTTCCTAAAATTCCTTTTGAAGAAATTAAAATTGAAGCAAATGAGGCTATTGTTGCAGTAGAGTAAGAGTATAAAGTGAATAGTAGCTCAGAGAAAGAACTGATGAAAAATGTTTCTTAGATTTGATGACACATTTTGTACTGAATCCAGGCAAATCTGTGCACAATTTGAAGTCCTTTCTAAAATTCTCGAGAAGACAAATGCAAGACGTGTAAGAAACTAGTCTGCTAAGTCTCCTAAAAGTCTAAATTTGCTCTTCATTTAAAACAGTTGAACTATTAAAGAGATCTCATTTGTGATTTTTCTTAACTATGAATGCTAGCTTCAACTAAACTAACTAGAGAAGCATTAAAACTTATATAATGTGGAAAAAAAATTATTGAAGTTGTAAATAAAACAGATTATTGGAGTATGTTTTACAGGAAAAAAACAATTTCAGTCTTTGTACTTCAATATTTCACATTTAATTTGCCATTTCTTGTAATTAATTGTGAATTTTAATAGTAATTTCTGAGTGAAAATTGTTTTTAGATCAAATTTCTTTCAGTGTTTGTGTCTATTTGCATAAACGTTCTTTTTATGGTCAGTTTTATCTTGTTTTGGTGAAGCAGCTGTTTAAAGACATCTTGCTGAGCATGTTGGTTAAAATATTATTTTAGAAATTTAGTTAAAGGCAGTGCTTACAGATAAGAATTTTTTTTAAAGTTGTAAATAAAACAAAGATTATTAATGTACAAGAAAATACTATTTCAGGCTTTCTACTTCAAAATGAGTGAAAATAGTTTCTCCAACAAATGTTTTTCATGTTTATAGCTAGTTAGCTGAATAATAACATATCTGCTTTAATAGCACACACATTTTCCCTCGAGGTTTATTACCACAGTACTAGAAAAACACGTTAAGTATGTACAGAAGGCTGCATACCTGCAGTGTGTTTGCTAAATGCATGCGTCTGCGCACTTTGTGTCATTTTTGACACATCCAAACATACTGAAACATCTATAAAGACACACAGATGCATGCAGGCAGAAACACACACTTGTGCTCCTCCAGCCCTGTCATTAGTGCGGCTTTCATGTGGTCAAAGGGTGGTACGGAGACCACTCATTATTCTCTTTTACAAGCACTTTCACTGTCTTCCTCCAGCTCTGTCTCTCTCTCTGCATCAGTGTTGAAATGTAAGACTCTTAGTGACTTTATATGAGTAAAACTGTTCTGCCGTCACACATACAGGTCGTCTTCTGAAGTGAAACGCGAGCGTGGCCTCGGGCTTTTGTTCTCCGGCCGACACAGGCTGTGTTTGTGTTGAGATGATGTCATAGCCGCGTGACCCTGTGGCCTACTGTGTTGTATATTTGGCCTTAAGCCTCTCGTCATGCTCCGCATAAATAAAGACGCGGTCAGTGTCTGCAGTTAAGAGCTCAACATGGGAAAGTGCACGCCGCTGCCAGCTGCTGTGTTTTACTTTCCTGATTTACAGCCTCTCGATTGTGTTTATTAAACACTGAAATTTATTTCTGTTGCTGAACAACACTATAAAAACAGTAGAATGAATTGTGTTTTTTCAGAGAAGATAGATAAATAGATGGATGTATAGATGGTGGATGGATAAATGGATGGATGGAGACAGGTTATGGAATAATGAATTAAAAAATAATGTAACCTTAACTGCATGATGGCCTATGTAGAGTAAGAACTTAAAAGTAATTACTTAAAAAGCAACTGAATATACTATAATTATATGTACACTGAGATAACTACAAAAAATAATAAAAGTTTAAGGACGGTCTCTGATGAGCTCTGAATGTTCTGATCAGTTTTAGATATCACACACACACAAAAAAGTTATAATGTCAAATTGAAAAATGGCGCTAACAGCGCTTAAGGAATTACCAGCATCAAACATTTTATTTGTTGTATGTATTAACAATTAACAAGCATTGATCTGGACACCCCTAATGTACACATACAAGTCCAGATAGATACATAGAGAGATGTGTTGATGGATTATGGGAGGATCTGGACGGATGGCAGGAGAGGGTGTGACTGTGTGTGCTGGTTCACATGAGGACACAGGGCAGGTAAATCCAGTTTTGTGTTCTCAGCCCTTGGGCCCTGAATGTTCTCAGCAGGATCGGCCCTGTTTCACCTTTTCACCCTCCTGCTCCATCTTCATCTGCTCAGGACCGCTGAGAGCTTGCTTGCTTTCTTACTTGGTTTCGTTCTTTCTTTCTTTCTTTCTTTCTTAAAAATAATACAACCTAATAATTGCACAAATGCCTATTTAGGGTAGATTACTTAAAAAGGAACTACATAACTATAGCTGTGTAAATAAATTTGTTTATTTTGGTTTATTTATTATAGTTGCAAAAAAGAAAATAATAGATTGCTTTCTTGCTTTATTACTTAAAGGAACTGAATAATTATAACTACAAATAGTCGTGTGTGTATATATATATTTTGCATAAATAAAAGTAATAACCTAATAATTGTATAAATGCCTATTTATGCTAAATTACTTACTAAAGGAACTACAGTACACAACTATATCTGTGTTAGGGCTGCACGATATATTGCATGCGATAGTCATGCGCATCTCGTTACTATCACAGAACCGGCTTTATTGACGAGATGTGCATGACTATTGCATGCGATATATCGTGCAGCCCTAATCTGTGTAAGTAAATTTGTTTGTTTTTGTTTATTATTATTTATTATAGCTGCAAAAATAAAATAATAGATTGCTTGCTTGCTTTCATGATTCTTTCTTGTTTTTTTACTTAAAGGAGCTGACTAACTAGAAATACAATTAAATATACTTGTAATTATATACAAGTAGATATTCTGGATAGTTTAAACAAATATATATAACCTAATAATTTCACAAAGGACTGTTTAGAGTAATTTACTTAAAGGAACTGAATAACTAACTACAAGTACTTGTGAGTATATATGTTTTGTGTAGATAAAAATAATATAACCTAATAATTGTACAAATGCCTATTCAGGATAATTTACTTACAAAGGAACTACAATACATAACTGTATCTGTGTAAATAAATTTGTTTATTTTGGTTTATTATTATTTATTGTAGCTGCAAAGAAGAAAATAATAGATTACTTGCTTTCGCGATTCTTTCTTGCTTTCTTTACTTAAAGGAGCTGATTAACTATAAATACAATTATTTATATGTATATGTATATATATATATATATATATATATATATATATATATATATATATATATACACATGCCTAATAATTTAACAAAGGACTGTTTAGAGTAATTTACTTAGGAACTGAATAACTGTAACTTCAATTAAATATACATGTAAGTAAATGTGTTTATTTTTATGAATTATAACTGCAAAAAAAGAAAATAGATTTGCTTGCTTTCTTGCTGGGTTCTTCTGTTTGCTTAAAAAGGAGCTGAATAACTGTAACTACAATTTATATTAGTGCTGTCAAAATTAGTGCGTTAACGCAGGCAATTAATTTTTCCAGTTTAACGGCGTTAAAAATATTTAACGCAGTTAACGTGGGGTGGAGCTAGGGTTGGCCACCCCACTTATAATTGCTGCTTCTGTCTCTTTACTTCTCGACAAGAATTGCGTTTATTTAGATGCAGAACAGGAGACTTTTCAGACGTGTGCTCCACTTCCCCTCAGCTCCAGGTACTAGTCAAATGAGCATGGAAACGGTACAGGTGATGAAGCAGCTTCAGTAAAACATCAATGAACTGTGGTCAGATGAGATGTTGTCAGTAAAAAACAATTTTTCTGTCCTGTTAGCCGTTATACTGTACTCATAGCACGTTCAATTGCACACACAAATACAGCAGCGCGCACTGTAGCCTGTATCACTTCATATTAAAGTGCAAATGAAACTATGAGCATGCAATGTCGTAGTTATGTTGTCGGTTAAGTCATGAAGTTACAAAAAAGGTGATTAAAGCTGCCTTAAAACTGTGCATGTAAGTATTTATTTATGAGTCGCATTTAAAGCAGTGTCAGATCTGTATCACGTTCAGCAGCACCAGCTCTTAAAGTAATAGCAGCCAAAGAAACTGATAACTAGCTGCTGTGATGTCTGTTCATCAAAGAACAAAAGAAAAAAGAGGAAATCAATAA
Source organism: Spinibarbus caldwelli (assembly GCA_039654775.1). Lineage (NCBI taxonomy): Eukaryota > Metazoa > Chordata > Actinopteri > Cypriniformes > Cyprinidae > Spinibarbus > Spinibarbus caldwelli. The sequence goes on from CM077219.1 coordinate 33,632,648, forward strand.
CTTTTGTAGCTTTAAGGATTCATCTATATTTAATTTAGAATTTAGTGTTTGATAACAGGTTTATGTGAAGGGTTTATGTGAAGATTGTTTTAAGTTCACTTAAATGTTCAAATTGATACCTCTCAATTATATTGTAATGTTGAATGGCTATAGTCAGTGGTTCAGTATTAGGGAAAAAAGAATTTGCTGGAGACATCAGTAGCATATCAGTGATACTGGCTTTCAGTCATAAAAAATGATGCCATTAAACAAATATTAAAAAATATACTGTATGTTGTTTCTACATTAATTTGAAGATTGAATGTGAAATTATTGCAATATAAAAGTATATTTAAAAACTTTAATGTTAGGTGGGATTAATTGTGATTAATTTCAGAAAAAAAATGACTAATTTGTTATTTTTTTAAAATTGATTGACAGCACTAATTTATATACTTGTAAATGTATATTTCTATATGTGTATAGATTAAAAATAATATAACTTAATAATTGCACAAATGCCTATTTAGAGATTAAAAAACTAAATAACTACAGTAACTACAATTAAATATATCCGTAAGTAAATTAGTTTATTTTATTTGTTACTACAACTGCAAAATAGTAAATACTTTCTTTCTTTCTTTCTTTCTTTCTTTCTTTCTTTCTTTCTTTCTTTCTTTCTTTCTTTCTTTCTTTCTGTTTTACTTTGTTGCTTTCTGTCATCAAATATCATTTATCTCTGATGCTATGTTGGCCTGTTTTATTGGTGATTTCACATATATTTATGAATCTTAAAACTGACAGTTTTTTTCCATTTGAACAATTTCAAGGTGGCTGCTGAGTGCTCTGCCTTCTTTAAAAAAGTGCTTTGATATGGTGTGGATGACCTGATCCTAGATCTGTATGCAGAGTTTGCCCTTCTTGGCCTTGTGTTCTTGTCTCGGACCATTAGCGTGTGGCTGTAATTATCACAGCTAACTTTGTTAGATGCTAATTTTATTTTTGATGGGAAACCCCATGACCAGTCTGAAGTAACTTCCCATCAAGCCAAGACTCTGATCATATGGTGTTGTCATTGTTTAGACTTGGTTTCAGTAGAAATGGTGCAACAGTTTACATTTCTAGATCACCTTTCTAGCATTGCGGTTTAGGTTTTTACAGTTTTCTTGGAGTCTCTCAGGTCTTGTAATTTTAGTATTTGCTCCACTGATGTGCAACTGTAAATGGTAGAAGTCAGGATAGCTACCAAAAGGATTGAATAACGCTCTTGGGATTGTCTAGTTAACAGCAAGCATGTACAAAATTTGTGTGGCCCAGTCTGGAAATCATTTATTTTGTTAAATCAATCAATGTGCTGATCAAAAAGAGTCCATTAGAGAAGCTCTCAATCAGTGAAGGAGTCTCACAGCATCTCTGGAGCAGGAAGAGCGGTTGGTCTGGGCCCAGTGGGTCTCCTGAGGTCAGAGCTGTATCGCTCACAAAGACACGCGGAATGCCGCGCCGCCGCCAACACAAACACACACACTCACATGACTGATGCTCCGCTAGACAGTCCTGCAGCTCGCTGGGTCTCGCTCTCACATGCACAACCGTATCAGACTGATGGCCAGAGGGTCAGCAGAGACTCCTTGTGAGGTCATAAAATGTGTATTGGCCTTTAGCATCAACAGAAGCATGATTTCAAGTGGAAAAACCAAACTAGCATGTTTAAATGATGTATGTATATGTGTGTGTGTACTGAATGTATGTATTGTATGTATGTGTATGTATATATGTGTGTGTGTGTGTGTATGTATATATATATATATATAGATAGATAGATAGATAGATAGATAAATAGATAGATAGATGTAAATGACGTGTGTGTGTATACACACACATACGTACACAATGCGTTTGTAGTATTTAATTTTGAGCCAAATTGAGCCATTTAATGTACATTTGTTGAGAAAAAAAGTTTTCATTTAAAAAAAAAATATTTTAGAACTATATGAAATCATAATCATTTTTTGGCTTAGTGATGTAACACTTTTTTGTTTATTTTGTATTTATTTAAACAAATTAATAATAATATTATATCTAATTTTTGTGGACCTAAACTTTATATTATATTACATTTATGAATATAAGCAATATACATTAATTACGTAATATATTTAATAATATCTAATTGACTTTTAAACATAGTAATTTTTTATTTATTTAAAAATGACATTACAATTAAAATAATGTTTTTTAGGATTGAAAATGTCAAAGTGATATAACTGTTGTGAGGTCATAATTAGTGGTCGACCGATATTGGTTTTTGACAGCCGATGCCGATATCTTGGAAAGCAGGGTGGCCGATATAAAGCCGATATGATTTTATTTATTTGAATTAATATTTAAGAAATTTGAAATAATTTGAAAATGTATTAAAAAAAATAAATGTGTAAAATAAACATAATTATACTTTAGATGACACAGTATTTTTCCACAAATAAATAAATATTTAATAAAAATGTAATTAAAAAGGAAGTAAACACTGTAACCAACAAGGCACTCAGTATTCTGAGAAGTTTGTGTGCATTGGGAATCATATTTTTTTTCAAATAAAGCCAAGGTAATTAATTATACATACAACACACATTGAAAATGACATGAATATGGCAGTGGGCAAATGCATAAAGCGCAGCATAATTTGAAATCACGAGTTTAGAGTTTGTCGATCGCGCTTCTCCAGTGAAGCTGAACTCTCCTCCTGTCTGCATTCAATTCACACGGACCGACCATCACGCAGAGAACACACGATCATACAGGATACAAATGCACATTTTATAAGATCTCACAGCTGGATTTGACTAAGTTTGCAAGGCTTGTGAAATTAAATGTTCATTAGTCATTCAAAGATTTGTTTAAATGATATAAATACGCATTTGCTGAATGCTGACGGCAAACGAGAAAGTATTATAATGTTTGTCTTTCTATTACTAATAACATAAAAGCAATCGTTATAATACTTTTTAGTATACCTTTTAATTCCTTTGTTTAACAGTTCTATCTGATTATTAGACAGACTTCTATCTGTATTAGACAGAACTGTGAATGACAGCAGCGAACAAGAGGGAGAATGTGAGCGCTGTGTGCTCAGATACTGCCGTTCTCAGCGCCGTCAGAATAAAAGTCCCGCCTCGAACGTATCGGACAAACAGAAAAACTTATCGGCCAATGCCGATATTTGAAAAATGCCAGATATCGGCCGATATATCGGCCTTGGCGATATATTTATTTTTATATATATATATTTTAGTCATTTAGCAGATGCTTTTATCCAAAGCGACTAACAAATGAGGACAACAGAAGCAATCAATTGTAGTATTAAAACAGATCCAAAACTAAAAGCTAATGCATACAACAAAATTTCAAAACTTAACATTTAAATGAAAATAAAAAATAAAGCTAAAAACAATTCAAAATATTAAAGAACAAAAGGTATAAGAGTATAATAATGATTCTAACATAACACTACATGTGAACCAACTACATGTGTATGTAGAACCACACACACATACATACATACATACATACATACATACATACATGCATGCATATACATATATATACATCATACATATATACACATTTATAAATTCAATATATATATTATTTCATTTCCATTTAGTTTGTTGAAGTACTAAAATAACTCAAATTAAATAAAACTAAAACTTAATAAAAAGCCTATACAGACATAATAAAAAAAACCTAATAAAATGACAAACATTATTTCAACTTTAACTAAAATTAAAATAGATAACAAATACAAATCAAAGTACGAGTTTATCAGTAATCCTAAAAAATTAACACTGAGCCAAACACACATGCAAGTAGTAGGAAAGAGGAGAAATAAAAAGCGATACTTATATCCTTTTCCGGTGTCCCTGCCTGGTGGAGTCGCACGGTAGAGTCGATGGTCTTTACACACTTCAGTCTTCACAAGAGGAGGCCTTCACACGACGGCTGCCGCGATAAACTAAGTTTTTTTTTTTTTTTATACCCGTCTAACAAAATACTAATTCAGCTGAACACACTTTCCTTTTATCACAACAAATGGCCAAGCAAGCGCACGAGTCGACACTGACAAGGCACGCGATACAGTACGAGACCAAATGCGATTTCAGCATGTCTCCACACAGAAAACAAAACAAGCATTTCCTAGCAACAACAACTGCACTAAACACTAATGAGACAAGTAAATACACTTAGGAGCTGCTTTTAACTTCCGCTGATAAGACTTTTTCTCTCAAAGAGTATTTCTTTACACTGTCTTCTGCTGGCACTTGAACACACTTTCCTTTTATCACAACAAATGGCCAAGCAAGCACACAAGTCGACACTGACAAGGCACGCGATACAGTACGAGACCAAACGCAAAACAAATATATATCGGTCGACCACTAGTCATAATGAAGAATGCACAATAACATATATGTATTTTAATAACCGTATAAAGCTCCTTAGCATAATCTTAAATGTATGTCTAAAATATATATATAATTGTTTTTTATAATTAAAATCATATTAATAATCATTTTTGGATGAAAAATGTCAAAGTGATTCAGCTGTCCTAAATGGTTTGATAACTTTGTTAGAAAGGTATGTAACAAAACATGGTCAGGTCAAAGAGTCAAATCAAATTTCTGGTCCCAAATTTTTATCAATTTTACTGGTATTTTGTATAAAGAATTTTTGGGTATAATATGTCACAGTTTACTTTATTTTGCTATCCTCACACATAAATAAACTATGGTGTCCTGCACCCACTATTAAAAAAAATATATAAAAAAATTCTATATGGTGTCTGAATAATGTTTGGTTTGACTATATATGACCCTCATGAAGTGCCTTTATCTGATTTTTTTTTTTACCTTTTAAATCACATAGCAGAATTTCTCTTTAAATATATAATCACCGCTTTGGTGAATTTGCTCAGCACAGAGGTTTATTGCGTGTGTAATTGTGCAGTTGTGTGTTCATGGATGCACTGAACATCTCCAATCCCACAGACATGAGTTTGGTGCGGTCGAGAGAAGACTCCACATATTGTCGGTCTAAATGCCTGTGAAAAAGACCAAGAGCACGAAGGCTCCATCTTCACATTTGCTATCAATTTAGGACCTGAAAATAAGCAGATCTTTCTCTCCCTCTCTCTCTCTCTCTCTCTCTCTCCTGAGCAGGACCGAGATGAGGAATGTTTTTATATCAATGGGGAAAAAGGATTGCGAGGGGGGAAGTATAAAGATGGCATGTAATAATAGCAGTCTTTCTCCAGATGTGTGGCAGAGATTCTGACCTCAGCGTGACCTGTAGTTTGATCAGCGTCAGTCATCTGCCACCTGCTGACCGTATAACACACGCACGGATAGCGCCACATGTAGAAACGTCCTGTGCATGATGTTATTCCACGTGGTCGAAAGCCAAATTCCAGGACACACAAACACACTCTGTCATATTCGTTCTTCAAGGCCGACTGCATTCGCCTGTTTTTTTGCAGCAGTGTACGAGTGGAAGGATTCCCTTGGTTTTGCTGTGGTTTTGGGGCTGGAGTGTTTTTGAAGAAGCTGTTAAATATATTGAGTTTGATGCTAACTTTAATCTGATGTACTTCCAACCCGCGTCCCAATGGGGACTTTAGCATGTGTGTACGGATAGGCTGGCTTCCAGGTCAGAATTGTCCCTTCACAACCAATAAAAATAAATAAATAAATAAATAAATAAATAATACAATATGGGATCATTTACAAAATTTCCCAGCATGTACTTAGTGGTATTTTCAGAGGCAGGACCCACATTGTTTGTGGTAAATGAATGAAATTTTATGGGCTTTTGAAGGGAAATGTGCTTATCATCGATTGGAAAAAAATAAATAAATAAATAAATAAATAAATAATAATAAAAAAATAATAAAATAATAAAAAATATATATATATATATATATATATATATATATATATATATATGTATATGTGTTTTTTGAGCAGCAAATCAGCATATTAGAATGATTTCTGAAGGATCATGTGACACTGAAGACTGAAGTAATGATGCTGAAAATTCAGCTTTTCATCACAAGAATAAATTCTCTTAAAATATATTCAAATAGAAAACTGCTTTTTTAAACTGTAAAAAATATTTGCAATATTGCTGTTTTTACTGTATTTTTGATCAAATAAATACTGCCTTGGTGAGCATTAGAAACTTGTTTCATTTAAAAAAACTTGAAAAAATTAACAACCCCAAACTTTTTAATGTTAATGCACATTGAATGAAGTCATTTCTATAGACTAGTATATCATAGAAACTTAAGAAAATGTAAACAAAGTTAGTTTTATTTCACATTGCCGTTATCCGTTAGCTGTTCCAGCACAAACAAACAAATGAATTGGCTGTAATGTGATTCTTCGGATCATTGTAGAGATCCACACTAATGGCTGCATCTTCACACAACAATCTGTCATAACAGATCTTTTTGTGGACCTCGGTTCCTCAGAGTGCAGCGTCGTGGTCCAAATGGAGAGAGAGACCAGATGTTTCTTTTGTTTAGATTTGAACTGGGCGGAAAGGAAGGGTGTAGGAGTCGGTGGGCGGTCGGGTGTAAGGAAACTAAACCATTCACAGTTGAATAGCACTGTACTGTACGAGTCTCTGTGTGTCTGTGTGTGTGTGTGTGAGAGAGAGCGAGAGAAGCAGAGAACACATACAGTGGGTACGGAAAGTATTCAGACCCCCTTAAATTTTTCACTCTTTGTTATATTCCAGCCATTTGCTAAAATCATTTAAGTTCATTTTTTTCCTCATTAATGTACACACAGCACCCCATATTGACAGAAAAACACAGAATTGTTGACATTTTTGCAGATTTATTAAAAAAGAAAAACTGAAATATCACATGGTCCTAAGTATTCAGACCCTTTGCTGTGACACTCATATATTTAACTCAGGTGCTGTCCATTTCTTGTGATCATCCTTGAGATGGTTCTACACCTTCATTTGAGTCCAGCTGTGTTTGATTATACTGATTGGACTTGATTAGGAAAGCCACACACCTGTCTATATAAGATCTTACAGCTCACAGTGCATGTCAGAGCAAATGAGAATCATGAGGTAAAAGGGACTGCCTGAAGAGCTCAGAGACAGAATTATGGGAAGGCACAGATCTGGCCAAGGTTACAAAAAAATTTCTGCTGCACTTAAGGTTCCTAAGAGCACAGTGGCCTCCATAATCCTTAAATGGAAGGCGTTTGGGACGACCAGAACCCTTCCTAGAGCTGGCCGTCCGGCCAAACTGAGCTATCGGGGGAGAAGAGCCTTGGTGAGAGAGGTAAAGAAGAACCCAAAGATCACTGTGGCTGAGCTCCAGAGATGCAGTCGGGAGATGGGAGAAAGTTGTAGAAAGTCAACCATCACTGCAGCCCTCCACCAGTCGGGGCTTTATGGCAGAGTGGCCCAACGGAAGCCTCTTCTCAGTGCAAGACACATGAAAGCCCGCATGAAGGACTCCAAGATGGTGAGAAATAAGATTCTCTGGTCTGATGAGACCAAGATAGAACTTTTTGGCCTTAATTCTAAGCGGTATGTGTGGAGTAAACCAGGCACTGCTCATCACCTGTCCAATACAGTCCCAACAGTGAAGCATGGTGGTGGCAGCATCATGCTGTGGGGGTGTTTTTCAGCTGCAGGGACAGGACGACTGGTTGCAATCGAGGGAAAGATGAATGCGGCCAAGTACAGGGATATCCTGGACGAAAACCTTCTCCAGAGTGCTCAGGACCTCAGACTGGGCCGAAGGTTTACCTTCCAACAAGACAATGACCCTAAGCACACAGCTAAAATAACGAAGGAGTGGCTTCACAACAACTCCGTGACTGTTCTTGAATGGCCCAGCCAGAGCCCTGACTTAAACCCAATTGAGCATCTCTGGAGAGACCTAAAAATGGCTGTCCACCAACGTTTACCATCCAACCTGACAGAACTGGAGAGGATCTGCAAGGAGGAATGGCAGAGGATCCCCAAATCCAGGTGTGAAAAACTTGTTGCATCTTTCCCAAAAAGACTCATGGCTGTATTAGATAAAAAGGGTGCTTCTACTAAATACTTAGCAAAGGGTCTGAATACTTAGGACCATGTGATATTTCAGTTTTTCTTTTTGAATAAATCTGCAAAAATGTCAACAATTCTGTGTTTTTCTGTCAATATGGGGTGCTGTGTGTACATTAATGAGGAAAAAAAATGAACTTAAATGATTTTAGCAAATGGCTGCAATATAACAAAGAGTGAAAAATTTAAGGGGGTCTGAATACTTTCCGTACCCACTGTATGTGTCCTTTGTGAACACATCTGAATGTGCTGTATATATGAGCATTTCAGCTCAGGTGTATCACTGACAAACCCATGGAAGGAACTAACTTAAAGTTGCGGTGCTACTGAGTAGGGTTGGGCGATGTCTACAAAATTGGCATCATATGATGTCTACAGTGAAACATCGCAATGGATGATGACATCGGGGGACAGGGGGGTGGGGGAGTTAGGCTGTGTGCCCGAAGCGTGAATCCATATTCAGAAAGACACGGGAAACATATAGCGATTCCTAATGGTTGCCTGTTACATTACAGTAACAGAGTTACTGTAATACTGTTACATTACATAAAAATCTTGTAAAATGTGTGGTAAATACTCCATAGTATAAACAGAGTAACTCACGTGCGATCGCGAATCTCAAAAGTGAAAGGGAAATTAAAAAGCGGTCGTGCATTCAAAAGTAGTTTCAATGCCAGGCATAATAACGGCTCCCTGATGCCCGCAATTATATACAATACAGTATAATTACCCAATGATATAACTGCGAGAGAAAGTATTGAAATATGTATTTTCCTCCCATCTCGTATTTATTCTCTTTAGGGGTTCCATAGTACACGTCATTTTCTTTCCAAACACTGTATTGGGATGCGGCGGATTGCTGGGGGTATGGGGGGGGAGGGGATCACGATGTCGGCTCAACATCGCGATGTCTATCAGCCATCGGCGATGGACGATGGCATCGTCTAACGGCCCAACCCTACTACTGAGTGAACCACAATTTCAGTAGTGACCATAGAGCAATTTATTTCTAAAAAGAAGAGCTTTCTATGCGTTATTGAATTTGTTTGTTTGCATGGGTCATTTTATGGATACATGACATGACACAGTTATTATTATCATTATTGGATATGTATCAGCAGATGTTGGATGTTTCATTGTAGATGCCAATTTAACCCTTTTTTTTGTTCGTATTTTTGTTCTCATCTAATGCTCATTTAATTTTTTTTTTTTTTTTTTAACTGTAGATTGTATTCTGATACCCAAGTTAATTTTTACTATTTAAACTATTTATTTTTTCAAAGTAATTTCAAAGTAATTTTTTATTTAATTTTACTATCATCCATTTTTCTGCTTTTCATAAATTTGCTTAATTTAATTTTATTATCCTCCATTTATCATTTGTTCACCAGTCTGGAAATAATTAATGGCTTTTCCGGTAACAGACAGAAGTATTAATATTTCAGTTTTTTAAAAAATATTTTAATATCACTACATTTTTTATATTAAGAGTTTTTGTAAATGTTTAGTTGGCTATATTTGATCAAACTGCTGTTTATAAATATGCTTTATTTAATTTTAATATTGTCCATTTATCAGTTGTCGGCCAGTGTGGAAATAATTCATGGCTTTTTCGGTAATGGACAGAATTATTAATTAAATAATTCATTGTTTTAAAAATATTGTAATATTAATTTTTTTTTTTTTTGTAAATTTTAGTTTATCAAATTTTGCTGTTCACAAGTATGTGTAAAATTGAATTTTTAATATTGTCCATTTATCAGTCATTAACCAGTGTGAAAATAATTAATGGCTTTTTACGGTAACAGTCAGAATTATTAATTAAATAATTGAATATTTTATTAAATTTTTGTGGTTAGATATTTTTTGTAAATCTTTAGTTGACTATATCTGATAAATTTCTCCTGTTCATAAATATACTTAAAATTGAATTTTAATGCTGTCCATCAATCGGTCGCTGGTCAGTGCGGAAATAATTAATGACTTTTTTTGATAACAGCCAGAATTATTAAATAAATAACTGAATGTTTTAAAAAAAGTTTTGTAATATTACTACATTTTTATAGTATTTTTATTTTTTATTTTTTTTTTGGTAAATCTTTAGTTGACTATTTAAGCAAATTCTGTTGTTCATAAATAATATATGTGTGTGTGTGTGTGTGTATACAGGGCTCGACATTAACGCTTGTCTACTTGTCCGGGACAAGTGAATGTTTTGGACAGGCAAGTGAAAGAGAAATTTACTTGCCCAATCAGACAAGTAACTTGAAAATGTCAATACCAAAAACAATAATAACTGCCTTTATTTGTGATATAGTCTTTGTTATAGGAATGTGCCATATATATCGTTGGCGATAATATCGTAATTGTTGTTTTAACGATGTTCAATTTGACATTATCAAGTATATTGCAAGAGTCAAACAAAACACACCTACAGAGTGCACGCATACATTATGTAAATAAGTCTAGTAGGTTAGACTAGCGCATGTGCGAGTGCGTTCTTTCACTGCATGATTCAGTACTATATATGGTATATTAGCATTTTATTTTTAAGTTTACTATAAAATAATTGTATTTGTATTTAATACTCCCTTTTTATTTTAAAATATAATAGTATTATCACTTTCTTATTTTGTTTATTACTTTATTTAAAAAGAAAAATCTAACTAAATAAACTAAATGTGACATGCTCACAAAATCTACTACATATACTCTATAAACACCATACTATGTTTTGTATAACTAAGATAAATAATTATATTTATAACTCAATTTAAATTGTATTTTTCTCTCCGGGCAAATAACTTTTATACTCGGACAAGTAAATGACAAGCCCTGATACAGGTGCATGTCAATAAATTAGAATGTCGTGGAAAAGTTCATTTATTTCAGTAATTCAACTCAAATTGTGAAATTCGTGTATTAAGTAAATTCAGTGCACACAGACTGAAGTAGTTTAAGTCTTTGGTTCTTTAAATTGTGATGATTTTGGCTCACATTTAACAAAAACCCACCAATTCACTATCTCAACAAATTAGAATATGGTGACATGCCAATCAGTTAATTGACTCAAAACACCTGCGAAGGTTTCCTGAGCCTTCAAAATGGTCTCTCAGTTTGGTTCACTAGGCTACACAATCATGGGGAAGACTGCTGATCTGACAGTTGTCCAGAAGACAATCATTGACACCCTTCACAAGGAGGGTAAGCCACAAACATTCATTGTCAAAGAAGCTGGCTGTTCACAGAGTGCTGTATCCAAGCATGTTAACAGAAAGTTGAGTGGAAGAAAAAAGTGTGGAAGAAAAAGATCTGAGAGAACCGCAGCCTTATGAGGATTAAACATGACAACAGCCACTATAGATTATATAAGATAATAAACACGATTACGATAGTATATTTGTATGTGATTTTCTTGATGAATGTGTACATCTGAAATGCTAATTTGTGCAGCGACATAAAAGGCTTTAAATAGCATATTTTAACAACAGTAAAAGGATGTTATTACAAACACTCGATGGTGGTTTGAAGTGAGTTCTGAGTAAAAGTGTACTATTAATCTCATAAATCGTCTTATTAAGCATGATGCTAATATTAGCTCTAATGCATCTGCAGAACAGGTCCAATTCTTCATAATGCATTTTGTCATAATACTTCACGTAAGGTCGCAAGAAAATGTTGTGTTTATTTAGAAATACGTTTGATAATAGTTGGGTAAATGTATATTTGGATTGAAGCGATGTGGCTTAGTAAATGTTTTATTGCCAGTATAAAGGCTAATAATGGCTGAATAAAAACAAAAGAATAATGATTAAAGAATAAGGATTATGTCTCATACCTGGCGGAGGTGTGAAAGGTTTCCTTAAAGAAATGCATGATAAACTAATTTATTTCAACACATTTACAGGTAAATCCTGTTGTATTTTAAATTTGTGATTAATCATGATTAATCACAGTCTAGAACTGTGATTAACGCAATTAAATTTTTTAATCGATTGACAGCACTAATATATATATATATATATATATATATATATATATATATATATATATATATATATATATATATATATATATTTATTTATTTATGTATTTGTGTGTGTGTGTGTGTGTGTGTGTATATAAAAAATATTTTATAAATATATTTGGTGGTATTTCATGTAAACATATTTGTTGAAATGCTGAAATTGATCCTCATTATTATGTCAGATAAATATTGCACTAATGCTCATAGTTACATTTAAATATCCTCTTTCTCAGATTACTTCAATGCAGTTTTATTAGTAGTTTTTAAGGTAGCTACTTTTTTAAAGAGTAGAATTATTTTATGCATGCCCACACGTGTGTTTGTGTATTTAAATAATGCCAATCATGCTGTGTATGTGCATGCCTGATTACCTAGCAGTAAAACCGCATTCATTACAGTCATCAGAGCCGTGGCTGCGACTCAAACCTCAAACCTGACTGCAGTGCCGGTACCCACCGATCCACACGCCAGCCATCCTGGCTCAAGCTCTGCGGCAGAAGGTGGGTCTGCGTGAGGAGAAACCCGAGCCTTCATGCGTGGAGTCTGAAACGTGCTGTTCAATCTCTCTGACAGGATCATTACAGACAGAAATCACAGTTCGGCTTCATACTGGACATTTGGCTGCATTTATCCTGCTCTTTTGAGTGCGTGTGGGCAATACCGCAGAGTCCCATTCATTTCTTGCAAATCAATTCATTCAGATGGTTCACTTAAATGTAACGGTCGAAAAAAAAAAAATAAATAATTGATTCGTTCAAAGTATCACTTGACCAGAAGTCCTGTTTTCTTTTCTTTTTTTAAATACTGAATTAGGTGTAGTGGTCTATCAGTCCTGCTCTATCAGTGTCATGTGATACATTATATAAATAGTCAGAGTTGCATTCTAAATGTTTTCCAAAATCTCTTTCACCTCACATGCTGCATTTCCATTACCCTTCAAACTGCGCAATTGAAAAACGGAAACGCATCAATTTTGCGAAAACGCCCATATATCGCAAAATAGTTTTAACACATGCATGAGGTTGTTTTTCAGACAATTAGAAAAAGGAATATTTCGCAAAACTGCAATGGAAAAGTTTTTTTTTTTTTTTTTTTTTTTTGCATTTACAGGTCACATGGCATACGTAAAAAGTCACATGATCATTCTTCAATGTACTATAACCTCCAAGAAACACTTCATACGTGGTTTAGATACATGCCTGTGCCTCCTTCGATTAAATATAATGGCTAGTGCAGTGGATGCGATATACATCACCCTACCAAAATCCATTGCCATGGCTTATGCGAGAGGGAAAAATTACGTTCAAGTTGCATAACATCAGACATTTATAAAATATCGCTAAAGTTTTGCGCAAATCTGTAATGGAAATGCAGCTACAGTTTATCCAACTACTGAATTTTTTTAAACCCAGTTTTGCAAACAAAATTGTGTTAAATATTTAAATAATATAATTTAAGATACACTATTATATAAAGATTGTATATGTGACCCGTGCTGGCAAAATGAGTCGGAATGCGCACGGACTAATTTTGAGCTATAGGCAAAAGAAGTGAAAAATGTCAGTTTTGGTCGAATTTGAGGTTTTCACAAAAATGAGTTCATTAAGCCCTCTTCTAGTGATCCCAGTGCTCCAAATAGTAATTAAAGATCTAAAATGATCTTTATTTGTACATTTTCTGAGAGGAGAACCTTTTCTCTGCTCCCTTCTGGACGACTGCTGCTGCTTCTCACCACAAGTTGTAGGTCTATTGTTGCAGAGCATAGCATTCCAGCCATGACATGAGTCCAAACCAGTGAAATATGATTTTTAAACCCATGCTGATGAAAACAAAACGATCACGCTGACTGACATTTGCAAAGCGCATGCATAAGACGCACCTTTCCGCGAGCATGCGATCTCCCTTATAAAGTACATTATTGCGAAATATGTATTGGCGAGATTCACACAATCATAATCTGTTATGTCTTACATGAACACTTAGTTAATGGTTGGGGGCAAATCTGATGTGTAACATTATATTTGATCCATGCATTACAGTAGGTCTTAATATAGATCTGTCTCAATGTTAATCATACATTAAAAGAAAAGACGGAATCACTCGCTGCTCTTAATTGAACTACTGTTTATTTGCATCTTTGTTCTTATTTAAATAAAGAGAAAATAAAAAATAGCTACATTGTGATTAATAATATAGTAATTATTATTAAGAAAAGAATTGGAGGAAAATATGTAACGTTGCTTGGTGATTCTGTTTTCTTTAACTCGATTTTTCTCAAAATCAGATCTACTGCCTCTATTGCCTTCAAACGGCTGTAGCTCAGTCATTTTTTCCCCGATTCCAACATGTCATGTATCATTTTGAAGGTATTTTAATGGAGAATGTGAAAATTAAAAAGAACTCATTTTTGAAAATTTGCGCGTTCTGACTCATTTTGCCAGCATGGGTAACATATATTAGTTTTAACTTTATAGCATTAATTGTTAATTAAAATAATTAAATTATTAACTTTTTGCAATTAATGTCTACAAAATAAAATTGAAGTATAAAATCAATTTAAATAATAGATTTTTTTTTTTAATTTACCAGTACTTTTTCATAAGAGCGCTTGTATGACTCCAGTAAACAGCCTTCGCTCGTCTCCTCTTTCACGTTTCAGATCGTCTTTCTCCATTTACTCATTTTCTTTTGCCTTTAATTCACTTTCCTCTTCTAGAGGCAGAAACATGTTGTTCTTATCTGCCGTTTCCTGTGTCTTTGATATGTGTTTACATGTGTTTGGTGCGCTCATGGTCAGGACGGGACAGTGTCAATTAGGAAAGCACATTCATGCTGTTGCTGTGTCTCAGCTTTACTACACACAGCGTAGCCAAGGTAAATCTCAACATGTCCAGCTTCCCCTGGATCTGCTTCGGGTGACTGTCAGGATTACAGTGAGTGTGTGTATATGTGTGTCGGGAGGAGATTTGTTGGTTTCGGTTTGTTTACGTGAAGGTCCGTTGAGCTCCTTGTATGTCCAGACTCATAATTTCTTGTGTCTGCGCACATATGGTTGGGATTTATTGTGTTTAAATGTATATGAGAGTGTTGTGTGTTGTTTGTGAATGGGTTTGTAAGGAAGAGGAAGGGCAGGGTCATATGATAGGAACTATGCAGTGCATCTGGAAGGACGTGGAAGTGAATTTTTGTCCACTGAGGGAATCACATTTTTGCACTCTTCTTTCTCTCCATCACTTTATTTTATTTTGTATTTTATTTTATTTTATTTTATTACACATATACACGCATATTTTTTTATTTTTTAAGAATTTAAGTTTTTAACAAATTATGAACATTTTTTAAAAATGATCAAAAATCTGTACATTTATATTATTACAAATTGTCAGCTATTCGTATAATTAAAAAAATAAATGAATAAAATAATAAATATTTTATTGTAAGGCTGCATTATAGTCATTAAAAGTGGAACCATCTGATTATTTATAAAATGAAACTTTATTTTTAAATAATTACTGTATAACCCCAACTTCACTGTGTAGTTACACTTTAAGGACTATAGTCAAGTCAAGTCAAGTCACCTTTATTTATATAGCGCTTTTAACAATACAGATTGTGTCAAAGCACTTAACTATAGTGTAGCCTTACAATACACTATATTTTTTATTTATTTTTAAAAATGATAAAAAAAAAATGTAAACGTTAGAACAATTCTATGTATTATATTATTACAAATTATTAACTATTCGTATAATTACAAAAAAATTAAAAAAAAAATGAAATAATAGTTTATTGTAAGGCTGCATTATTTTGGAACCACCTCATTATTTGTAAAATGAAACATTTTATTTTATTTTATTTTTAAGCATTTTTTAAGCACCTTTACCAGGTGATTTCACATTTGTGTTATAATTATATAATTATAACATATTTTTTTTAAAATTAAATTAAATAAATAATAAAAGAGTTTATGGTAAAGCTGTGTTATATTCATGCTTGTTATTAGTATACATGATTATATTTATTATAGAATATACTTTATTTTTAAATAGAATAATTGTTACACAAAAGTCAGGTTGTCATAAAATGACTTAATTTATTATTATGGTATATTTTCTATTACTATGGAACATTGGAATGGCAGTATTCATTGTGTACCTGCTGACTCAGATGCAGTCAGCAGCAGCTCACAGATGTTGCCTCACCCTGCGGTCTGTGAATGGTGGACAGAGTTTGAAGTGGTTGGTGTGAAGTGTGTCGGGGTCAGAGGTTAAAACAATCTGCCCCCCTCCCTTTGTCTTCCTCAACCCCCATCTCTGCTTCTCTCTTTCACTCTCTCCTACACTAGATCACTTCCAGACCCTTTCACCCGACCCGAGGGGAACTAGCTCTGATGAAAACAGCTTTCACATGCTTTTATTGTGAAACCTCAAATGCCTGTTGTGTGTTTAAAAACAATACTGTAATGAGCATAAAAATAGACAACATGCAAATATTTGGTAAAAGAGACGGTACTTCACTATTCTAGTCTCCTTCACGTCATTAACACCTTAAAATACTGCCTACGTTTTGGAATGTAGCTGTGTTCGTTTGTCAGAGAATATGATCCAAGTGAAATCGAATGGCAACATGTTTGTGTTTGTAAAGGATTACTGAAGCTGCCAGGATTTACACTGGAAACACAAACGCACGCAATAAAACTTCATCTTACACCAGACATTTATTTAAAGGTGATGCGTGTACACTTTTGGATGAAAACACTTTCTTCTGTCCCAGAGACAACTCGAAGGTTGACTTCCTGAGGAGCGTAAACACTGCGGCTCTGTGGCGCTTTCAAAACATTGCTCTGTTTGTTTGAATGGTCAGCTGCTGGCTTAACCTGTGGCTTGAGTTTGGGACAAGGCTACCTCAGTGGATTATTTATTAATATTAATATTATTTATTTATATATTTTATGGAATATATTTATTTTTGAATTTATTTATTTATTTATTTATTTATTTATTAAAGATTTATATAATATTATATAGACTTATTTAATGCTACTTTATTTTAATTTTTAATGGTATTTATTTAATTTACATTTATTTTTAGAATGATTTTTTAACATTATTTTTGGAATTATCATATATTATTGTATGGAATTTATTTTGAAATTGTATAAAATCAGAAATATGTTTTACTTTTTTGGATTGCTTTTATTTATTTATTTATAATGTATAGAACTTTATTTTTTATGTATTTATAATATACATAATTATTTAATATTACTTTATTTCTACCATTTTAATGACATTATTTTAAATTTTATACACACACACACATAATCAGATATGTTTTTTACTTTTATTTTTGAATTGCTTTTATTTATAATATTATTGTATGGAACTTTATTTTTATATTTATTTTGAGTTTATTCATTTTTTTGCATTCATTTTGGCATTTATTTATTAAATTATTTATTCAATTTAATAAAATTTATTCTACATTTTATTTATGGATTTTATTTGTTTATTTATTAATTATAATGTTATTGTATGGAACGTATTTATTATGGATTTATATAATATACATAATTATTTAATTACTTAATTTCTAACATTTATTTTAATAATTTTTTAATCATTTATTTTTACATTCATTTTGGAATTTGTTTATTATATTCTTTCATGAAATATATGAATTGTACTATTCTCCATTTTATTTTTGTATTGTATTTGTTTACTTATTTATTTATAATATTATTGTATGGAATTTATTTAATTTTTGGATTTTTAATTTATTTGTTTATTGCAACACACTTAAAAACACATTTTAAAGCGTTGCATGCACACACACACCCCTACTGTGTCTCATTTAGGGTGCCATGCCTTTAGAATAAACAAAATGTTATCGTCCATTGGTGTGGACACCATAGTTATCGCTAAAGCTATTTGTCTTTAGGCTAATTCTTGCATTTGCAAGAAATAAGTGTGTGTGTTGGAGTGTTTACGCTTAAAATTGTTCAACATGTGCAGTCATTGTACTTTCTGATGAGCAGAATGCTTTGCTGCAAGCTACTCTAAGAATGTGTGTAAAGTGTAAGTGTGTTTGAGTGTCCATGTGTGTAAAACAGTGTGAGGTTGTGTAAGCCTCTCAGCACTCGGCATGCGAAGCAAAAGCCTTGTAATTCTAATGAAAGCACTTCCAATTTCGAAGCCCCTCATACTGATAAGCTACAGATGGAGGGAAAGACAAAAGACTCCAATTAGGATTTTTCACTTCCAAACAGACTCCCAGCAGCACACAAACTCTATCACACTTCAAGACGTACTCAAGTAGTTTCACACTCTTCATGCTGCCATCCACTTATCTTCATCCTCTGAAGGTTTCTTCACATTTCAGACATGTATTACTTGACATAAGAGGTATAGTGACCCTGACTTACCTGTTTTTTCTTTTTCTCATTTCATGTGCTGCGGCTTCACTCGACACATCTCAATCACAGGTAAGAAAACACATCTAATTCTAATACTTCATACTGTATATGCATGTCTGTTAATGTATTCATGCATGAATCCTATTGAGAGTAGCACTCCTAGCCTTGTTGGGCCTCATTCTCATTTATTGACCACTTTTTTTTATTTATGCAAATACAAAAAATATCCCTGTACACAAAGGTTAAAACAATTTTATAATGAAAAGTTTTCTCTTCCTTAATCAAACTTGATAGCTCTGTTCCAAACATAGTGAAATGACTTGCTACCTACATAGACAACTGGTTTCAGTGGTTTTATTTATTTTTAATTTTTATTACATTTTAATTAATTTTAATTTTCATATTATTTCATGGAATTAATTAATTTTATTTTTTATTTATTTCATATATAACAGATGACAAAAGGACTGAAGTATAAATATATCCCATTTTAATTTGAGTTAAAATAGTCTTTTTAATTAGTAATATTAATTTAATTAATTAATTTATTTATTTTATATACTTTAAACTTTATTTATTTATTTTTTTTTATTTAATTTTTTTGTGAGAGGTCATTTTTTATATTATTTGATCGAATACATAGACAGCTGCTTTTTTAAAGGCACCGAACTTCAAGACTGATTTGGAACAAAATACAGATGTCAGAAAGGAACGTTTTATTTCATTAATAAGCATAAATTTACATTCTTGTTGGAATTTCAAAATGGTTTTAGTTATTTTTGATTTTTATAAAATTTTAATTCATTTTAATTTTCATATTTGATGAAATTTGATTATTTGATAGAATTAATTTCTTTATTTTTATTAATTTATAACAGATAGTCTTTTCAATTAATAATAATAATTTATTTATTGTAATTTAATTAATTAATATATATTATACTTTATTCTTGGATTTTTTATTGATTTTATTTTATTTTATTTTTTTGGTAGAGGTCATTTTTATATTATTTGATGAAATTAATTTATTTTCAATTTGTTTTTTGGATTATTTTTTATTTATTTATTTGCAGAATTCTTTAATCAGCATAAATATACATATCACATTGATTTCATGCAAAATAGTCAGTTTATACATGGTGTCCGCAGGGTCTTAAGTATTAAAAGTTGATAAATTAGAGAAAATTAAGGCCCTTAAAAATTATTAAAAAGTCTTAAATGCCATTTTCCAAGGTATTAAATTTTGCATCATCTTTTCATTGTGTATATTTGTCCAAAGAGGTTGTATGCTAAAGTTTGCCTGAATTTAATCATTGCGTAGGCAAATAGGGATTCTGTGTAGTTTATGGAATCCCACTAGATTTGACGCCATCTGTTACTGCGCTCACTGACTGACTGCTGCATGATAGAGCAGGTTCCTTCACGCCCAGTTGTTAAACAACATCGTTGACTAATGGGGAAATGCAAGTTTTCATGCAAATGGTTGGAAGATGAGGAGTTGGAACCATGGCTGAGGGGTCGTCTCTAGGAGTAACTGTGAGGTGTACTGCTCTGTGTGTCAGAAGGCGATCAGAATCAGATCAGAATTGTTTACTGTAGAGTTAGTAGAGTTCTACGCGCTCACAGATCTTCCCATTATAACAGGAAAAAAGGTTTCTCACATAATCCTTTTTAAATTTGAAGAAACGTTTTGTTTGTCCACGTATACGGTTTCAGGAATAACAAACGCGAGTGTAAAAAATTACTCAAGTGAATCAGCTAAATTGTTCTACTGCTATGATTGACAGTGATAAATATTGTAGCAATCAAGCAATGGACGGAATAAACTATCTGACAAGCCGATGTCAAAATAGAGCTAAGAGATGCGGAGTAAATTCAGAGTAACAAACCTACAGCGACAAGTCTGTGTTGGCTGAATATATTTAGCAGCTTCTGCAGTTAAAGATAAAATACTTGATGCATAATTATTATACTATAAATAATTAACTTATTTATTCATACTTCAGTATTATGTTGTGATCACAACTGTGTGAGCACTCTTGGTTCGTCTGTGCAGTGTACGATCACACCAGTGTGATTTGAACATTTAAATCTGCGTTCGCGCTGCAGCTGACCTGAAGACAGCAGCTGAATGAAATAGCTTCACGAACTGTCTTTTCAACCACAAAGTATCACTAGAAATCGAAAAGAATCGGAATCGATAAGCGGAATCGGAATTGCTAAAATTCAAACGATACCCAACCCTAGCTATCTTACAATCAATATAGTAAATGTAAGTTAAAGTGTCGCCGATATAACCGGTTAAAACTGAAGTCGATGAGGTCTTAAATTTTATGGAAAGAGTCTTAAAAAAGGTCTTAAGTTATTAAATTTAACTCCATGATTCCTGTATATACCCTGTTATAGTTATTTTAACTATTTTTTGCATTTAATTAAATTGTTTTAATCAATATTCCTGGCATTTCTTTGTATTTAAAGCATACATGTGATGCCGTTTTAGATTTGCCAGCCTGAAAAAGGTATCTAATATCATATGAAGCATTGAAATGCTGTCTATGGAGTCAGCTCACTAGGTTTTGGAGCAGAGCATATATTTGTTTCCATAGAACTGCTAGCATGTATAGGCAGAGGGCGTTTGAACAAAATGAAGAATGTGACGGTTAGGGGTGGTTAAATCTGACCACAATAATAGATCAGTGTGCAACAAGACCCATATTATTAAGGTCATTCTAATAATGACAGAGGCTGCAGACGCCAAAGTGCATCCAAACATGCCTGAATATCTGTTTCACTTACAACAAGAGTTGCATAAGTGGCCAGTCGATGCCCAATACATCTTCAGTCCAGGTTTTTTCAGATAAGATGTGATTGTGTCTCAGTTTGGTCATGTGAAATTGCCTAACATCCACTGAATCGAGTGTGAACAGTCAGAATCTGCTTCTGCATTATTGAAGTCTCACTGTTTTGGCTCAAAATTTTGTTTTGTCAGTTGTGATGTGCCCCATTTGTGGTCAGATCAGGTGAATCCGCAGAGCTTGAGCTTGAGATTATTTAGAGATGTTTTATAGACATACACTACCGTTCAAAAGTTTGGGATCTGAAAGATTTTTCATGTTTTTAAAGAAATATCTTATGCTCATCAAAGTTGTTTATTTGCTCAAAAATACAGAAAAAAACAGTAATATTATGAAATATTATTGCAATTTAAAATAATGGTTTACTATTTTAATATACTTTTAAAACATAATTTATTCTTGTGATGCAATGCTGAATTTTCAGCATCATTTCTCCAGTTTTCAATGCCACATGATCCTTCAGAAATCATTCTAATATGCTGATTTATTATTAATGTTGGAAACAGTTTTTGCTGCTTAATATTTTTTCAGGATTCTTTGATGAATAAAAAATAAAAAAAGAACAGCATTTATTTTAAAAAAAAAATCAATATTTTGTAATAATATACATTAACATTCAAATGTTTGGGGACGGTATTTTTTTTTTTTTTTTTTTTTTTTTCCAGCAAGGATGTTAAATTATTAAAAGTGATGGCAAAGACTTATATTGTTAGAAAATATTTCTATTTTGATTAAATGCTGTTCTTTTTAACTTTTTATTCATCAAAGAATCCTGAAAAAAAAAAAAATATCACAGGTTCCAAAAAAATATTAACCAGCACAACTGTTTTCAACATTGATAATAAATCAGCATATTGTTAATAAATCAGAATGAATTCTGAAGGATCATGTGACACTGAAGACTGGAGTAATGGATGCTGAAAATTCAACTTTGCATCACATGAAAAAAATATATTTTACAGTATATTAAAATAGAAAACCATTCTTTTAAATTGTAATAAAAGTGGCTTCCATTGCATTCATTGTACATTTGATCAGTTCTTGCATTCCTTGGGAATCGAACCCATAACCTTGGCATTGTTAGCACCATGCTCTACTGTTTGACCTACGGGAAAACTAGTGAATGACCCATGAAACATAAGAGGCCTTGGTGACATCAGAAAAGGAAAGTCGTTTAAGAGGCGGAGCAAGTTAACACATTTGTTGATTAATTATAAAGACAGATGTTGTTTTCTTGAGACTAGCATGTACTAGACCAGGAGCGTGGATCAAAGCAAACAAGGTCAGTTTTGATTCATCATGTTGCCTCTAAAGAGGCTTAGCGTCTTGAAGCCCACGCCCCACATGAGGACCCTGTGTGTTACTGATAAACAGGACAGGATCAGCTAGGTACCACTTGAAAAGGGAGTACATGCTATTCGCTGCTTAGCCTCTTTGTGCCATTTGCATCAGTCTCCATAGAAACCGGGGCCTGCTAACGCCGTTTTCTGGTCGGATGCCAGCACAAACTCGAGAGGGCCAAACACATAACATAGCAATGCGCATTCACGGTGCCACATAACAATGACTTCACACGCATGATTTCCCATCATGCTTCACACATGGCTGATGTGTTCAGCAAGAACCTGAAGCACTGTTGGATCTGTGCCTGCTATTGTACCTTTTATACACACGTGAAATGCATGGTTTAGACAGGTTTTCATTCTAGGTTCTTGAATTGAAGATCATGTCTATAAAAGTCAGGAGATGAACTACAGTGTCCAACACACTCTCTTGTAATGATTTGTATGACATGGCAAAATGAATGGTATTTTACAGCTTAATGTGTTATCTAACATAAAATTAACTAAGCATGAGAGGTTGCTAGATTTAAATGCATCAAATATCAGTCCCACATTAGAGGTCTTGACCCTCTCAACTGTATCCAACTGTTAAAATCATACAAGATCTTTTTTTTTTTTTCGTCATGTATACTTAATGTTATGGATTTTATTTTATTGTTTAAATATTGGTAAATATTTTTAAAATATTTTTAAACATTAAATTGCATTTTTATAAAATATGTGAAAATAAAATGGTTTATAAAAATATTTTTAGTACTTTTAAACATTTTTTTTTTACATTTAATAAAGTTTTATCAAATTATTTATTACTTTTTATTTTCAAATTATTCAATTTTTCATTTTTATTATTCAAATATTTTTAGACATTAAATAGCATTTTTATAAAATATGTAAAAAATTGTTTATAAAATTATTCAAATTTTCTTTATATATTCTGGTAAACATGAAAATTTTTTAAGTTTTATGAAAATATTTTTCATTACTTTTTTCTTACAATATTTTTAAACATTAAATAATATTTATTTAAAATATGTAAACATAAAATGGTTTATAAAAATATTCAAATTTTATTTATATATTGTTAAACATTAATATTTTTATAAGATATGTAATATATATATATATATATATATATATATATATATATATATATATATATATATATATATATATATATATATATATATATATATTTCAATATTCTTAAATAATAATAATTAAATAACATTTTTGTAAAATATATAAAAATAAAATGTTTCATAAAACATTTATTTTAAAATATTTTTAGATTTATTTATTCTCAAGTTTATTGTTGGAAAAACCTAAAATCACCAGAGTTTTAAACTGTATTCAAACATGTATCGTTTACAGTTAATTGTGGTGACAGGATTGCAGAAATATCAAACCGCATATGAAATGAATGTATAAAAAGTTGGGTCATACTTTTTCCTACGCTTTGGCCATCTCATGCAAATTATTACGATTTCTGATGAGACAGAGTTGAAGTGTCCGTGCCATATCCATCGGCCAACCTGCAGTAACAGTGCATTTGCAGCTGTTTTTGTAAAGCGATCTTCATCCTTGTCCTCCTCTTCCTCTCTGACAATGGAACTTTGGAGGCTTTTCAGTCTTAAGCTCCATTCCAGATGGTTTCTGTTAAGGCTTTTTTTGCCCCATTATTTTATACACCAAAGTTCACAGTGTCTAAAGACAAGATGTGTGTGTGTGTAGGGTGACAGGAAATGAAGAAAGTGATATAGAAGGGTGAAAAAAATGCATTAAAGCAATTATTCCATCAACGAGAAGCAGCACATTGCTCTTCTGGGCCCTTTTCGGTTGGGTTTCCTGTTTCTTTTTTTAATAAATAAGGACATATAATGTAATATTGATTTAAATCCCATCTGTCAGAGTGACTTCATCCACCCCCACTCCCTCTGCTCTTTCTTGGAAAGGAACCATGGACTCGGGCTGCCAGAAATAATTGCTTGTTTGCTGCTATTTGGTTAAAATCTGTCACAGAAAGAAAGAGAGAGAGAGCGAGTGAGGAAGGGAGAAAAATATGAAGCGAATGCTTGCATTTCACGTAGCCGTTAGCGTAGCTTTCTCATCGACGGCTAAAGTTGGCGTCTTTGTTTTGGTTTCTCGTGAATAGTTTCAGTCTTGTCAGGTTTCTGAGTGTTCAGAAACAAATGTTTGATTTAAAGAACTGTTAGCCGCAGCGCTATCGTTAGCATTGCGAGCAGAACTTGAGTGCTCTCGTTTTCGCTGTACGTTTGAGCGTGTCTGTCTGTGTGTGTGTTTACGCGTGAGCTCCGACTCTCAGTCTGTCTGCAGGGTAGAGGCTGGATCGCGGCCCAGTTTGGCCGGAGCCCTGCGCGCTGTGCCAGGCTAGTGTTCACAGTGTCTCCATGCTCCCCTCCCCAAAGAATCGTAAACAATAAACCCTCTGTTACTTTTAACCCCTTCACGTGTCTGCCTCTCTCGCTTGCTCTCCACGTCCCGTCTGTCTTTCTCATACGCTCCCCCCACCAACATCCTCCTTTCGTTCTCACTCGTTTCGTCTGCTCGGGTTTGATCCGTTCACCTCTTTGGCGAATGCACATGGCAGTTTC
The DNA here is from genome assembly GCA_039654775.1 of Spinibarbus caldwelli. Lineage (NCBI taxonomy): Eukaryota > Metazoa > Chordata > Actinopteri > Cypriniformes > Cyprinidae > Spinibarbus > Spinibarbus caldwelli. The sequence goes on from CM077219.1 coordinate 33,658,009, forward strand.
AATGAATAGGGTTCACTTTGGTGTCTCATTATGTTTTGTAAAGCATTTTTTGTTGTTGAGAGCTATTAGATATGTTAGATAAACTGTTATCTAAAATAAAATTTGCAAAGCATGAGAGGTTTCAAGTTGTAAATGCATCCCACTCCAGGGGTCTTGGCCCTCTCGACGTTAGTCAACAATTAAAATCATACAATTGTTTTTATTTTATTTTCCTAACTGGACCTTTATTTAATATTTAGTTACATTTATTTATTGTAATAAAGTATGTAAAATTAATATTATTATTTTTTCTCTAAATGGTTTTGGAACTTTTTGTTTATAGTGGATTTCTTTTTCATTTTATTTAACCTTATTTAATTTTTAATTTATATATTATTAATATTATATATTATTAATTATTATTATTCTATATTATTAATGTTTACAATTTATATATTTATTTTTTAGATTTGTAACTTTTAAGAACATTTGTAAAAAATGTAACATTTGTGTGTGAGTGTGTGTATAATATATATTATTTACATATGTTAGCAACATTTTATTAATGTTTACATTTTATATGTAGTATAAAACGTTTTATGAAATATTTGAATTTAAATTTATTTAAATATTTTATAGCATTTTAGTTTTTTATTTTTATATAAATATTTTTGGATTCATTCATTCATTCATTCATTCATTCATCCATCCATCCATCCATTCTTTCCTTTTATTTTACCTTGTTTTAATTTTGTTTTCATGTACGTACATATATATATATATATATATATATATATATATATATATATATATATATATATATATATATATATATATAAATAAAAATATGGAATGTTCATGTTTATTTAATTTATTTTTTTATTTAATTTTATTTCAATAATTTATTATTTAATAATAAGTATAACATTTGAATAAAATATGTAAAAAAAATGTAAGTTTTATTTATACATTTATGTATTTTTTTTTATCTATTCATTCTATTTATTTTACCTTATTTTATTTTATGGTATACTTGTTTATTGCTAGAAAATATGAAAATCACCAGTGTGTTAACTGTTTTTAAACACGTACATTTTTTTTGGTAAATTTTGGTGACTGCTGCAAAATTGTCAAAGTTCACCCGAAAAAGACTTAAAAGCCCAAAAATATAACTTAAAAAAAAAATACTTTATAAATTTTCTAAATTTTATTGGTAAATTCTATCGGTAGAAGGTGCTGGATGCGTGAACACAGCCGTGGCGTGTCAGTGGCGCAGCTCCACTTTCAGAACAGCAGTATATTTTATTACACTGCTGAGATGAATTCTTTGTTTATGCCCTCAATGTATTTGGTTTATCTATAATCAAAACAATGGCTGGATAGTAATGATTTTAATAAAAGCCATGCAGTGCTTCAGCCGTGGCCCAGTACTAACCTCTCAGATTGCGAGTTTAATGTGGCAATCATGTTCGTCGTCACAGGGCTGTTATCCCCAATCCCTCCACACGCACACACATTACAGCCCACGACTGTAAACAGATGTTGCTCTAATCATTCTCTAATGAGACTGGTCACTCATTCGCCCATCTGTAAGTTTCTACATCACACTGAATAAACTAGAATGAATGTAAAATTATAGGAGGCATAGCAAAAAAACGTAAAACACATCCTGCTGTTGCTGTAATAAAGCAATATAGTGATTGAAAACAGAGACATTTCTAGAGATGTTTTTGAAAAAATGGCTAGGAAATGACATCACTTGGCACTTTTGCCATTGTATATACAGTATATGAATCTTAGAAAAGTGCCAAAATGTCAAGATTTTGCAGTAAAGGTTTTTTAGATGGAGTACTCGAAAAAGCTTGAAGTTTGAAGGTTGTAAGTTTGAAGTAGTTTTAATTTCAAAAGTTTGAAGTTTGAAGAAGTTTGAGTTTAGGGCCCTATGAAATCCATTTTATTTTTCCCAAAATTCTGTTTTATTTTTTTTCAGATTCCGTTTTTTTCTGTTTTAGTTTTCTGGATTAGTTTTTTTTTTTTTTCATTTAAATTTTTCTAGACTCTGTTTTAATGGTTAAATGAAAAAAAAAAATTAATCAACAAGCATGTCTAATTATTTAAAATCATTAACGTACACAATTTAACATCAGTTTATTAAAAGTTTAACAAAAATTAAATTTTTAAGTCCCTATGATTTTTTTTTTTAAATAATGTAATTTAAATTTAAAGTTTTCAAATTTATTTTTATTTGTAAATTTGCAAATTATATGTTTTCCATTAATTTTACAGAATCCATTTTATTGGTTTCAGTAAATTTTAATAATCAATAGCATCTCTAATTAGTTGATTTTATAAAAAAATATTTGGTTATTAATTAATTTCTTTTTTGTTCAGAAATACTGATTATTTAATTTATAATAATATAATTTCTCTGGTAAATATTCCTTTAAAAATAGTGTTTTAATAATAATTTTATTAGTATTCGTAGTAGATTCATTACATTAAGTAATATATTTCTGTCACAGTTTCTTCAAGTTAAACCGAACTTTTATTTTGACGGGTTGTTGTGAAGACCTTTATGATGATAGTTTTTCTCAAAAGAAATGGTAAAATGCTCATGAAGTGACTTTCAGTATATACTGAGTGTAAATTTGGAGAGGCTGAAAACCCTGCAAGCATCATGCGTGCTTCAGTGTGTAAATGAAACAGAAATTGTCTTTTTTTTTTTAAATAGTCTTTTTTCAGCTTAATATTCACAGACACTAGTCCATACCACGTTTTAATTCATGTGTACTGACCTACTTTTAATTTACTCATCCCAAATTTGGCAAATTCCATGGCATAATACATTAGCATCTACACCAATGCACGATAACGTTCTATGTTTTAAAATCCCGCACTGCAGTTTTGTCCTGTACCACTTTAAATGCTCAAGCTCTTTAAAGCAGGATGGATTCTGATTGGCTGTCAAAGTTTTTTTTTCATTCACCAACTGGAAAGAGTCGTTCAGAAAGTGATTCCAACGTTATTGTTCTTCCGTGTCATTATCATTAGAGTTGTGATGTGGATTCTGCTATTCTTTCGAATTTAGAATGATTTTTAAAACTATCATATTGTTATTGTTACAGTTATTGTCCTTAGCGTAAACAAGCATTTAATCAAATTATCATTGGTCAACAATATCACAATTTTCTGCATTAATTTTTTGCATTAGCCAATGAATGTGGCTCATATGATTAAAATTTTAAGTTATTTTAAGAAGCTGTATGTTTTATAAGATTAGTTTTACTGTTTTACACAGTCTTTTATTTTTAACATTGTTTCATAATTAGAAGCTTTTCTTTTTTTTTTTTGTAATCGTTCACTTGTTGAATAATCATATTTTTTAGTTTCAATTTTATTCATCAATTTCCAAAAAATCCTTATTTTATCATTCATTTCCCAATTATATCGTTACTCATACTGTTATAGAAGATTTTGGTCATAATGCCAAACCCTAAGTAGAGATCACATGTAAACGATGGCAGAATGGTAAATTGCATTAGTGCGGTTGCACAAACAAGTCTAGGCAATTAGATGAAAGAGTGTTTGTAGCTATCAGGGCCAGAAATGAGTTACTTGGAACCAAACATTCAGTTGTTGTACGTTTTACGTTACGTTTCAATTAAACACCATATGGTGGAACTTAGTGGTGATGTTCCATATCAAGCATGAAACCATTATGGATACATAAACATTCAGCAGTTATTATTAAATAACGTCTCCGTTTTTCTTGTCAGTCCCAGAGGGGAATTTCTGCACTCTCTCTTCAGGCACGTGACGCCCCCTGGTGGCCTGGATGAGAACTCATGACTTCTCCGTTCGCATTAGTCAGGGTATATATATGTCATGTTTTATTTTCCTCTCTGACAGAGGCTGTATACACAGGAATGGCCCCCGCGCTCATGTGAGCTGTATTTATGCAGAATGGCAGCACATGTGTGTTTTCTCCGCTTTACTGGATTGAGACCACAGTTTGAATTTTCCACAGCCTTACTCGCGGTTAAAGACAAGGGAAGCCCAAAACAATGTGAGACAGAAGAGAGAGAAAGGGAGAGAGAGCTGGAGGGAGAACAACAAGGTCATTTAGTGTGTTCTCCAAAGAATGACTTCACTTAAGCCATTAAGAGTGAATGAAAAGCAGACACCCTGCTCTACGCTGGTCAACTTGTGATGCCAGAGAGAAAAGGAGAATTGATGGGGAGGGAGATTTTAGAAGAAAGACAGATGAGAGACACCAGGAAATGAAGACAGGGTCGAATCAAGATGTTGAAGAGTACTAGATGAAGAGACTAGATGAGTGGGAATGGGAATCATAAGGAGTTTAACATTTCTGGTTTAGATTCCGGCTGCTTAAACGACACGCTCCATTAATATGGTACTGAATTCCCATGCTTTAAAGGTGACATATCATGAAAATCTGACTTTTCAAGGTTTTAAGTGCTTTAATCAGGTCCCCGGTGCATCTACCAACCAAGGAAACGTGAAAAAGATTAACCCAGTAACTTTGTTTTGGTAAGCCTTTTTCTGCTTGTGTCTGAAAAAACGAACGCGTCTGATCTCACTCTCCTAGTGATGTTGCAAAGGGATCTCATTATAATATTACTGCCCCTTAATCTGTAAGTTTCCACCCACGGCGCCGTCATTTTGATTTCGCAAGCGACAACGGTGTACCAGTTCTAATGCCAGGGCGAAAGTTTGAGCAAAGCATGCTAACTGTTCTGTCTTTGGCTGCACAGATGAGCACACAACACTGTTTACAGTCGCAGCCTCAGAGGAGACAACAGAGCAGTGCATTTATTGATTTATTTACTGTATATTGCTGCTGCCACACAGATCTAAAATAAACATGCGATTTATTTCCCAGCTGTTTACCTTCACAGACATAACCGACTCTTTTTGTAACTTATGCGTGTTTTTAACGTAAACATTTGTGAATGAGAACAGTACTCACATGCTGTGACAGCCAATTTCTGTCCGTGTGCTTCGGATGTGTGCACTCAGAAAACTGTATAACACAAGTTTAATCTAATATGGTTTAAAACGCATGATTTCAGCACGATAAACATGTTAATCAGAACCAAAACAGATGTTTTCAGCAGGTACGAGCTGTAATGACGGAGCTCTCTTCTGGAAAAGGGGGCGGGGAGCAGCAGCTCATTTGCATTTAAAGACACATGCTCTAATATAGAGTGTTTCTGCTACCACTCAAAATAGGCATTTTCAAAATGATATAATAAATGATCTGTGAGGTATTTTGAGCTGAAACTTCACAGTTACATTCTGGGGACCCCTGAGAATTATATTACATATTGTAAAAAGGGGCAGAATATGTCACCTTTAAAAAAAAAAAAAAAAAAAAACTTTGGAGACTCAAATGGCATTTTTGTGGTGTGATAACTAATAGATACGTTAGATAAAGTAATATTAAATTAACAGTAGAATCTCATGTGAGAGTTCTTAAGCTTCTTGACTGTATCAAGTAAAGAGCAAAAAATAACAAAGATGTCATTTTACAGTCCGGACAAGTCGATGCTAGTTGCCTGAAGTCAGAGCCAGTCTGCTGATTTTTGGCAGACAGAGTTGATTGTTCAGATTTTACAAGTAGATAAACTATTATCTAACATAAAATTAATCTACACTTTCAACAGAACAGTGCAAAAAAACAAAACAAAAAAAAAGTACCTTTAATTTATTGTGGTAATAATTAAAAAATGTTGGTTTAAATTATTATTATTATTATTATTATTATTATTATTATTATTATTTTAATTATCAATAATGATTTAAAATTTTTACTATTAATTTTGGCTAATTTTAATTAATATATTACATTTTTCTCTTGCTTTAAAATGTAGGTTAAAAAAACATTAAATGCCTGTGTCCCACCTTAAAATGTTTATTTATTTATTTATTTTTTACCTGCTGTCCCCCTCAGAGGTCTTTTTGGGCCGTGGTTTCAAATATTTTAATTATTAAAAATTATTTTAATTGTTTACTTTTTATGTTAGTCAAATAAATATTTTTCTCTTTTTTTATTACTTCTCCAAGTGCATCCAAAAGAGTTTCAGGCCCTGTATTTATTGCTTTTGTTAAAGTGTCTTTTAATGACTTAATATACATTGAAGTAATTTTTTAATGATTCGTTTTGAGGAAGCCCCTGTTTGTTTGTTGTTGTGTGTGGCACAGAGGACCATGCAAAAGACATGTTGACTTTTTATTGTCTTTCTATTAATTTTACTTATCTTTATTATATTTATAATCAGACTGCAAGCTCACACTTTATCTAAAACACTGTTTTGCTGTGAAGCTGTAGCACAGTGTAGCAGTGCAGTGTTCTTTGATGTAAAATCTCATCCTGACAACAACAAACAGAGTTTACAGATAATTAAACCAATATATTTGAAAGACACAGAAAAGATTGGTCTGTCCCAGTATGGAAAGTTTGAAAGGTGTGGGACAGATGTGGCAGAAGAGTCTGACAGGAATAACTACATACACATGCCCATCTGAGATGCAGTGATGTTCAGCTCTTTTTCTACTCCAAATAGCATGACGCAAGAAAGAGCAGGAGGAGTCTTGTGAACCTCAATAGAAACTGACTGTCTGTGTGTGTTTAATCAGGGCTAAACCCCTCTTTCTCTTGCTCTTCTCAAAGAAAATACGTAGCGCTTTTGAGATCTCCCAAGTGGGAGTTGATCAGGGTTAACAGCAGCGAGACTGAATGGAACAAATGACGGTTTTCACGCACAATGAGAAGATACAGACGAGCAACCATCTTCTCTGTGGACGAGGAAAGACATTAAACCTGAATGGTTTAACATTCTCCTCCTCCACAGCTTTCTGCAATTAATTCAATCCAAATTACTTTAACACACAGTTTTGAACGTTCTTACAAGCATAATTTCAGCCTTAGGTGCGCTGAGTATTTTTTATTTTTTTTAAACCTTAGGCTACGTTTACACTAGTGTTACACTTTACACTTTTCGTTTTAAAACGCGTAACTTGCTACGATTACGCCTGTCATTTACACTACTCTGGCGTTTTCGACCCTCGAAAACTGAGACTTTTGAAAATGATGCAGACCCCGTTTTAGTTTGAAAACTCCGGGGTTGCGTTTCAGTGTAAACGGACCAAAACAGAGACTTTTGATAACAATGGCATGGCTGCCCACATTCGCTCTTTGTATCCTTGAAAGCCGTGTAAACAATAACATCATGCTCATTGTTGTACCCGTTGATATGTATAGGTAGATACCCCATTGGATTGTTCCAAGCACGTAGACGCATCCGCCATCTAAATAGTAGGGAATCTACCTGTTCATGTCTGTAGTTGTACCTGTATGAATGGTCATGTGGCATGCATTTTCGGTTGTGTAGTGTGGACGGAGCTCGTTTCTGTAACGCAGTGAAAACGCCAGTGTAGACAAGGATCGTTTTCATTTTAAAACGAAAACGCACTATTGTAAACAGGGCCTTATACTTTAAAATTTAAAATTTCGGTTCAAAAATTCTTAGAATTCTCCTTATTTAAAATCAAACTGACGACGATGATGTAATTGGAACATTTGCATACTCAGTCATGATTGGTCTGTTATTAGCTGGGTTTAGATCTAATGTTGCGAATTTAACTTGTGCTCAAAATTAGAAAACATTTGCGAATAAGCACCGTTTCCATCCAACGTGTCAAAGAGAACAAAATTGTCACTTCCTGATAAACTGGCACTAAATAACACTAAGAAAAGTGGTAGAAGCCACTGATTAGTCAAGTTACACCTTTCCATTGCGCAAAGTCACGTGACTTTTTTGATGCGCATGGAGGAATTTATTCGGCAAATGAGTTTCTGTCTCCCATTATTCGCATTAACCCTTTTTCGCACAAGACAAAATCCACCTCAAGTGAGCGTTAAAATCTTTTTTGTGAATTAAGGAAATTTTTTTTTTTTTGAAATTTGCTGTTTCCATCACTCGTTTCTGATGCGATTACTTCAAAATGCGCATTAAAACAGGGTGATGGAAACAGCTATTAAGTCTTTGAGTGTTGCCGTTGCATTAGTGTTACTTACTTTTTCAGCGGTGCTGGTTCCGCAAGTATTTTTACTATTTTTCCAATAGGGATATAAAAAAAAAGTCTTTGTTAAAGCGTTACAAGCCATGAACCAAGTCAACAAGCTACAAGGAGAATTACAACATTACAAACTTTTATTTACAGCAAAAAAGTAAATGAAAATCAAATAAAAAGACAAAGGTACAAGATTGTATACAAGACTGTAAAACGATGGAGAAATCTAAAACTATTTATTTAAAGTTGTCTGTAGAAACAATATATTTTAAGTTCATTCCAACATATATACAAGTATTAAGTATTTTGAGAGCGCAGGGAAACCATCTCAATTACGTCATTCGCGGTGCTTCATGGAAGTGGGCGGAGCTAAATACCTATTTTGGCACACTTTGCTGATTGGTGGAGTTTTCTATACAGCATCATGGGTAATGTAGTTTTTCACCTCGAACTCCACTATTAAACATTATTATTTAAAAAATAGGTTTAATTAATTTGGATAGATGGGTTCATAAAAAGCATATACAATCAGTTAACAACCTCAGAGATCACAACAGGCCAGTCTTTAAAGGTTTATCATTCATTGTTAATCTTATGGGGAAAATGAATGGAGTTTTTACTTCTGGAAACTAACTGTTGCGCTCTATTAGAAGTGGAGTGGCTCAGTTTTAACAGTATTACAGTATAAGTGCTGAGTTAATGTTTATCATGTGCTAGCGTTGTGTATGAAAACGACACAAAAGGTGTTTATATGCGGAGAGGTCAGCATGAAACAGTAAGAAAGGTCCCAGATTGTGCGCAGTATCTCACACTCTTGTCTTTTCTCCATGGTGTCCTGTGCTTGTGTGGCCCTGCGCTGGGCTGTGGAGGGAAGCAGGAAATGTATGAACCATGAAGGCATGTGTTTATGCTGGATAGAGCCGATACTCACCAGCCAGAGGGAAAACACACACCACAGGCCTGTTCTCTCTCCGTCTCTGCATCTACAAAGCTTTCCTCTTGGTTTTTTTTCCCATTTTTTAACAAAAGCGAAACCACTGAATTATCTCTTGTTCTCCAGTCATCAAAACATTGAAATTATTGAATTATGTAGTAAGCAAAACATGTTACACAAAGTGAAACTCTCCTATATTTGAGCTTTTTTGTTGTCTAACTCTCGTATATATATCAAAGTTTATATAGTTAAGCTTATATAGTTTATATAGTTAAGTTTTTATGTCTAAGCTTTTGACTGCTAGTGTACTGATGATTATACCAGGCCTGGTTATACCAATGGTTTTGGCCTTCAGTATTAGTGATAAAAGCTGTTTGTGTCCATTTAGTCTCTCCATTAATAACCAACTAGGACTAATGATGCTGGCAATATGGACACATCAGCTTCTAGTAGTTTCTCTGTGATGCCAAGTCACGTTCAAGCATTCTCAGCACATTTCTGCAGTTTGTTTCTTGTCATCAGCCGCTGTAATCGTCCACGCACACTGCACTCTGACCAGAGAGGCCTATGTGTGTGTCCCGCACACGTGTGATCAGTGGTGTGTGGTTTGGGCGGTGAGTTGCACGGTGCGGCAGGGGAGACCTTCTCTTGACCGCAACCTCCCCCCGTGCATCCTGGGAAAGCAGGAGGTATGAGAGGGAGGGAAAGAGTGAATGATGATGGTTTGTGGTTGTTAATTCATCTGGAGATTTGAAGGGAGATTTATATGCAGAATTGCAGTTCAAATATGAATATAAAAAACTGCTGTAGAATTAAAATGAACTGCAGAAAACTGCTGGGTCGACAAAGTGAAAAAATGTTAAAAAGTCTTGGAAGGTTAAAGGCTAGATAGATTGTGGTTGTAGGCAATGCACTGCAGAGACTAACTGAAACTGTAATCATCCACATGACATTTCCACACATGCTGTTGCACTGAAGCTTTAGTGCAGTAAATGTCAAAGGGGGGGGGGAATCAAACTTCTTAATGATTAAATCAGATGAGATTTATTTTGTTATACAGGGCCGTTTCTGCTTGTCCTACAGTGATGGCACATCAGAGTGAGTCAGTGATTATAGCTGGAGGGATTTGTACTTTACTTACTGACAGGTTCAGGGGTTTAGACTGAGGTTAGTACGGCTGATTGATCCACTTTCCCATGATTCTTTCAAGCAGCAGATTTATTTGGGGGATTTTTTTTTGGGCGATTAGCACCAGATTTACTCCAGATTAATATTGTTGTTGCAATATGTAGGTATATAAATAGGGGCATGTGGGGCAGATGACACAAGGACTTTATCTCAGTAACGAGTGTCAAATGTCCAATGATGCAAATGCTTGTTTTCTCTAGTAGTGGTTTTGTATGTTGGTTTCAAACACCTATTTTAAAACTGTCATAAATTACACACAGATTTTACCTGAAAGGTTTTCTCGGGATAAGAGTATTTTTCAGGTTGGGGCAAGTTGTCATGTGTTGAAAATTATTTCTGTTGGCCAACGCAATGATCTGATTATGTTTTTTTGTGTATGTGACCTTTGTCCATCTTGTATTTTAATATTTAAGCTTGATTTTAATACAATGGTAGCCCATTTCTACCACAAGGGGGGAAAAAAATGCTCTGAAAATTAAAAAGGTCAAAATTATGAGATACTACATCATGATTATGAAAACTGAAATTCAAAATTGAGATAAAGTATAATAATGACACAAAGTTGAAATTATGACACTAAATTGTATTGATGAGATAAAGGGTTGAAAATGAGAAGTCATAATTATGACAATAAAATTCAAAATTACGATAAAGTCATAGTTGACATTAAAATTCGAATTTGAATATGACATTAACATTTGAAATTAAGATAAAAAGTCACAGTTAAAATTCAAAGTTGAGAAAAAAGTCAAAATTATGACAGTTGAAATTGACACACATCATAATTTTGAGATAAAAGGCTGAAGTTGAGATAAAGTCGTAATTATGACATCACAATTCGAAGTTAAGATAAGTCAATTGGAAAAGTTGAAATTATGACGCACTACAACAAAATTATGAGATAAAAGTTCGAAATTGAGATAGAAGTCATAATTGACATTAAAATTCGAAATTGAGACAAAAAGTCATTATGACATTAAAATTCAAAATTGGGATTAAAAATTCAAAATTGAGCATTTTTGAGGACACTATTACGGGTTTATGCTTTTCAGAATAATCAACCTACTAATGCTGTCTAAAAATTGTCTCTAAATACTATACTGAATTAGTAAATATTTAAACATTGAAATAAATGGCACACTTCACCTTTAAGAGCTTTTGTTCTCGAATCACCTCACACCTCTGTTTAAGCTCAGTAAATTCAACAGAAACAGTGTGATTTAGACTTGGGTTTCCTTCTGTGAGACTTCAGTTCCAGCGTGGGTTTGGCCTTCGCTGTGATTGGCGATACCACCCCTGTCGTTGGCGCCTGTTCATATTTTAAGATTGATTTTCATTTTGAGAAATGAAAACCTGCAAACACTGGGGTGAGCAGATTTTTTCTTTTGTTTCCCATAGTTTAGACGACCACACTTCATGCAACAAACCTCAGCGGAGCTTTTAAGCGAAGGGCATTTTTACATGGTACAGATATATCATTAACCCTCTAGACTCGACCTCGGGGATGCTTACCATTGATCTTTCATGTGGCCTGTGGGATCCCACCGTTCTTCCATTCGACGGGACGCGAGGGGCTTGGGAATGCAGCGCCAATTGCTTGCCAATTTAGCGACTGGAGAAATAAGCAAAAGTGAGCTGATCATGTGGAAAGCAGCGCTATACGACGTCTCATATAACTCTAATTAAAGAGCCATTCAGGGCCCTGTTCTGCTGAAAGCATTTCCAGACCTGTATCTCATCCCCCTCTCCTCGATCCTTGTATTTATTTTTTTTTTCGTTCGTTCGTTCGTCTTACGGTCCCAGTGGGGTGACTATCGGTAAGGTATTTCCTGCAGTAAGTCTTTCCTGCGTGACTCTCGCGCTCTGCCCAGGGAGACGTGAACCAAAGCAGGTGCCCAGACTGACAGCAACAGGCCATCAGAGAGAGAAACCCAAGCTTCATCTTGGAACCGCGTCCGCGCTACGTCTCCCAGACTCAAATCCAACATCAGTTTGTCCTCTTTTCTGTGCTGCCTTCGGTCGCAGGCAAGGGTGACCCAAAAATGGGTGATGCAATGCTTTTTACAGAAACACGTACTGGGGTGAATCTCACAAAAACATTGTCTCATTCATATTTCATATTTCAAAATTTTTTTTGGGGGGTGGTTGTTTAAATTCATGGGTATTTATTAACTAGTACACCTTTCATGTGATTTAGATATTTCTGAATATATATGTATATGTAATTATTTAAATTGTTTTTATATCATTTTAATTGTAATAAATTATTTTAGGACATTATTATAACATAGCAATTTTTAGATTATCAATAAAAATGGATAAAAAATAATACTATTTTAGAATCAAATTATTGAGTATGTTTACTACATTCTATATTAGTTTTGTAATATTTTAAAATTACAGTTAGCATATCATATTTATAAATTGATTAAAATAGTAATTTTTATTAAGAAATCTATTCATCATATATACAGTCATGGCCAAAAATATCGACACCCTTGGTAAATATGATCAAAGAAGGCTGTGAAAATGAATCTGCATTGTTAATCTTTTGATCTTTTATTTTAAAAATTCACTAAAATCTAACCTTTCATTGGATAATAAGAATTTAAAATGGGGGGAAATATCATTTATGAAATAAATGTTTTTCTCTAATACACATTGGAGACAATTATTGGTACCCCTAGAAATTCTTATGAGTAAAATATCTCTGAAGTATATTCCCATTCATATTCACAATTTTGAGCACTCCAGGGTGATTATGAACATGAAATTATCCAGCAATGGCTTCCTGTTTCACAGAAATATAAACAGGAGGGAAAACAAAGACCAAATTCCCTTAATCATCCATCACAATGAGGAAAAACCAAAGAATATATTTCTGAATTGCAGCAAAAGATAATTGAGCTTCACAAATTAGTGAAGTGGCTTTAAGAAAAGAGCTAGAGCAGTGAAAATTCCCATCTCCACCATCAGGGCAATAATTAAGAATTTCCAATCAACATAAAATGTTACGAAACTGCCTTGAAGAGGACGTGTGTCTATATCGTCCTAATGCATGGTGAGAAGGAGAGTTTGAGTGGCTAAAGACTCTCCAAGGACCACAGCTGTAGAATTGCAGAAAATAGTTGTCTCGGGGTCAGAAAACCCTACATCACCACATGTTGTTTGGGAGGATTTCAAGAAAAATTCTCCTAGCTCATCCAAAAACAAACTCCAGCATATTCAGTTATCAGACACGACTGGAACTTCAAATGGGACTGGCTTCTATGGTCAGATGAAACTAAAAAATGAGGTTTTAGCAGCAAACACTCAAGATGGGTTTGGTGCACACAGCGATAAATAGTACCCCATGTGTACAATGAAATATACTGCTGTATTTTTGATGTTGTGGGCCTATATTTCTGCTGGAGGTCCTGGACATCTTGTTTAGACACATGGCATCATGGATTCTATCAAATACCAACAGATAAAAAATCAATAAGTGACTGACTCTGTTAGAAATCTTATAATGGGCCATGTTTCTTCCAACTGTACAATAATCCAAACACAAATCTCAAAAACAACACAAAAATGGGTCACGGAGCACAAAACCGAGCTTCTGCTATGGCCATTCCAGTCCTCTGACCTGAACCCTATAGAAAATGAGTGAGGTGAACTGAAGACATGGAGCTGGGAATCTAAAGGGTCTGGAGTGATTCTGGATGAAGGAATGGTCTCTGATCTCTTGTCAGGTGTTCTCTAACCTCATCAGGCATTATAGGAGAAAATTTAGAGCTGTTAAACTGGCAAATGGAGGTTTCAAAAAGTATTTAATAAAAGGGTGTCGTTAATTGTGGCCAATGTGTATTAGAGAAAAACATTTATTTCATGATATTTCCCCCATTTTAAATTCTTATCCAATGAAAGGTTAGATTTTTGCGATTTTTTTAAATAAAAGATCAAAAGGATTAACCATGTAGATTAATTTCCACAGGCTTCTTTGATCATATTTACCAAGGGTGCCAATATTTTTGGCCATGACTATATATATATATATATATATATATATATATATATATATATATATATATATATATATATATAAATAAATAAATAAATAAATACACACACACACAAATAAGAAATTAAATATACATGAACATTCAATATACAAATATATATTCATACACACACACACACACACACACACACACACATTATTGTTTTAAAAATAGCTATTTTAATTCAAATGAATTTTAAATATTAATTACATTTATAATATTAATATTACATATTTATATATATATATATAAAAAATACACACAAATAAGAAATTAAATATACATGAACATTCAATATACAAATATATATTCATACACACACACACACATTGTTTTAAAAATAACTATTTTAATTTAAATTAATTTTAAATATTAATTACATTTATAATATTAATACTACATATTTATACAAATATATGATTGTTTTAAAATTCTTAAATATTGTTCAGTATTAAGTATTTCACTACTTTATGTATCACAGTAAAAAATGTATTGTAAATTTTTGAAAATAAAATTGGCATTATTTAAAAAGAACTGCAAAACTGCCATGATGTATGAATACTTTATTATAATTTAGGATTATTTCAAGATAATTAAGCCATTTTTCCCAGTCATCTTAACTGCAAAATGTCACAATTTACATGAATTCACCCTATTCATTTATTTATTTGCATTACAATAATAGTAAGTGTGTAAATATGCTTAAATAAATGTCATAAAAATGAACCACAATGCAAAAATGTTTAATGGTACAACAGATGGTATACAAATGTTTAATGGTAGAACAATTTTTACTCATACATTTCTAGTAAATTTCACAATTACAAGGAAAAATGCCAAGTAACACATTAAAATTGAACTTGAAATTTAAGTAGAAAGAGTGAAATAGTATTTTCTTGTAAATTGTACTCCAGTAATCTTTGTTTTATTTATTTTGAAAAATCATTTTTACAGTGTAGATTGTGTTCTTGACAGAGAGTCAGAGAGAGATGTTGTGGAGTCATAGCTCTCATTCTCCCGACTACCTCCGTTCCCTGACCTGAATGAGACGCTCCGCTTTTGAGTTGCTGTCAGGTACCTTGCGTTTGAAGTGGCAGACGAGCTCCATTGTTGCTGCTGTATGGGCGTAATGAAGATTTTCACTGTAGCCTCAATGCAGACGCTCGGCCCAGTCACTTCACAGAAACAAAATGTTCGCTTTGCTATTCGCTGAAGACTTTGATGTGCTTTTCTGAAAGCTAATTTAACTCCAGCAGGGCCAGACCAGCGTCCGGCATCTCTGCACACATCTGATAGCAGACCAGGTCTAATTCTGTACGGAAGTCATGTGGTAGTGCAATCTTAGTTCATTTGCTTTCATACCTGGTTGAAATCTGATGGGATTTAAACTCTATGGCCATAAATATAGGGCCCTGTTGTACATTCTTAACATGCTTTCTTGCATTACCGTGGCGAAAGTTTGTACTGTGAAACCGGCTGTGTTGTTATTCAGGTAGCTAGATATAAATGTTGACAGTTTAACTACCTTTTCTTCAGACTGTTGTTGTGTAAGGACAGTAGTCAACAGAAAGAGAAAAATAGTGCGATTGCATTCACACATTTCAGGAAATTTTCTTTTGCAATTTCTTTTTCAAAGTTTTTTTTTTGAACATTCTTTTCTTTAAACCTTTCTTTCGGTCTTTACTCTCTCTTTTAAACTACTTAAGGCCATTCCACACTGAGCGCGATGCAACAACGCGAAGCGAATTGCCGACGAAAGGTGCTTTCACACTGAGCACGAAACGAATGTTCGCCTTCTGCTAATTCACGCCTGCACACTAGGTGGCACTGACCAGCAATGCATTTTTCCTCAGATATATCTCATGTATGGATTTAACATCGTCCACTGCTCAATATACAGCCTTAAATTAATGTAGCTAAATAAAGTTTGGTTCTACGCCAGAAACACAAACTGTCTATAATGCTTACAAGAAAACATTTTAAAATATAAATAGAAGTACAATTAGCATCAAGCCACATTTGAAAATTCATGTAATTATTAATGTATTTGCTTAAAACCCACTTTAAACCATCATAGAGTGTTTGTAGTAACTCCCGATTGTGATCTATAGTTGATTTTGATTCTGTAATTGGCAGACATGCACTCTTTGTATGTTTATTAAAGCCACACTGCTTATTGTCATAAACATCCTTTATTGTTATGAAAATACCATGAAAATACCACAAAACGCATACAGAAAAGATATTGTCATAATCATACGTCTATTTGCTTTCATATTTCATGTGTAGAAAAATGTTTCACTCAATTTTTTTTTTTTTTTTTTAATACGGAAGATCTAGAGTGAACGCGCTCTGAAACAACACTTGCGCACGTGGAAGAAAAAGGACCGTGCTCTACAGATCACATAATTCAGTGGAGAATTAATATAAATTATATTAGAACATGTGAGAATAAATCTGTTCTCAGATACCAACGACAACAAGAACTCAGCATCCATTCTCTTCTCTCTCGGGATTCTCTTCTTCTGTGTTTGTTTACACTGGTTTTCGAAACAGCGCCACACTCTTGCCTTATTGTGCAACAGCAGCTGCTCCGGGCACGTGATGTAATGCTCAAATCTTATTGGACAGCCCGTATTTTCGCTTTGCGAAACTGAAAAGATTCGTCGAACTGGAAGAAAAAAAAACATTCGCATTTTCGGTGCGCGAATGTTCGCGGTCTATGTGAATTTTTAAATGCTTTTAAAAAATTTCAAATGTTTTCTTCTGTTTTCTTCTATTCATTTAGAATTTTCTTTTGAACATTTTCTATTTAAACTTTTACAATCTTTTTCAAACTTTGTTTCTTTAAAACTTTTTCAAACTTCTAAAGTTTTTCTTTTTAGATTTTTTGTGCTTTCCAATTTAAGTTAATTTTCCAAGTTAATTTCAAACTTTTTCCCTGAATATTCTTGATTTCAAACTTATGAACATTCTTTCTTTTAAACTTTTTTCAGACTTTTTCCTTCCGACCTGTAAATTTTTAAATGGTTTAAAAAATTTTCAGTTGTCTATTTTCTTCTGTTCATTCATTTATTCAAATTTTCTTTTGTACATTTTCTATTTAAACTTTTTTTTTAAAGAAATGTCAAACTTTTTTTTTTCAAACTTTGTTTCTATCAAACTTTTTCAAACTTCTTAAGTTTTTCTTTTTAGATTAGATGGATTAGAATGGATTTTAGACCATTCTTTCCTCCTATCAAACTTAATTTCAAACGTGTTTTTTTTTTTTTTCCAGAATATTCTTGATTTCAAACTTTTGAACCTTCTTTCACTTTTAACTTTTTTCCTTTTATCCTTCAATCATTGTTAGAAACTTACTTTGAATGTTAATTTCACATTTTCATTTGAAGATTTTCTTTTTAAACTTTTTCTTTAAACCCATTAGGCAAACTACTTTCTTTTATTCAAACTATTTTTTTGTACATTTCATTTTGAACATTTTCGTTTTAAACTTTCTTTCCTTCAAACCATTTTTAGAACTGTCAATTTCTTTCTTTCTTTTACAACTTTCTTTCAAACTTCCTCTTTCTCTGAAAATTTCTATGAATTCAAAAGGAAAAACCTTGTTTCTATCTTTCTTTTAAACGTTCACATTTTCCTTTTTAAAAGTTTTTGTGCATTCTTTCCTTCAATCAAACTTTCTTTCAAATATCCTTGATTTCAAACTACAGTTGGAGGAGCTTCACTATAACGACATTGTTGTGCGTTGCCAAAGCTCTGTCAAAATGATAACAGCAAAGAAATTATAAAGCGTTGGAGAAACTCAAGTGCACTAGATATCCCAGTCTTTCTCTCTTCGTCTTCTTTATGTGTGGAGCTCGTCCTGTTTATACAGTATGAGATAGGAAGTGGTTCAGTGTTTTTTTTTTTTTCTTTCCATTCCCTGTTGTATTTCCTCGTTGAGAGCAGCTGATCCGGGGGTAGCTGCGGTCAGCTGCCCACATCTGCAGTTCGGAAAACAGTGCAATTTAAAACGAGGGCAAAATATACAGGAGAGTCTCTTTTCATCTCGCGGCTCCCACAAAGGAGAGCGAGAAGACGAGATGAGAGAAATGAGGGCTCAGGCAGACCTCTGCTGGATCTTCTTTCCAGTTGGATGTGAGGCGTAATCCACCGTAAGTGAAATCACATGGTGAATTATCCCATCCAGAAGGCAAGACGAGCGCTGAAGGAGACTTTAATGATGATGAAGCTCTCCGGTTCCCCTGATGAAGCCGCTGATTGGATACTTTCTTCATGTCAGCACGCCAGACTGCGATCCTTTGCTTCTTTAGACTTCTTAACTCAATCACAAGCTCAAAAAACAATTCTTAAATCGCGAAAGTCCAACATGTAGACACTAATGTCCTGTTTCCTCATTACTTGTTTACAAATGTCCAAGAGAAGTAGAGTTTTTTTCCTGATTGCCACCAGAAGGTGTGGCCTATAGCAGGAAAAATAGGTGTGGCTTAATATTCTATATCTTTTTTAAAGTGATAATGTACCCAAAAATGAAAACTCTGTCATTTACAGCTGTCAGTTTGACTTAAATGTTGTATTTCACCTCATCTGAAGCCGTACAGTAGCTTTATGTGAGACAAGTGCAAAAACACAAGCACAAGATATATTCACGTTTTATTCTGCAACATCAGTAAGACCCTCTTGTGAATTTTTTTAAGCGATTACTTGTCTTGAACTGCCAACAAGTGACTAAATTGGACTATAGAGGTTGTTGTGGACATTAAACATCATCATGCTGAACAGGAAAACTCATCATCAGTCCACTTTTACAGCCTCATTGTGTTCATAATCGCGTTCTTTCAAACTCTTCTAACTCAAACTTTCAGGGAAAATGGTTTTAAATAAAGACTGAAAGAGTTGTCGAAAGCTTAATGGTGGTGACATTAAAGTCATGCGACTGTTATGTAGCCTACATTTAGCTTTTTACTTCTAGGGATTGTATTTGGGCTTTAAAAGTTGTGTTCAATATCATATAAACAAAACATGTAACAATCATAAACTTTGGTTGCTCACAGATCTTATTTTCCACAATAATCCGAAAGCCAATGGAAATATCCTATTGGGTTTTAGTTGAGGGAACCAGCGTGACATTAACATCTGGGTTGGCCTGCAAAAATGCGTCATCACTGCAGCACTCTTGAAGAAACATTTAGCTAGGTTTGACATTTTGCATGAAAAGTTTCAGTCTAACAATTATAAAAAGCTTTGAGAAATGAAATATAGTGCAGAAGTCGTATGGATTAATTTCAGATATTTTTATGGTGCTTTTTAGAGCTTGACAAGCATTCATTTTCACTGTATGGAAACAAACACCTGCAGCATTTTGCTAAACATGGAAGAAAGTCAGTCAACAACATGAGGATGAGTAAATAGTTCTTTCTTACTTCCTCCTGCTGAAGACTTGTCTGTGGGCTAAAAGTAGGTCATCACCAAACCTGTTGCATTAGCTGAGCGTTTCTCTCTTCATTTCCCACTCTTTCTCTGGACCCCCCTGCTCCTCCTCCTCCTCCTCCTCCCTCCTCAGGGATTTTTTTCATTTGCAATTACAGTAATATATAACATCAGGCATTGGGAGATTTAGAGCTTTACCTTACATAACCCAGTGGATTTAACTTTAGGGCTTTGGTTTGACTCCAGAACTCTAGCACTGCCTGTGCTCAGAAACAAATGCAAACATTCACATTGCTGAAACCTCTAAATGCCGTCAGGCAGGACAGTAGTAAACACGTTCATGATACTGGAAGCACATCATAGTTATAATTTCTTCACTGAACACACAGAGGGCCTACCTTTCTTGCCCTTTATAATATAAAATATTATAGAATATAAAATATGCTATCATTTGGGTCAGTAGGATTTTTGTAAAATGTTTTTGAAAAAAGTCTCTTATAAGGTGCATTTATTTGATCAAAAATACAGCAAAAACTGTTCTATTCTGAAATATTTTGATGATTTAAAATAACTGTTTTCTGTGTGAATATATTTTAAAATGTAATTTATTTCTATGATGCAAAGCTGAATTTTCAGCATCATTACTCCAGTCTTCAGTCACATGATCCTTCAGAAATCATTCTAATATGCTGATTTGCTGCTCAAGAAACATTTATTATGATTATCAGTGTTGAAAACAGTTGTGACGCTTGATATTTTTGTGGAAAACAATTTTGTCTCAGTTTTTACAATTTAATTAATTAAACTATTAAATAAAAACTGACCACAAACTTTTGATGTTTTCATGGATAAACTGCACACTACAGCTTGTTTTTGTCATTATTTATGTCCTTAAGGTCTAACGCTTTCTGAAGTTTCTGATCATTAGCTAACTGTTTTCCTTCTCTTCAAATATGTGAAATGCGTGATGGGTATGCGAGGGTGTGTATATCTGTGTTGTCCAGCAGGCAGCTCTTTTCTTCATTAGAGCTGATTTGAAGTGACTTTATTTGAGTGAGGTGTTCCTGTGGCCCTCTGGTCCACCTGGCCAGAACCCACAACCTGTAAATTTGATATAAGGAAGCATTCCAGCAAGCAGCAATATTGGCCAGAAACACAGGGGCAACGAGCGAAAGAGAGCGATCTGACTGGTGCAGAGAGTGGGTGGGATATTTGGGAGAAAACGTGCGTATTTCAGCATGTTTAGATGAGAAGCAGTCATCATGTCATTTGATTCAGCTTTTACACTCAATAACCATTTTTTAATTTCTTTGGCATCTCTAGTGCTCAAGCTCTGGATGGTTTAAGATGTAAAGCTCTGCAGGATTAGGTTTGTAAGAAGAGGATGAGGAGGAGGAGATGTGAGAGACAGGGGCCGCTGACCCGGTCAGAGGGATGGCAGGGCGGTCGGCACAGAGCTAAGAGGGAGTGATAGAGACAAATAGAGGTCTTCAGGAGATCTTGCTTACATCAACTCATGGCTCACGCAAACCTGGAGATGAGTTTGAGTTCAGTTCAAGAGCAGGGCCTCACGCCACAAGACCGCAAAAAGCCAGTTCGTTAACATTAATTAATACATTAGGTACCAGGAACTGACAAAAAAAAAATGTTTTACAGTATTTATTAATCTTAGCAAAGTTAATATATATATATATATATATATATATATATATATATATATATATATATATATATATATATAGCATTTTAATGCGTTAATTTATATTTTATATGTCCGTATTGCCCATTAAATCAATATACATTTAAAAAAAATATTCAGTTCAAAATCAAATAGCTCTGAGATAACTCTGATTTGAAGCAAATATATATATAA
The DNA here is from genome assembly GCA_039654775.1 of Spinibarbus caldwelli. Lineage (NCBI taxonomy): Eukaryota > Metazoa > Chordata > Actinopteri > Cypriniformes > Cyprinidae > Spinibarbus > Spinibarbus caldwelli. Next base: position 33,679,556 of record CM077219.1, read on the forward strand.
CTAAAAATGTATATAGAGAAGGTATAACATGGTTTTGTTAGCACATTAATTCACTGCATAAAGCATTTTAAGTAATTAACGATACAATATAAAATTGTTGACTGTAAGACATTGACTATAGTATAAATATATCTAAGGTTAAATGTCATAATTTGTGGTTTAGATGCCTTTGACTGAATTTCACTGAAGAATTGTGGGTAGTGTAGTACAGCTTTAGACTGACTTATGGCATTTATCATTAGGTCCTTCTTTAATGGCTAATGTTATCTATTTCTAAAAACAAAACAAAACAAAAAAAGGTTTCTCTTGAGAAAATGAATAAGAATTTTACTTGCATAACTTACATGCTGTTGTGTTCTATAGAAACGAGGATGTGGCCTTTCCAGTGCAAAACATGTTTGTTTAGCTATCACTTTTTTTCTTTGCATTTTTTCTCTATCATTTCTCTCATTCTTCTCCTGCTTATGGTGATGTTCTCTGTCTGGTTTGATGTTTCATGTTTTGTTTTTTATATTAATAGACATCTGTTCGTATGTATTACCATAACACATAGTTGGGAGAAAGAAAAAAGAGGCCGAAAGAAAACCAAAGGAACTGGAGAGGGAGGAACAGGGTGGGAGCCAGAAGTGAATCATGAACTAAGTGCATTTCCAATCTTTGCAATCTGATTTTTCCAGTCCATTTTGTCAGTGGCAGCTGTAGTGCAGTAGTTTTCAGTGTGTGTACTGTACCACCCGCCATACTCATGCTGCTATTAGCACATGTAAACTTTGCACAGTTCCTCTGTTTCTGATTAAGCTTCATAAAAACTTCATAAAAGAGGGGGGGGATGTAATTGTGTTTTTTCCCTCCCTGATAGGGCTATAAAGTTTGTCCAAAAATTGAGATTACCTTTCAACATGACTGTTAAAATAACAACAACAACAACAACAACAACAACAATTATTATATTATCAATAATAATAATAAATAAACATATTAAACACTGTAATATTTCTCTGTTAATTAAAAATTAATGGCCAGATTTACTAAACAAGACAAATTAGACAATTTCATCAAGACAATTTCATAAAAGCGCCGATGGGAGGGGAAAATTCTGCATGTGATTTACTGACAATGCATACATTAACATAGACGCAGCCAGATCATTTCCATAATGACCAGCGCAATCTACAAAGAGCAGCGCAAATTACTTCCTGCTTTACGACATGCTTTTTTTGGGCGTTAAATAATGGTGCAAATACCAGTAATTTGACGAGCGCAAACGTTAGTAAATCATGTTGCGTGATTCATTTTAATACTCTCCTCCCATAAATTTTGCGTCTGAAATGGAAACTCCTACAAATGTATATTCAATAAGGTCAGGCCCAAAAATAACTCTGTCCATGTCTTTTCAGCACTAATTCTTCACTGTGCGTCTTTAGTAAATCCTGACAGTACTATTTTAACACCAAAAGATGGTTTGTGCTGGCACAGGTTCTTAGTAAATCTGGCTTTATTTTATTTTATTTTATTTTATTTTATTTTATTTTATTTGAAAGAAATTAAGAAAATACATTTTAGAATTGCAATTGTGATTTTATTTCAATATGACTATAAAATAGTAGTAATAATAATAACAACAAAAATAACAACATTACAAATATAATTTTTATTAAATAAAGTATTTTAAAATAAGAAATTATTGTAATATTTCACTGTAAAAAAAAAAAACACATTGGGTATTTAGGAAAAATACTAAAAATATTATCTTACAGTACAGTTGTGAAATTACAAAACTAATGTTTGGCTGTCTTAATTTATTAATTTTCAAACATTAAACCAACATAAAACTGTAGGGAGCCCTTTAATTTTCTCTTTTGTTGATGACATTACAAGTTTGGGAAGATGGTTGGTGTGTATTGCGTTCCTAAACGATTAATTCGTGCAGGCCAAGAAAAAAAGTTTATTAAAGTGAAGTGAAGTGACATGTGGCCAAGTATGGTGACCCATACTCGGAATTTGTGCTCTGCAGTTAACCCATCCAAAGTGCACACACACAGCAGTGAACACACACACACCGTGAACACACACCCGGAGCAGTGGGCAGCCATTTTTTTTTTTTTTATGCTGCGGCGCCCGGGGAGCAGTTGGGGGTTCGGTGCCTTGCTCAAGGGCACCTCAGTCGTGGTATTGAGGGTGGAGAGAGCACTGTACACTCACTCCCCCCACCTACAATTCCTGCCGGCCCGAGACTCGAACCCGCAACCTTTAGGTTATGAGTCCGACTCTCTAACCATTAGGCCACGACTTCCCCATTACTGTTTTTTGTCAGTAATTTAGCTTTCATGCATTTAGTTATTTCTCAACACTTGTATAATCTGATGTTTCTGTTAACAGACAGACTAGCATTTTATTCTCATCACAAGATACTTTAATCATGTGAACAATGCTAATTATTAAATATATTGTGTAATCTTGTCATGTTTGCATGTAGCAGTAAGTGTGTAGCACATTTTGCTCTGTTCCAGAATTCTATTCCACAAAATTGCAGTCCAGAGGAAATTCCATTCCACAGAATTCCACAGATTTTCCACAGATTTTCCCTCAAAATTAGAAGTGCAGAAAATGGGGAAAAATTCAGCAGATTATAATGAACTGTGTAGCTCCCGAGTTTTTCTGGCCTGTCAGTCTTATTTAATTTCATTCATTCAGGTCTCTGCTCACACACATACACGTCTCTCCGCATTTTCATCTGTTTTTCTTTTTCTGTCTTGCTGTCGCATCCCTCCACCTACTTTTTCTTTTTCTCCATCACTTTCCCTCACACCTCCTCTGCTTTTCCTATTTTAGTCTCACCCCCTTGTCCTCCCATATCTGTCTGTCTCTCTCTCTCTCTCTCTCTCTCTATCTCTTTCCAAAGCTGTTTTTCATAAAGCGTTGGCTGGAATGGCAGATCCCAGAGGCGTAGTGTGAAACACTAGGCTCTGATGGAGCAGGAGCCAAACAGATGCAGCCCCTCATCTCAACATATACCTCATCCTCTCTGTCTCTCTCTCTATCTGTCTGTCTCTCTCCACCCTGTCGATACGCTCCCAAAGTTCCTCAGATTCTCCTGCAACTCTCCTCCGCCCAGGCAATGAGAATCACTTTGTGCTTTTGTTAATCTAGCTGGTAAAATTGCTTGAGCTGTGTTACTTCAGTGAGATACACTTGTTTATTTGTGCACTTCACACTGAATTGAATTGAATTCCCAGGGTGAGATTCTTAAAGGGACAGTACACCCAAAAATGAAAATTCAGTTTTCACCTTCATGTCACTCAGAATGAGTTACAATCATGAGGGCAGTGATTTATTTTATAAGTCGAACACAAGACAAGCCATTTAGCAGAATATATTGGCAGGTCTTTATCATATAATGAAAGCAGATTGTGACTATGGCTTACGACTAGATTTTCAGTGAATAATGACTTAAATTCAGTGTTTTCCTCATGTAAAGCTGTCAAATAGCTTCACAATATAGTGCACAAATCGTATGGATGTCTATAAGGTACTTTTAAAATACAAAAAAAAATAAAATAAAATAAAATGTTTTAAAATCTAAATAAACCCAATTGTGATATGGATTATTGTGATTATCAAATAACAAGAAATGTGATTTAATGAAATAAATAAATGCACTTATAAACTGGCTGTAGTCAACAAAAGAGGTTTAAAGGGCTCTCTGTTGTTTTCCTCTAAAATATAAAAACTTGGTGGTTTAACGTTTAAAATTTCAGAAATTAAGACCATAAATAGCCATAGAAGAGCCATAACATCACAAAAAGGGCCATAAATATTAGTATTGTAATTTTATAGTTGGCCTCTAAACTAAAACGCAATGGTAATTGCCAAAATGCAATGGTAATATTTCTCTCTCTCTCTCTTTTTCTCTCTCACTCATATATATATATATATATATATATATATATATATATATATATATATATATATATGAGTTCTTATATATTTTTTTATTTTTAAATTTGTAATAATAATAAATGTTAATTTATTTTACAGCCAAATATTAAATGCTTGTTAATAACAACTTTTATTCTTCTTATTCTTTATTCTTATTATTGTCAAATGCTCATTTTATTTTACAGTCAAATGTTACAGTAGTGATGCTTATTTTGTTTAATATTTTTATTTAATAATAATAATAATAATAATGTATTTTCTATTATTAAATGCTTGTTTTTTATTTTATAGTCAAATATTACAATAGTAATACTTATTATTTTGTTTAATGTTTGTGTTTAGTAATAAGTTTAGTAATAAATGTATATATTTATTAAATATAAGCCAAATTGTGCAGCTTTGCAAACAAACGCAGCAAACCTGGAACTTTTTTTAAATCACATTGCAGATCACAATCGCACTTTTTATCTGAAAAATCGCAATTAATTTTTCCCCCCAAATCATGCAGCCCTAAGGATCATTCACACAGAACATTTTTGCTTTGAAAAACGTGAGTCATGGGCAGTGCAATGGGAGAAAAAAAAAATACGCAAGTCCTAGTTTTTGAACTTGAACTTGAGCTCTGTATTTTTAGAAGACCGTGTCATTTGCGGGATGTTGCAAAATGTGAGATGAGAACATATGACGCACAAACATATCCATCTAGCACATATATACATAGAAAAACAATGGAAAAGTATTGCAGTGGAATGGAAAAACACATTCACACGGCCCCCTAGTCTATATCCACTTTCATTGTATAGATAAGAGCATTTGTAGCGAGGTGTTTGGGAGGATGACTGTGATTGATCTTCTGGGTCTGAGGTGTTCTTCAGTTTCCACCTTTCCTCCTGTCGGATTCTGTTTCCTCTCAGCGAGCGCTTTGCCAGCGCTCCTCATTCCTGCGAGACAGACGGAGAGATTTAACCTGGTGTTTATGAGCGGGATGAGTTTGACGCATGACCTCCTGACACGGGATCTGATTTAATATTCTCTTATCGCGGAGGTGCCGTCCTGATGAACGAGCTGAGAGCATTAACGTCTTATCTGCTCCAACAGGCCCAAAGACAGATGAGATACAGGCTTAACTCTGCACCAATACAGACCGGATTAGATTACATTACTTCAGTTTCATAAGTGGATTGATAGATGATGGAAATCTATTAGCTCCAGGATCGATGGTGAGCCGCTAAAAGCTGAAACATGCACAAACCCATCTCCTTAAATGACCTTAAAGCCACTTGAGGGTGCAAATACATTTTTTTTTCTTGTTCAAAACCCATTTTCCTTCCATAATGTGACACTTTTTTTTTTTTTAAATAAATGGGATAATCAGTAAAGATAGGTTGTTTTATTTTGATAAAAGGTCAAGCTTTACATTAGAATCACATGATTAAGAAAGTAAATGTTGACTTTCAGCTGTAGTTTCTCCTCACAGACTTAAGTTTAGGAGAGACTGAGGAAATTATCCCGTTCTCACGTTCCTCCATGTGACATGAAGAGGTCCGTCTGCTCTCGGTTTCGTGTGTTTTTCTCATGGTATCAGCTAATCTTTCTGTGGTATGATATGGGGAACGTAACTGAAGGAAGTGAGTGTGTGTGGCTTTTAAAGCTCAAGGCTTTTAAAGAAAATAGAAAGTCTAGACGTGTTTATTTGTTCGCCCTATCAGATCATGAGATAATGCTTGGACACATACGAACTGCTAGGTTTTTTTTTTTTTTTTCACACAATGTTGCTTCTCCATTTTTAGTGCAGTCGTTGAAATAACTTGTCACACTGCATCGCCATCTGCAGGTTAAGTCAGCTGATGATGTCTGAAATAACTTTATTTTTGCTATTTGATGTTTTTAATTTTGCAGAGTTTTAGTTTTTTGTTTACTTTGTTATATTATTTCAGCTTCTGAAAAATACTTTTTTATTGTTTTTTTATCTTAATTTTAGCTTTAGCTTTTAACTTACAAAGCAGTGTTGCAAATTAACAAAATAAAAATGTATTTTGCTATTAAAATATACTATTATAGTATTTTTGATTTTTTTTTTTTATATATTCAGTTTTTATTTTAATGTTAATTTAAATGTTAGTAATTTTGTATGTCCTTTTGTCATTTTATTACAATTTTTTATCTTTAATTTAATTTTGGGTTTAATTTAATTTTTCTATTTATCTTTATTGTATTTTTATTTCAGGTTTAATTTGAGTAATTTTGGTACTTCAACTTTCAATTATTTTCTAAGGCAACATTTCTTTAGTATGATGAAAAAAAAAAGAAAAAACTCATTAATGTTACAACAAATAAAAAAGGTTATTTTAGTATTATTTATATACTATACTATTAGTATTTATGAATTAACATTTATTTTTTAATATTTTCAATGTGAATTTTAGTTTTCTTTTTTTATTTAGTTTTTAATTTTAGTAAATTTATGTGCTTTGTCATTTTTATTTTTATTTTTAAAATAAAAAGTAATTTAAAATGAATATATTTTCATTTCAGTGATTTAAGTATTTTACTTTTAACATTTATTTCACTTTTTCACTTTTGTAACTTTTTTTTAAAGTTTAACTTTACATTCTAGTGTTCAAATTCTAATATTTACGTTTTATTTCAGCTTTATTTCAATTACAAATTATTTTTAAATTCTGATTTTACTTGGTTAACTATAGCAACACTGGTTAAAAGTGAATATTATTAGCTCAAGTTCTTTATTTTTTTTGCAATAGTGTAAATTTATCCGATTGTCACCCTGATTATCATTGTCAGGCAAATGCTATTTTGAATCCAAAACATGCCCAGAAATGTGTTTTAAAAGATGCTGGCCTCTTAAATACTTTTAAAGTAGTAAGCTACTTGTTTTAGTAGCTTGTTATGCAGCTAACTGTAATTGTCTAATAGGATAGCTTGACTAGTTTAACTACATCTAGTTCATTCGTCTGCCGTATCCCATGCTTCTCTCTCGCTATCTCTCTCTGTGTCTCTTTGTGCTATTCAGGCCCTCATTAGCTAAAATAAGCACATGCGTTCTTTAACAGCCATTCCTTTATGTGTTTGTGTGTAGTTTTACAGCGCTCGTAAAACACCTCCACTGAGTTTGGAGTGATTATCTGTGCGTTTACCAGCCCAAATAAATCCTCTCCGGTTCTCCATTGAGGGTTTTCAGCTGCCGCAGTGATTTTGCTCTGGATTTCATGGCTTTAATTGTGTAGTTGTGTAGTTCACTGGGTTTCGGTAGTGTTGTTGTTTTCTTATAGGCTAGTTTGTTATTGAGATGCTGCGCTGGAATACATTTGAGAGAAATGTTGTGTGAATGGTACTTTATAATGTGTGCATTATGTAATGGTGTGATGAAGAGGAAAGACCACACAGGAAAACCAGATGGACTTCCTGAAACAAAGAGAGAGCTGAGTCTCGGCATTAAGCCTGGTCCACTTTACATCTGATTCTGGCCAAGAAGCATCCGTCTACTCAGGAAGAGAGCGTCTGATTGACATGTGAAGCCACCAACTACAGGGTGTGTTACTTAATGTGTGCGTCCAGTATGTTTGCAGACTAATTTACTGCATGTTTATCTAGTTTCTAAAGCACTCTTCAGACTGAATTAGCTTTCTAAATGACACTTTTTAAATTTACAGTTGTTAACACAAGACATCTATGATTAGATGCAGGTTTTTTTTTTTTTTTTTTTGCATGCCTGTTTTTTGGATGTGGCTGTTATGGAATGGATACTTAATTTAAATTAATTAATAGAAATATATACTACTTTTATTTTAATGTGTGTGTGTGTGTGTGTGTGTGTGTGTATAAAAAAAATTATATATATATATATTTTAGTATATAGTCTAATATTTTTATATAGAGTATTTATAAAATAAAATAAAATAAATAATGTTACTTTAAATCTTTACCAATTTTTTTCCACTATCCTTCAAACTACTAGGGTTTAACCATTTGTCAGCAATACATTTTTAATTAATTAATTAATTAATTAATTAATTAATTAATTAATAGTATGATGACTTATTGTTTTATGTATTTTATTTAAGTAAAGGTCAGGATAAGTATGTTGTTTAATTTTTACGTCTGTTACACTGAATGACAATGGAACATAATTTCACCCATATTTTGTTTAACATTAAAGTAGACACTTTTCTTGCATTTAATATGCTTTGTGTATATAAAACCCCCTTTGTAAATTCAATTTGGTGCGGATAGCAAAATGATATTTCATTTTATAGCTCTCATTGTTTGCTTCACTCTGCTTTCAATATTTCAATCTCACAATGTGAGCCATAATGAAAGAATTGAAGACATGAAGATGTAAGGTCAGGGTGTGAATGCTGTGATGGTGTGTTTTATATTGTGGCATTGTGGTCATCATCCCGCTCTCTCTCTGTTGTGTTCACTCCATCATGGACGACAACAGATCCAACTTTCTCTCTCTCAGTGTCTGTGATCTCAGCCAGCACGTCTCTCTTTCACTCTTCCTTCTACACTCCCTCTGCTCCACTTTCTTGGCAAGATCGGCCGTTCCCACAGCTCAGCCACGTCTCTCTCCCTGTCTGTCTCTCTCTCGGTTTCAATCTCTCTTTTTAGCAGAACCCGCCTCACATGATCCAAGCACACACGCTCATATCATCCTCACATCTTTTATACTCTGATATACAAGCTGACTTGTTAGCATACTTCACATACTTCAGCCTGTAAACAATCATCCCAGAACCCATTATTTCACGTTGCGCCTGATTTGTAGTTTCTGAAATCGGTTTTCTGTCTTCCAGACAAAAGACATACTTAGAAAGTTAACAGTTATTAATGGTGTGCGCTAAGGCAAGAATCACTGTACTCAGGGTTTGTTCAGATCTCTGACATTCAGTATATGAACCATAAGAAAACTTTGATAAATAATTTGTCACATAACAGACATGAATTGTGTTTTCATGAACGCAGGTGTGCTGTTAGTTATTCAAAACAATCAGATGTGAAATTTTTGGGGTTTGTAAGATTCTATTTATTTGTTTGTTTGTTTAAGAAATTAATATTTTCATTCAGAAAGTATGCATTAAATTAATTAAAAGTGACCAGGACATTTGTGATGTTACAAAAGATTTTTATTTCTAATAAATGCTGTTCTTTTGAACTTTCTGTTCATAAAAGACTCCAAAAAAAAAGAAAGCAGCATAACTATTTTCAACATTGATAATAATAATAAGAAATGTTTCTTGAGCAGCAAATCAGCATATTAGAATGATTTCTGAAGGATCGTGTGACACTGAAGACTGGAGTAATGTTGAAAATTCAGCTTTGATCAGAGGAATAAATTACATTTTAAAATATATTAAAATACAAAACAGTTATTTTAAGACTCCAATAATATTTCACAATATTACAGTTTTTACTGTATTTTTGATCAAAGAAATGCAGCCTTGGTGAGCAAAAGAGACTTCTTTCAAAAAACAAAAAATCAAAATATAGATATAAACAAAATTAAAAAAATAAAATTCACAATATTTAATAATTACTAAAAAAAAAAAAACTAAAATAACACTGCTTTTCTGCAACACTGATGAGGAAGTTTGTTTCTTATTTATTATATACTGAACCTAAAATTAAGATTTAAAAAATACAGAAAAAAAGCATTTTCTTAAGCTTAAAAAAAAAAAAAACTAAGCAAGGTTAAATAACAAAAATATATAGTTATTTTTGAACCATTCACAGGATTGTAATGGCTGCTCAGGTGACCAGCTGTCAAGTTCCAAAAATGACATTAAAACAGTATAAAAATAGTCTCCTCAGCTCATTTGTTATATTATAGGTCAAAATTAAGTTTTTTTTTTTTGTTTTTTTTGTTTTTTTTTTATGGCTCAGAAGACTTAAAATGGAGTACAAGTCATGTTGATGGCTTTTAATGGCATTTGTCGGCATTTGCTTTAATTGTGTGTAAAAGAACACTGTACTAAGCGTCTCCTTTTGAGATCAGTGAAAGAATGAAAGTTATACAGGTTTAGAATGACACAAGGGTGAGTAAACAATGACCAAATTTTCATTTGGGAGAACTATCTCTTTAAATGAAGCATTGGTGAGCATAAGAGACTTCTTTCAAAAACCATAAAGTCTTACAACCCCAAACCTTTGAACAGCAGTATATCTTGGGAGTTCAAAAGAAAGCAAACATTATAGAAAGTCGTTTAGCTTCCCTCTGAGGTATAGCACGTCATCTGATTTTCTTCCAGCTCCCCTCCCAGGCCATTTCACTCTGACCACATATGTTTTACTCTAAACACGGTTTATTTCAGGCCAACGTTTACCTTCCTGAGGTTAGCAAATCCTCTTTTCCTGTGTCCTCTGCTCCCTGGTGGCCGCCGAGTGTCACTGCACCCTTCCAGATTTGATCAGAATCACCACTGTTACTATTTTCACCCCAGACACACTAAAAACTGTACTGCATCTGTGAGTGCCAGCGTTTGCATCAGTGTAAATACAGATGGAAGTTTTAGACACTAAATTGGGGCGACGGCACTGAAATCACAGCGCACAAACACCCACGGACAGGTGTGTGTGTGTGTGTGTGTGTGTGTGTTATCGCTCTCCTTTCGGCTCAGTTCTGCATGGATAGTAAATGGATTAGACTACGATAAGATGTGTGTGTGTGTGTGTGTGTGTGTGTGTCTTTGATGTGTGTACATAGTAAATGTATAGATTAGACGTTGGCCGTTATCCTCTGAGAGCGGCAGACTGTGTCTATCCGTGCCAGCTGCTTGCTTACATCTCTCTAATCAGACGAGAAGAGGACAGAACATGAAAAGAGATGGGCGGCACGCCAACTTTCTCTCTGTCTGTCTTTTTCTCTCTCTCTTTATTTTTTTTTCCCATCCAGTTTTTCATTTCTCAGACATACTGTGTGTTCACGTTTCTTTTGCGTTAAAGCTGCTGTTGCGAAGGTCTGTATTCCCCCGCCCCGCTCTGCTTCTCGCCGTCTTTCTGTGCTGCGCCGGGTGTGTAGTTGGCACGGAGCGGGCACAGACGGGCACACAGATGGGCAGCGGACGATGCAGGGCAGATCCCTACACACCTGCTCCTCTTTGGCATGACCCAGGCCAGACAAACACACACACACACAAGCGCGTAAACAGAAACGTGGAGAATCTACATTTGTGTGTCGTAAACACAACACACGCAAGAGCCTTAAAGGGACAGTTCACCCGAAAATAAAAACTCTGTCATCATTTACTCAAAAATCACTTGCTGCCTTAGATTTTTTTAGCTGAATCAAATTGGCTTGAATCGAATCTCATATCACTAAGTTTAAACTGGTTTAATAATTTTGATGACGTTAAAGTAATGCAAAAATGTATTATGACTTTTTTTCTTTTTTTTTGGGGCGTTTATGCCTTTTTTTATCATGACAGGACAGTGTAGAGTTGACAGGAAGTGAAGTGGGAGAGAGAAAGTGGGGCGGTATTGGGAAAGGTCCTCAAGCCAGGATTCGAACTCGGGACAAACGTAGTGCAATGGCGCTATGTGTCAGCGCGCTGCCCACAAGGCTAGTGTGTTGATTAAATTAAAATAAATTTAAACGTTTAAATTAAAATAAAGCTGACATTGAAATAAAATATAAATATTAGATGAAAACTTTAAAAAATGTACTTTGGAACTAACTGAAATAAAATAAGTTTTAGGTGAAGTACTGAAATTATTAAAATTGAAACAATAAAGGCAAATAGAAATATTAACAAATACTAACAAAAGTGACAAAAACAACAAAATTAATAAAACTTAAATTAAAATGAAAATTTAAAATAAAAATAAAACAAACAAAATATAAAAATTAAAGCTAATTCACAATACTAATAAATACTATAATAGTATATAAATAATACTAAAATAACAGTTTTAATTAGTTAATCTGCAACATTGATGGGGAAGTTTTTATCAGATAAAATTAAGATTAAATCACAGAGAAAAAAAATTCTTTAGTTTAAATAAAATAAAGTAAACAAGCAACAACAACAACAAAAAACATAAAAATAAACAAGGTTAAGTAACAAAAATATATTGTTATTTTCAAAGTCATTAAAGCCTCATTCAGACTGTCAGCCCAAATCCAATTTTCGTGCAAATCCAATTGAAATCTGATCATATTTAGTCTGAATGGCAACGAACTACATGAAATCCAATTTTTGCAAATCCGTTTCGAGTTACATTCATATGTGGTTTGGAATCCTATTCAAATCGCATTCCTGGAAATCCGTTTCAGTTTGACCAGTCAGATTTAATTGCCATTGATTTTCATCGTGTGTAAAAGTGCAGCTTGAACATTGCACTAAACGTCTCCTTTTGATGTCCACGGAAGAAAGTAAGTTATAGGGGTTTGTAATGACATGAAGGTGAGTAAACAATGACCAAGTTTTCATTTTTGCATAAACTCTTTTTTTTTTTTTTTTTTTTTTTAAATCCTCCTCTAACATAGATATGCATATTGTAATCATGTACATGATGTTTAATATGCAATGTGTGCGGCCAGCGATTGCATCAACAGCGCACACACTCACTAAACACATACAAATGCACAAACACACTCACAGACATATTTGCCAGAGGAAACACAAATCCATGCCCAGTTTCCCACCGTAATACCCATGTGCATATGCACACGTATACACGCTCACACACACACACTTACATGCAAACCCCAAACACACCTGCCACATTACACATTCACATTTCATATCCCCCCCACGCAAGCGTCCGCATACATATTAATCTACAAACACGCGGCCGGGGGGTCCGGAGCAGGTATAGACCCCCTTTAAAAGTGCAAGCTGCCTGATTTCACTCGCTGCAGGGGCTGCTGGGAAACGCAGGGCTGAGGGGGCGCGGGCACAGGATGGAGTGTGCTTTCATAAGATAGGAAATGAATAAATAAGTGCTGGTGGAGGGGGGCAAATACTCAAATAAAGTCCAATAAAAGAGCTCAGAGAACATCTGTGTGGGATCGCCGTGGGGATTAGGAGGGTTTGGAACATTTTAAGCGCATTACGGATTAAAAAAAAGGTCAGAATGTTTAGCAACATACCGATAAACCTCTTAAGCAAAACCCAATTGGAAAAGCTGTGCTGCCTCTTCATTCTGCACCATAGTGTGTGTGTGTGTGTGTGTGTGTGTACCTAAGGTGTGGAGGCGTGCATTGGGTTTTTTTTTTTGTTTGTTTGTTTTTTTTCAGGGAAATGCATTGCACATTTTCATGCAGTATACATTTTCCATGTATTTGTCATCATAAGCTATGACGTTTGAATCCAGGGGATCTAACATGCCTCTCCAACTAAAACACACACACACACACACACACACACACACAGAGAAGTAATGTTTTCTCTTTAGGGCAAGGATACATTTTGGTTGATTTGCACAATCTTTCAAAAGTTTGGGATCGGTAAAGAAGTTGAAAGAAGTCTATTCTGCTCACCAAGGCTGCATTTATTTGATTAAAAATACAGTAAAAACAGCAGTATTGTGAAATACTATTACAATTTAAAATAACTGTTTTCTGTTTAAGTTTGTTTTAAAATGTAATTTATTTCTGTGATGCAAAGCTGAATTTTCAGCATCATTACTACAGTCTTCAGTGTCACATGATCCTTCAGAAATCATTCTGATATGCTGATTTGCTGCTCAAGAAACATTTCTAATTATCAATGTTAAAAAAGTTGTGCCACTTAATGTTCATGGACACCATTAGATTGATTTTTTTTTTCAGGATTCTTTGATAAATAGAAAGTTAAAAACAGCATTTAAAAAAAAAGGATTTTATTTGAAATCTTTTGTAACATTATAAACCTCTTTACTGATACTTTTGATCAATTTAATGTATCCTTGCTGAATAAAAGTATTAATTTCTTTAATCATTATATATATAAAAATCATACTTTTGAATGTTAATGTATCAGTTTTTTGTAATTCCTGAATAATAAAAAAAAAGTTCAGAAGTTTATTAAACATTGCTTTTTGGTTGATGTCATGTTGTTTTTGTTATGTTAGAAAGATTTGGCAGGAGTTAAATTGAACCCCAACACTTTCAAAAAGCAACAAATTATGTTTAACCCTTTTGCAATAGTACTTTATAAGTATATTTGCTAGAAACAAAGTAATATGTTTAGTTGGGAAGCGTTAATTGTGATGCCAGGAAGATCTTTAATGCGTTTCTATTAGCAGTTTTGTGTGGTTATTGAGTGGTTAACGCATCATAAATCTCATCGCTTCGTAAAAGTCACATCACAAATGGCGTGGGATAAGTTTGTGCCAAAGTTGAGCATTCAGGATTTGGAGTTTGTTCAGCTCACTAACACAAAGTACAAGCAATAAATTGAAGAATGCCTTAGTGAAAACCTTTCAGAGATCCTATAGGTCAAGCCTATTAAGTTTATCTATACAAAGAAAATCATGATTATAATAGCAAATATGTCTTTGTTCTCACAAGTGCAGTCATTTATGAATATTTGCATGCTAAATGAGTCATTAGAAGGCGCCTTTTAAGAAATGGGTGTGTGAATGATCAACACTTGCTGTTTAGGGATGGTAATAGTTTTAAATACCCTGTCAAACAATGGTTTTTCATTTGAAACTTACTCAAGAAGTGTTCTACCATTGTAAAGACACTTTTGTCATGTTAAAACACTGCCACTGTGTGTGTGTGTTTGTGTGTGTGTGTGTGTGTTGCCCAGTATCTTTGGCATGGTGTGTTCAGGGGTCCTTTGACTGTGTGTGCCGGGAAGATAAGGATTAGCATGAACATTGTTGTATTGGATGCAGTAGGTGTGTGTGTGTGTGTGTGTGTATATGTATGTGTGTGTGTGTGTGTGGTTGCATGCTGATAACGGTGTTGATTGGACTCCATAGGCTGGAGTCTGTGCTCTAATAATGGACAGTCTCTCCTTTGTGTGTTTGAGTTTTGATGATCTGGCCCCCTGCTCATCTGCGCTTTGTCTGTGCCCAATAGCGCGGCCTCTCTCATTCACTCGCGTCCAGTTCTGCATAGTGAGCTTCACTAATGTGCCATGTAATTGGATTGGAGGTCATCCGAGACTCCTCTTTAAGCTGCGCTTCATACTTCCACACCACTGGAGGGTGCTAATCAGTGCGGATTGTAGCCATTTTTAATTCACAGAATCCATTGGTAGCTAAACAGAAATAGTGATTAGAGTTCTATTTACAGTCTAGAATGCAATAAAATTTGATCAATACCGGCCTGCACATGGCTGCCAGATTGAGTTTACTTGTTGCTTAATTCGTCTTGAAATAACTTTTCTTTTAATATAATTGTATTGCAAGTATTTGTCACTTTAAAAAAATGTACTGTGGTAATACCAGGGTTATTATAGGTAACTAAAACTAAAAACATTTTTAATTACTTGATATATAAGTATATGTATATACATATATGTGTGTGTGTGTGTATATCTATATATATCTGTATCTATCTATCTATCTATCTATCTATCTATATATATATATATATATATATATATATATATATATATGTATATGTATATATATATGTATATGTATATATAATATACAGGTGCATCTCAATAAATTAGAATGTCGTGGAAAAGTTCATTTATTTAAATAATTCAACTCAAATTGTGAAACTCGTGTATTAAATAAATGCAGTGCACACAGACTGAAGTAATTTAAATCTTTGGTTCTTTTAATTGTGATGATTTTGGCTCACATTTAACAAAAACCCACCAATTCACACCAATCTCAACAAATTAGAATACTTCATAAGACCAATAATTAAAAAAAAAAAAAAAAAAAATTTTAGTGAATTGTTGGCCTTCTGGAAAGTATGTTCATTTACTGTATATGTACTCAATACTTGGTAGGGGCTCCTTTTGCTTTAATTACTGCCTCAATTCGGCGTGGCATGGAGGTGATCAGTTTGTGGCACTGCTGAGGTGGTATAGAAGCCCAGGTTTCTTTGACAGTGGCCTTCAGCTCATCTGCATTTTTTGGTCTCTTGTTTCTCATTTTCCTCTTGACAATACCCCATAGATTCTCTATGGGGTTCAGGTCTGGTGAGTTTGCTGGCCAGTCAAGCACACCAACACCATGGTCATTTAACCAACTTTTGGTGCTTTTGGCAGTGTGGGCAGGTGCCAAATCCTGCTGGAACACGAAATCAGCATCTTTAAAAAGCTGGTTAGCAGAAGGAAGCATGAAGTGCTCCAAAATTTCTTGGTAAACGGGTGCAGTGACTTTGGTTTTCAAAAAACACAATGGACCAACACCAGCAGATGACATTGCACCCCAAATTATCACAGACTGTGGAAACTTAACATTGGACTTCAAGCAACTTGGGCTATGAGCTTCTCCACCCTTCCTCCAGACTCTAGGACCTTGGTTTCCAAATGAAATACAAAACTTGCTCTCATCTGAAAAGAGGACTTTGGACCACTGGGCAACAGTCCAGTTCTTCTTCTCCTTAGCCCAGGTAAGACACCTCTGACGTTGTCTGTGGTTAGGAGTGGCTTAACAAGAGGAATACGACAACTGTAGCCAAGTTCCTTGACACATCTGTGTGTGGTGGCTCTTGATGCCTTGACCCCAGCCTCAGTCCATTCCTTGTGAAGATCACCCAAATTGTTGAATCGATTTTGCTTGACAATCCTCATAAGGCTGCTGTTCTCTCGGTTGGTTGTGCATCTTTTTCTTCCACACTTTTTCCTTCCACTCAACTTTCTGTTAACATGCTTGGATACAGCACTCTGTGAACAGCCAGCTTCTTTGGCAATGAATGTTTGTGGCTTACCCTCCTTGTGAAGGGTGTCAATGATTGTCTTCTGGACAACTGTCAGATCAGCAATCTTCCCCATGATTGTGTAGCCTAGTGAACCAAACTGAGAGACCGTTTTGAAGGCTCAGGAAACCTTTGCAGGTGTTTTGGGTTGATTAGCTGATTGGCATGTCACCATATTCTAATTTGTTGAGATAGTGAATTGGTGGGTTTTTGTTAAATGTGAGCCAAAATCATCACAATTAAAAGAACCAAAGACTACTTCAGTCTGTGTGCATTGAATTTATTTAATACACGAGTTTCACAATTTGAGTTGAATTACTGAAATAAATGAACTTTTCCACGACATTCTAATTTGTTGAGATGCACCTGTGTGTGTATACATATATAAGGCAAGGCAGCATTTCTCATTTTGGTTTAGTTAAACTTGTATTGAAAATAACAAATAAATTATAAAAAAAATGAAAATAAAAAATAGTAATATGCTGTAAATAGTAAACAACTATATAGACATATATTTAAAAAAAAAAATCAAAATGACATCACACAACAAAATGACTAAAACTTCAACTAAAATATAAATGAAAATGGATAAATTAATGGAAATAAAAACAATAAAATGAAAAAATACATTTAAATTAAACAAATTAAAATTAAATTAAATTAATAAAATGTTAAAAATAAATGAAAAATGAAATAAATTTAATTTATTTGCATTATGTATTATCTATTTATTCGTTTTTATTCTTTTTTATTATTTGTTCTTTTATCATACTGATTTTTAGGAGTTGATCCGATTTCTAGGTGGACTGAGGTGAAAGACCAGGACTGAAGCCCCCTTAAATCATTAAACAATGTGTTACCATCACTACATCATGGTACCACTATAGTAGTTTTTGTAAGGAATATAATATATAATACTTAAAATGAGATTGCATGAGTTAAAGTCCTTTACGTCCAGTTGAGTCAATTAAAGCACATTTACTTACATATCAGCTCACAGTATCAGTATGTGTGCTTCTGCGAACAAAACGCGTCAGCAGTCGATAGTTTCCCCCCTCAATTAGCATTTAGCACAAGTAGCTGAAAATAACCTTCATTTGCGAGGCTTTTAGTGTATAGCGCGCTGGTGGAGAGGTTTTCTCTCTCTGAGAGGAGTGCGTCTGTGTGTGGGTGCTTTTGTAAGCTAGCTGGAATGCTCTGGTACCGCCAATGCTAAGATGGCTGCCAAGCGCTAAGATGGCTGCCAGGATTCCATACAACAACAGCAGCAAGCGAACGAGGGGGTGCGAGAGATAGAAAAGAAGGAAAGAGGGGGCTGTTGTGTTCATTTTTTCCTTCAAAATGTATAGTGTTGGTTTTTTAAACCACATTCTGTTGCTGCACATAATTAGCGGTGCATGCTAAGGCCAAACACCACTGCTGCTAAATTTCAAGACAAGAATATCATAGAAGGGTAGGCTGTTTTGACTCGGGCTAGCAAGCGACTATCCAGAACCCTCCTAGCAACTAGCAAACATGCTAAAAACACTAAGTATGATTGGCTAAAGGGGTGAAACATTCATCAATACTCACAGCAGACTGAACGGAAAGGCCAAAGTAACCAAGTGACATCCTTCTTAAGGTCTATAGTTAGTCAAAACCTCAGTGCATATAGAAAAAAGGGAGTAGTGAGTCTCGGCCAATTCAAACAGCCGCAGGGGTCTGGTCTCGCTCCAAGATCGCTATACTTTCTAAGATAAAAAGCCTATGGAGACATTGTCCAAACAACTCGATGGCTGTGCACCAGGCTTTGTCTACATCTTATGAGCTATACAGCAGAGTTGGGTTTCACCAGGCTGCTCTCGGATATATATTTTGCAGATTTATAGATTTTAGATTAGCAGCGCAACTTCAAGCCTAAAATGGACAGCGGCGTGTGTAGTTCGTTTCGGCTGTGTTTTTTTCATTGGACCCGACTGACCGAGTCTAGTTGTGTGTTTTAACACACCTGGGGTCTACATTGCCGGACTAAAGATCTTGTTTCATGGTTGAACGACTGTTTTGTGGTTTTATGTCTTGATATTGATATTGTTATATTAAAATAGTAGAATATAATCTTTGTTTATCGACCTAAGCAGGATTTGATTTCAAAATCCTGTGGTGTTTAATACTTAAGGCCATGAACAATAGTAATCAGTTTTATCAGACATACACTAGTATTAAAAAGTTGAAGAAAATAATACTTTTATTCAGTAAGGATGAATTAATTTGATCAAAATTGACAGTAAGACATTTAAATCGTTACAAACATTTCCATTTCAAATAAATGCTGTTCTTTTGAACATTCAATACATCAAAGAATCCTGTATTGTATTACAGTTTCTCAACTGTTTTCAACTTTGATAATTTCTTGAGCAGCAAATCAACATATTATGATTTCTGAAGAATCATGTGACACTGAAGACAGGAGTAATGATGCTGAAAATTTTG
The DNA here is from genome assembly GCA_039654775.1 of Spinibarbus caldwelli. Taxonomy (NCBI): domain Eukaryota; kingdom Metazoa; phylum Chordata; class Actinopteri; order Cypriniformes; family Cyprinidae; genus Spinibarbus; species Spinibarbus caldwelli. Next base: position 33,698,799 of record CM077219.1, read on the forward strand.
CTTTGCATCACTGAAATGAATTCCATTTGAAAACATATTAAAACAGAAAACAGTTATTTTAATTTTAATAGTATTTCACAATATTACTGTTTTTACTGTGTTTTTATTTAAATAAATGCAGCCTTAGTGAGCATAAAAGACTTCTTTCAAAAACATTAAAAAAACCTACCATTGCCAGACTTTTGAATGTTAATATACGTATAAAGAGTCAAATACCAACTAACAAGAAGACAGAACATCAGATTTCACATATAAAGGTCCATATTTTGCCTGAATATCATGTAAATGATCCAGAACCGGAGCACATTTTGCATGTCTCATTTCCAGCTGTGTCGTCTCAGCGCTACATTGAATATGTGCTGGCAGAGAATATATAGAATGTTCTACATCTGCTAATTGATTCAGGCACCTTTGGACTGAACCCAGCCGTCCCATGTTTATTCTGCTCTCTTTTTTTCCCCCTCCTCTCTTTCTCTCTCTCTTTCTGTCGGCTTTGCAGAATCTGGACAATCGGATAACTCCAACCAACAAGGAGAAGCAGACATCAAGCCTCCGCCCAATGGTGGGACACGCATAACGAAAATCACACACACACTCTCATAAACAACTACACACTCAAAGGTTCCAAAAGGATTTTACAGTCTAATGCCATTCAACTCAAAAATTAAAGTCTTCATTTACTCAAATTCATTTTAATTTAAAATAAAGGTGCCTGGAGGAACTAAAAAGGAGTTCTTGAATTTCAAAAAACTGTTCAGTTAAAGATTCTTAAAAGAACCACACTATAAAAAATCTACTTCCATTTTGTCAGGCAAACTCTGTTTTAGAAGTCTCTATATAAACTTTTCAGAAAACTGAAAAACAAGTTTGACAAACTATGAAGTTCTACATCTGTTACTGTATATAATGTTAATGCTCATGTTCACTTAAAATGCTAGCTTATTGAACTTGGATCCTTAAGTAAAGACGTAAGTTTGTAGAACTTATTATATTATGTTTGTTGAAAGTACAGTTCAACTTTAAATTGGCAAAATAATTTTTTCCATAAAGACCTCAAGGTTTTGAGTTTTGATTTTTACAGTGTGATTTATTTATTTATTTTTTTCATAGTGTGAAGAACATTTTAACCATCTAAAGAACCTTTTTCCACTGCAAAGAATGTTTTCTCCAATGGAAAGGTTCCTTATGGAACCATAATGAAAATAAAGAACCTGTAATTTTAAGAATGACTTCTTTCTGTGGAACACAAAAAAGGAGATGTTAGGTAGAAAGTTCTCACTGCTCACTTTAAAAGAAATAATGTCAACCTTCTGCTAAACTACTTTTGTTCAGCAGAAGTTTAGACTGTCATACAGGTTTGGAACAACACTTTGTTTACGAAGAATCATAAAATTAACTCATCTATGGTTCCATGAAAAACCTTAAAAATCCATGGAACCATTCCATTCCACAAAATGTTCCTCAGATTATTAAAATATTCTTCACACTTTTAACTTAAAGCTTCTTTAGGGAACTAAAAATTGAACTTTTGGAACCTTTATTTTCAAGAATGTTCTTTATTGGCATTATTTTTTCATGAAGTACCTTTCCATTGCACACAAGGTTCTTTATAGTGGAAAAAGATTCTTGATGTTCTTCACACTAAAAAAAATGGTTCTTTTAAGAACTGTTCACCGAATGGTTCTTGGTAGAACTAAAAATGGCTCTTCTACGCTGCAAAGTTATTATTCGTACTTTCTAGCGCCCAAAAATGTTATTTCTACAAGATTCTTTCATTGTTGAGCCTTAAAATTCTGCAAGAGCTATTGAAAAGCCCTGATTGTTCAAGAAGCAGTCCACTTAGACTCAATAGAATCACATCTGAAGTTGTCATTAAAGGCCACGAGCAAATCAAACTCTGGTTAGCAGACGGCGTGATGAAATCCCAACACTACACAATCAACGCGTCAGCCATCATTTTCCACTCCGCCTGCCAGTCAGCAGATGGATCTGTGGGTGAGCTGCGCTCTCCTTCGACCTCCATACGCACAAATACGGGCCGATTGATACCGTAAGCCACTTTATTTACGTTAATAAGGTCACACGCTCGCCCAAACACGGAGTGTGCGGGAAAGCCATTTCTATCCAAGCTTATTATAGTAAAGTGTTGCTAGGCCGGCTGTGACGGAGAATGGCGGAACGCTCATAAATCACTCCGTGATTGGCTGATGGGAACCACATGGCTGCGGTGCGGGCGACACTGAGCTCATGCACGGGCCTTGCTGCGGTTAACCGGCACACACACACACACACACACACACACACACACACACACACACACACACACACGCTGACCTCAGCCAGCACTACAGATGGGTGTGGAAGCATGGCTCATTCACCCGTTTTGCTCACACACACAAAAGTGCATATTGAAAGCCCATATGCACAGCGAAAGCAAATACGTTTGTATATTTGTATGCAGCGTCGCACACACACACACTTAAGTGTGACATAAAGCATTTTTTGTGTCCTCATTAAGTTTTAGCTGAGATTGGAGCGCTGGGTTGGAGTTAACCATAAGTATAGGGTAGCCTGTTATTCCTTCGAGACGGAGAACATATGCCAACAGATGACTGTAATTATATGCTCCCGGCCTTTTTATGACAATTGAGCCCAGTTTATTTTGTGTGTGCGTGTGTTTGACAGGTGCAGATGAGTAAATATGGGGATTTTTTTTTTTTTCAGGATAATTTGTCGGAGTAGTGTTTTCATTTCTGGCCTCTCTTTCTCTTTCTCTCCAGGGCACTTGAGTTTCCAGGACTGCTTTGTGACGTCAGGTGTATGGAACGTGGCGGAGTTGGTCCGTGTGTCACAGAGTAAGTCACGTGAGCAACATCTTTCTGATCAGCAGCTGTAAATATAAACACTCTATTGGAACTAAAAAGACTTTTTTTATTATTAGAAATCCTAAAAAAAGCTCCCAAACCTACAAATAATATATAAATATTGCAGAATCTTCAGCATCATTGCTCATCATTACCTCAATGTCACGCGATCCTTCAGAAATCATTCTAATATGCTAATTTGCTGCGCAAAGAAACATTTATGATTATTATCAATGTTGAAAACAGTTTTGCTGCTTCATATTGTTGTGGAAAACATGAGACGGTTTGTTTCAGACTCTGATAAACTTGTGTAATTGGAGAACCTTCTGTGATTTCTATTATTCTTAAATCTGACATGGAGAAAAGTTTTATTATGTTGTCATGAGAACAAATATAGATGATGGGATTGATTAATCTGATTTCTCTCTGTCTGTATCTAATTCAGCACCAGTTGCCACAGCAACCGGACCCAACTTCTCTCTGGCCGACCTTGACAGTCCAGGATATTACAACATCAACCTGGGTCGCCGCTCCATTACATCCACGCCATCGACCAGGTACACACACACAGAGCTGACTTTCCTTCCATTCTATGCCAGGATTTTTTTTTACATTTTTGATGTCAAAAATTGAGTATGCTCCCTTCTAAAATATAAAGTAATAAAATAACATTGGCATATATCATTCTGATCAATTTCATGATTTCTAATTATTCTTTAGAAAGCAAAATGAAACAGTAATAATGTTAAACTATGTATACTATATTTAATTTAATTTAATTTATTTTTATTATTTAATTTAATTTTACACTTTATTATTTATTTTTATGATTACATTTTATTTATGTATGTATGTATGTATGTATTTATTGTCACAACAATATTTGTTCCCTGAAGATAATTTTTCAGGGGCAGTTCTTTTTTCTTTTCTTTCTTTTTTTTTTTTTAAACATTTAAATTGCAATGTATGTCTTACATTTATGTTAAATGTTTAATTTAATTACTGAATAAAAAATATACATTTTAAAATATATTTTAATTTGCATATGAATAATTAGATTACCTAGGCTTAGAATGGAATTTTTAGAATTAAATCAGATATTGTGCGTTTAAAAAATACAGAAAAAAATGCTAGAGCAAAATGTCGAATTTCTGTGACATTTGTCCCCCAAGCTTTGCTACATTTCTGACTCTATACTAACAAACTCTTGCATGTCTTAAGCAGCTTTACAAATCGATCTCTCTCTAGTTTAGTAGTTTAATGCATGTTGGTAGCACTCAAACGTTCTTGCTTTCCTCTTTGTCTGTATATATTTCTGTCTATCTTTTATCCTACTGTTTTCTCTGCCTTTCACCTTTGTCTGTTTGATTGCTGTCATTTTTGTCTCTTTATCTTTCTCTTCTCCTGTCCCTTCTCTCTCTCTTGCCTTGTGGTCATGTTTCAAACGCTGCAGGACTGAGATGGAGTTGTATGCCAGTCTCCCGCGGAGGTACTCCACACTTCCTGTAGTCTGATTCACTTCAAGCTCTGCTGTCTTACTCTGCTGTCTTTGCTCATCTAATGTCTCATTCTGATAACCTGAGTTAACCTGTGCTCTTGAAACAAAGATGAATTTGAGTGGACTTTTTTAAGCTTACATATTTCTATAATAATATTTTTATAGTATAATAATTTGTATTTAAAGAAATACTGAAAATTTGCTGGCAGTTTACTCAGGCCTTCCAAGATGTAGATGAGTTTGCGTCTTCATCAGAACAGATTTGGAGAAATGTAGTATTACATCACTTACTCACAAATGGATCCTCTGCAGTGAATGGGTGCCGTCAGAATGAGAGTCCAAACAGCTGATAAAAACATCACAATAATCCACAAGTTATCCACACCACTCCAGTCCATCAGTTAACATCTTGTGAAGTGAAAAGCTGCATGTTTGTAATAAAGAAGATGAAGAAAGATGTTTTTAGCTTCAAACCATTGCATCTAGCTTAAATATGATGCAAAAATCCATAATATTGCTTTCTCAAGGGAAAGAGTCCAGAATCAAGAGAGAAATATGCACAGATTAAATACCATTTACAAGCGAAAGCAGTCCAAAACAAAAAAGTGAATTTTAACAGGTAATTTTGGACAACAGCAAAGGACATTTTTTACTGTAGGAAGCATAATTATGGATTATGGACTGATAATTTGGCCAGAAGCGACAATTTAAAGTTAAAATGATGGATTTGTTTATTGTAATTGTGTAGCTTTTCACTTCACAAGATGTTAATTGATGAACTGGAGTGGTGTGGATTACTTGTGGATTATTGTGATGTTTTTATCAGCTGTTTGAACTCTCATTCTGATGGCACCCATTCACTGCAGAGGATCCATGGGTGAGCAGGTGATAAAATGCTAAATTTCTCCAGATCGTTTTCAATGAATACAAACTCATATACATCTTGGATGGCCTGAGTGTGAGAAAATATTCAGCAAAACTATTGCTTTGAAACATTCCCATTTTGAAGTCAAGAAAATCAGTCAAGAACAGTTCAAAACTTTAAATGCCTTTTAAATGCAAATTAAAAAATCTTGATCTTGATATAAATAATACTTATGTAAATGATGTTGCATCTTTACTATTCGGGAATTTTCAGATAAAGTACACGACATGCAAACCTTCCAGCTGTCACAATAAAATCTCTCCTCATCTTCTCTCTTTCTTTTCTCTTTCAGCTCCAACAAGCGTAAATCCATTGATGACAGTGAGATGGAGAGCCCGGTGGATGATGTCTTCTATTCGGGTCGCTCTCCTGCCCCGGGAGCATCCCAGCCCAGCGGCTGGCCCAATGATGTTGATGCAGGTACGGCCGCTTTACCCAGCAGCCCTCTGGCTCTTCACAAGCCCTTCACACAACTGCTGTTTTGATCTGTTTATATTGTGCTGCACCAATCAAAATCTACATAGAATAGTCAGAGTAGACACCATATTTGTGCTGATAAAGAGACTTTGTGGGATAGACGTTTTTTGTTTTTGCCAAATGAAATATGTCGTCCTCTCTGACTAACCTCTGAATCTGAAATCTGAATCAGATCCAATTGGAACTCATGTTTGAGTCATTTATGCACTGAATAAGTGGACACAAGGGCTGTGCGAAGGGCCAGACTTTTCCTTCCTATTATCCATCTCCCTCTTTTGCTCCCTCTCTCTCTTTCTTCTCCACTGTGCTTGCCCACCATCTTCTCATATCTCAGCAGACTGCAAGAATAAATAAGACGAGGACAAACATTAGATAGTCTTGTGATTGGATAGCTAGAATCATGTGCATGTTAATTGATCTGTTAGTTGGGTTTGTTTGGGGATCAGATAAATAAAAATTTAAAAGCACTTAAAATTGTTCTTAATTCATGCGTGCCTGTGATGAGCTTCACAGAATTAGGGCTAAAGAGACATTTTATATGTAATATTTTATAGTTTACACTGAAATGTTATTTATAAAAGGCCGTAAGCACTAAAGAATACAAGTTTTTTTTTTTTTTAAATTTCCTTCGTTTCTTGTGTAGACTGTACTGAAATTAATAGCTATTGAACAGTTTATCAACTCAAAATAGATATGAAAGAGAAAAAATGATATTCTTTGTAATATTTTCACCAATTTAGTTTTTTCTATTGCATTTTACCATATAAACTAGACCGTTTTACAACATCAACATACTTAAATCTTCTTATTTCCTCCTTATAGTGCTGCTTTTTATTAATTAAGACCTTTTTTGTTTTATTCTGTATCAATTTCTTTTCCATTAGAAATATTTACTATGGTAACCATATTGTCTGTCAAAAGCAAATGGGATTGGACTTAATTCAAGCGGTGCAAGAAGCTTTTTTGATGACTGATGGAAAATCCAAAATTACCACATAACTGTAGTCATTTTTTTTTGTGGAAACTATGGTTACCATGGTATCTTATTTGTAAGTGTGAAAAGACTGCTTTGTTGTTGTGTTGCATGGGCAGAATGTGGTGATGAAATTCATTGTAACTTGAGCAGTGCTGCTGTCACATGACCTGTATCCTCACACCAGACCCTTAAACATGCACCATTCCCTCAAGGAATCAAAGCAATGAATAGTTAAAAATGATCCTGTGCTCACACCACAAAATCAAAACTCTGCCATGTTAGATTTGACTCCCAAAATAGATTGGCTGCACCCCATTTTACATACTTGCGGACAAAATAATGAGAAAGCTTTCAGAAATGCATACTACAATCTAGACACCTATGATATAATATTTTCACTGTACTATTATTTGAAATGTATTTACTTTTAGATTGCATACTACTTAGTATGGATTGTATGCGAATAGACATTCTTTTTTGTTCTGCATACTACTTTATGTATGTGAATTTTGACACTCATTTTTATCTTGCATACTACTTAATACGGGTAGTATATGAATTGTAACACTCGTTTTTAGCTTGCATACTTATAGATAGTATGCAAACTGGCACTTGTTTTTAGCTTGCATACTACTAAAGTTAGAAAGTATGTGAATTGACACTCGCTTTTAGCTTGCATACTACTTAAAATGAATAGTATGTAAATTGTGACACTCCTTTTTTGCTTGCATACTACTTAATAAAGATAATATGTGTACCGGAACATTTTTAGCTTGCATATTACTTAATATGGATGGTATGCAAATTGTGACACTCATTAGCTTGCATACTACTTTGTATGGATAGTATGTGAATTGTGACACTTATCTTGTGTTCCACTTAATATGGATAGTATGCAGACTGACACTCGTTTTTAGCTTGCATACTACTTAGTATGGTAGTATGTCAATTGACAATCATTTTTGTTTGTATACTACTTAGTATGCAAGTTAAAAAGGAGTGTCAGTCTGCATACTATCCATACTAAGTACTATGCAATATAAAAATATCACAAGTGGTATACGATCCATATTTAGTATGTAAGCAAAAAATGAGTGCCAACTCAATACTATCTGCACTAAGTACCATGCAAGCTAAAACGAGTATTAAAATTCATGTTCGATGCACACTTAGTATGCAAGCTAAAAACAAGTGTCAATCTGCATACTATTCATACTAAGTGTGCATAGAATATGAATTTTAGCATTCGTTTTTAGCTTGCGTAGTACTTAGTATGGATAGTATTGAATTAACACTCATTTTTTGCTTGCATACTGTACTACTTAACATGGATGGTATGCCCATTGTGACACACTCAGTTTTTTTTTATTGCGTAGTACTTATCATGGATAGTATGTGAATTGTGACGCAGCCAATGCTCATTTGATATTCTGCCCCACCCCTCGTAGTTTAGCTGCTGATTGGACTGTTTTTGGGATGCGTGTGGCTTTCACCTCTACTGTTTTGGTGCACTTAGTATGGGTTGATTCTGGGAGATAGTGAGCAATACTGTCTTTGACTTCATGCATATGATGTTTTCTTAAGTGTGTACAGTGATGTATTGATAATGATTCAACAGTGGTCCCAAATTTCCCCCATCTCTCCAGATTATCTCGATCTCTCCCTCTCTCTGTCATTGTTAACACTATTCTTTTCCCCTGTTTGGGTTTTTCAGTGCAACACCATTTGGCCAGTATGCAGGAGAGGAAGATAAAACACGAAAGCGATGGCGTGCAGTTTCCTTACCATGGTTAGACCACATTACCCTCATATTATAATGCACACAAGTGTATTGAAATGTGTCTATCTCTGTCTGTCTTTCAACCTCTCTGCTGCATCACACACCTCAGCTCTTCTCTCTGATTTGCTGTTTTTTCCCGGTGCTCGAAGGTGGCGGGTGTTTTGTGGCCTGTGAATGTGCTTTCATTTTGTTTTGTGCATCAGAAGTCTCTCTGTACATCCATTGTTTGTGTTAGATTGTGATATAGGATCCCTGTGGATCGAAGCAGAAGTCCAAATCCTGATTTCCACAGCATTCCCAAACATGAACACTTACAAACATGGCTATTGTGTTGCGTAGAGCAGCAGGCCTTTCCAGATATTTACTTAGCGTTTTTGTTTGTTTCTTCTCCATGAAGGATTTATTGTAATTAGTGTGTGTGTGCATAAAGGGGTTTACATGCTATAAGCAATATCTGAGCTGTTTATTCTGATCTCAAACCTGTATACGCTGTAACGTCTGAAATATACTCTACGCAAGAATGCGAATATAAACACAAGCTCGGTTTCACGCCTCATTGCGATCCACAAATTGTTTGAATGCAATTCATAACATGACACCACAAATACGTCTCTTATGGTCAGTTTTCTCTTTTAGCTCAAGTATTGTCACCCCTCAGCAATGGTTTAAGAGAATCTTGCTGTAAAAGTTGAAGTTAGCTGAACTCTTAACTGTACTTTCCCAATAGACTTTTCAAGACTTTTTGTACAGTATTTGTCAGTGCTTAATATGAATAAAAATGTAAATGAATATATATATATATATATATATATATATATATATATATATATATATATATACATACATACATACATACATACATACACATATATATATATATATACACACACATACATTGAATGAATGCATACAATATACAGTACGTACATATATATGTATATGTGTGTGTGTGTATACTGTATATTGTATGCATTCATTTTGTAATGTATTTCAAAAAAAATTATTACTATATATTATTACTATACTAATATTTTGTTATATATTTATTTCTTAATGATAATAATAATTATTAGTAGTAGTATACGTATATGTAATATGTCTGTTTTATATACATGAATTTTGTTATTTATAATATATTCTATAATATATTATTATTATTATTATTAGATTTTTTATTATTATTAATATTAATGTCACATTATATTACCATATTATATTTTTATTATATTTTTATACAATATGTATATACATATATTGACATACATTCATTTTGTAATATTATTTCTGAATTATTTTTATGATGTAATATTTTATGCATTTATTTATTATATTTAGGCATTTATTATGTCACAGTATTGTTGTTTTATTAGTAGTATATAATATGTACATTTATTATTATTACTATTATTATTGTTACTATTATTACTACTGCTTATGATACATTTTTATGTAATGTATATTTTCTATACATTTATTTTATATTTAAGTTATCATTATATAATATTTATATTTTATGCATTTATTATTTATTATATTTATGCATTTATTTTACATTTATTTATATTTACATTTTTATGAAATATAATAATAATAATAATAATTATTATTATTATTATTATTATTATTATTATTATTATTATTATTATTGTCATACAGAGACAAGACAATATTTCTCTGTCCAATCAATTACCACTGGATAAAAAAGGACTCCCTTAAATTTGTTTTGTCGTTGAATATCCTGTTTCGCTCTGAAATCCATCAGACTGGGCATTTCACATTTACTGTAATGGCACAGACATTTGAAGGTAACTCTATCAGCCCCTCGAGTACGCAAAAATAGATTACGCAGGAATAGTGACAGTAATGTAAAAATGGATGCTGTGTACGTACAACGGCAACTTGTGTACTTGCACAGAGTACATTTCTGGCCCGAAGGTCCACCCACATCTAATCACATTCACTGCCGCCCACGTCATGATCAACACACAGCCGCACAGATCTTAATCTAGGGAAACATGGGTAAATCCCACCAAAAAAATGCCAGCATGCTCAGGTGCTCCTGATGTCATGGGAATACACAACACAACACACACACACATTTACACCCACTCCACCCCTAAACACTCAAAACACACACACACACACAGTCTGTGGAGCAGCAGAGCTCTGGTACAGATGGCTCGTCCATGTGTCGACAACGTTGGGAGCTACTGGGTTACAGAAGACATCTGTTACACCGATGAAGGCGGTGTGAGCGTGTAAGAGTGTGAACCGCGCCACGCTCCAAAGGTGATTCACTACCTGAATGAGGCTCTGGCAGCGCTGCAAGGTGACGGTGTCATTTATCATTAAATCTGGTGTCGCCCGGCATACACCGGCAGCCGCTTCATTCATACGCCCCGATCGCTTTCTCTCGCTCTGGGCCGACACGGATATCATCCCGCCTGTTTTTCATTCTCCTGCACTCTCTTTCACCTTGTTAGACTGTGGTACTTTGTCTTTAAACATCTGTTTGTGACGGTTTTGTTGACGTTGAGAAGGTCAGGTGATGAACGGGGTTCCCGCAGGCATGGGAAACCGTGAAGTTTATGAAAAATGTGAGGCTTAGAAGAGTTAGGCAGAGACTTTGAATTAGATTAATAATTTTATTAAATTATTTAAAATATTTTAATGGCAAGTAATTGGTTTTTCTGAGTGTAAAATGACAAAAGTTATTTTTAAAAATTCGCTGATTTAAAAAAGTAATGAAAGTTTCCATTGTGAAACTTTTTTTAAAAATATTTAATTGCCAAGTAATTGGTCTTTCTGAGTGTAAATAAAATTATTTAAGAAAATTCATTGATTAAAGTAATAGTTTCTATTGTGAATATAACTTTTTAAAAAATATTTAATTATCAAGTAATTGGTATTTCTGAGTGTAAATAAAATTATTTAAGAAAATTCATTGATTAAAGTAATAGTTTCTATTGTGAATATAACTTTTTAAAAAATATTTAATTATCAAGTAATTGGTCTTTCTGGGTGTAAAATATGACAAATTATTTTTAAAAATGTATTGATTAAAAAAATGAACATTTCCATTGTGATTTAACTTTGAAAATATTCAGTTGTCAAGTAATGAGTCTTTCTGAGTGTAAAATATGACTCAAATTATTTTTAAAAATTCATTGAAGTAATAAAAGTTTCTATTGTGAATAACTTATTTTTTTAAAATACTTAATTGTCAAGTAATTGGTCTTTCTGAGTGTAAAATATGACAATTTTTTTTAAAAATTGATTGATTTAAAAAAAAAAAGAATGTTTACATTGTGAATATAATAAATGCCAAGTAATTGGTCTTTCTAAATGTAAAATATGATTAAAATTATTTGTAAAAATTCATTGATTAAAGTAATAAAAGTTTATATTGTGAATATAACTTTTTAAATATTTAACTGGCAACTAATTGGTCTTTTTGAGTGTAAAATGACTGAAATTATTTTGGGAAAATTGACCACAGTAATCATAGAAATGTCTATTTTTGAATATAGCCAAAGTCTCTTTAAGACAAGTCATGTCACTCGGCGGCCATCTTTGAAACGCCTCTCATGCATGCAAGTGCAGCTCCTATCTCTTTGAATGGGGAACCGTCAAATTCTCCAAAACTGTTCACTAAGCTTACGATTAAATTTCATATTTGAAATCACCAAAGAAATCTGACAACAACTGTCATAAATGTTGTTTCTTTTGACAGTTTCAAAAATATACGAGTGACATGTCTTGGGAATTCTATAGTCTTTGATATAGCTTGTTCTTTTTAAATGCTTGAAAATATTTAATTAGCAAGTAATTGGTCTTATTTTAGTGTACAATTAATGTAAAATTATTTTAAAAATCAATCAACTAAAAAAGTATATACAGGTGCTGGTCATATAATTAGAATATCATCAAAAAGTTGATTTATTTCACTAATTCCATTCAAAAAGTGAAACTTGTATATTATATTCATTCATTACACACAGACTGATATATTTCAAATGTTTATTTCTTTTAATTTTGATGATTATAACTGACAACTAAGGAAAATCCCAAATTCAGTATCTCAGAAAATTAGAATATTGTGAAAAGGTTCAATATTGAAGACACCTGGTGCCACACTCTAATCAGCTAATTAACTCAAAACACCTGCAAAGGCCTTTAAATGGTCTCTCAGTCTAGTTCTGTAGGCTACACAATCATGGGGAAGACTGCTGACTTGACAGTTGTCCAAAAGACGACCATTGACACGTTGCACAAGGAGGGCAAGACATAAAAGGTCATTGCAAAAGAGGCTGGCTGTTCACAGAGCTCTGTGTCCAAGCACATTAATAGAGAGGTGAAGGGAAGGAAAAGATGTGGTAGAAAGAAGTGTACAAGCAATAGGGATAACCGCACCCTGGAGAGGATTGTGAAACAAAACCCATTCAAAAATGTGGGGGAGATTCACAAAGAGTGGACTGCAGCTGGAGTCAGTGCTTCAAGAACCACTACGCACAGACGTATGCAAGACATGGGTTTCAGCTGTCGCATTCCTTGTGTCAAGCCACTCTTGAACAACAGACAGCGTCAGATGCATCTCGCCTGGGCTAAAGACAAAAAGGGCTGGACTGCTGCTGAGCGGTCCAAAGTTATGTTCTCTGATGAAAGTAAATTTTGCATTTCCTTTGGAAATCAGGGTCCCGGAGTCTGGAGGAAGAGAGGAGAGGCACACAATCCACGTTGCTTGAGGTCCAGTGTAAAGTTTCCACAGTCAGTGATGGTTTGGGGTGGCATGTCATCTGCTGGTGTTGGTCCACTGTGTTTTCTGAGGTCCAAAGTCAACGCAGCCGTATACCAGGAAGTTTTAGAGCACTTCGTGCTTCCTGCTACTGACCAACTTTATGGAGATGCAGATTCCATTTTCCAACAGGACTTGGCACCTGCACACAGTGCCAAAGCAACCAGTATCTGGTTTAAGGACCATGGTATCCCTGTTCTTAATTGGCAAGCAAACTCGCCTGACCTTAACCCCATAGAAAATCTATGGGGTATTGTGAAGAGGAAGATGCGATATGCCAGACCCAACAATGCAGAAGAGCTGAAGGCTCTTCTGACCTGAGCAGTGCCACAGACTGCTCGACTCCATGCCATGCCGCATTGCTGCAGTAATTCAGGCAAAAGGAGCCCCAACTAAGTATTGAGTGCTGTACATCCTCATACTTTTCATGTCCATACTTTTCAGTTGGCCAAGATTTCTAAAAATCCTTTCGTTGTATTGGTCTTAAGTAATATTCTAATTTTCTGAGATACTGAATTTGGGATTTTCCTTAGTTGTCAGTTATAATCATCAAAATTAAAAGAAATAAACATTTGAAATATATCAGTCTGTGTGTAATGAATGAATATAATATACAAGTTTCACTTTTTGAATGGAATTATTGAAATAAATGATGATGATAAATGATGATGATCTAATTATATGACCAGCACCTGTACACTGCTTTTACTAAAGGCTTTAAAATATTTAATTAACAAGTAAATGGTCTTTTTTAGTGTAAAATGAATTTAAAAAATAAAAGGTAAAAACCAAGATTTCCATAGTGAATATACAATGATTTTATCAAATGCTTTAAACAATTTAATTGGCATCAATCAACTGTAAAAGCTGATTAGGCAAAGGGCTTGGGAACCCGTGTGTAATATTACTGTAAGTTCAAGGCAGAAGTGTTTTGTACTTGGATTTGTGACTTTCTGCGTGTGTCTGTAGAGGGACTTTCTGATGGTTGGACGGTGAATGTGTGTCTCTTCAAGAGCGTGAGTGTAGTGTGAGGAGGTGTTATATATGGCGTTTTTTGACAGGTCAAGGTTTGTTTGGCGGCCAGCTTGTTAGCGTGACGAGACTGGAAGGTCACGGGAGCGTTTGATTGGCTGCCAGTCTGCCTGAGCGTCGGGGCTGGCACAAGACACAGAGAAATAACACATAACTCATGATTTTACCACACACACACACACACACACACACACACAGGCTAATGTGCATGCAAGATCATGGAAACTATCAGCTGTAACTCTGAAGGTGTGTGTTTAGCGCCGATTTTCAGCACCTTGGAGAGATGCATGTTTTGATGTAGCCACAACCTCACTTATCTTATAATATTAAAAATATTAAGTTATTATATTATTTACAGTATTTTTATTTTGTGTGTACACTACCAGTCAAATTTTTTTGAACAGTAAGATTTTTAATGTTTTTAAAGGAGTCTCTTCTGCTCACCAAGACTGCATTTATTTGATCCCAAAGTACTGCAAAAACAGTACAATTTTGAAATATTTTTACTATTTAAAATAACTGTTTTCTATTTGACTATATTTTAAAATGTAATTTATTCCTGTGATTTCAAAGCTGAAATTTTAATCTAAATTTATATATATATATATATATATATATATATAAAATTAATATTAAAACCTTAAAACCTTTGTTTGTTGCTGTACACAATTATATTGTCTTCGTTACAGGAAACAACTTGACCTGATTTAGCTCGCCCACAGTAACTCCACATAGATACCATAGTGATGATTTATCTTGCAGTTTGTTTGTTTAAAACAAAACTAATGCTCAGTGATCTTGTGTAAATATCACACTTTGTTGAATTGCACAACACTCATTCAGCAGACAGTGTTGCTTTTAAATTTGCCAATCCTTGCACATTGAAGTACACTAAGAAATTTTGTACCACAATTTTTTCCCTGCATTTATCTATCATTTGCAAATAATTTGTCAAAAATGTCTTTTTTTTTCTCCTTCTTTGATTTTTGACTAACATTCTTTGGTATTTAGCTATTTCAGGGAGGCAGATTTGTTCAAACGTGACATTAGCATAATTAGCAGATTTGTGGCTTCCTCACGCGGCTCTTTAACATCTCAAATTGGGTTTTTAAATCACCACTTAGGATAATTGTTTCCCCCAAAACCAGCCACAGGATTTGATGGTAAACTCCTTTTCCTTTCCTTCCCAAATCCTGACATGTTTGGCCATGTTTCTGGGTCATGGGGTGAGCCCGGCGTACTGTAGCCCTTGCGTTTATGCCAAACTCAGGACAGCTGAAGCTAGCAGCCCTGCGGCCTCAGTTTGACATTTATAGGATCAGGACGACACATTAATGTGGCGTTATATACGAGAAGACCAAACCATCGCATACTTTCTGCTTTCATTTCCCTCATCATTCTCACATCACGCTTTCCGCCTGTCCTCCTGTTTTTGGCGCGAGCGTTCGAACCTGCAGCTTGAACAGAAGCGCTTGTGTTTGACTTTTTCCCTCAGCGCTGAAAAGTCAAGTGAAAGCCTCTGATTTGGTTCCCCAGGTGAAGTTTAAGAGTGTTTGTATGGCAGAGTCTGTACACAGCTAGCATTTACGTTTATTTACTCATTTGCATTTGGTTTGTGAAGACGTGTCGTCCCGTTCGGTTGGCATTAGTAATGCGATTGCTCGGGTATATTGAAATTTGGAGTCAATCTGAACACACATTCACATAAACCAGACAAGTTATTAAACTAAATATGTTTACTCTGTGATGTTCGGTTTTAGCAATTTATTTAGTTCGTTTTGCTCAAGTGTTTGTATAGTATGTTTTTTATTGTCATCTGTAAACTGATTAACTTTGCTGACTAGTAGTAACTTGTTAAAGAGGTGTAGTGATAAACCCATAGTTTTAAACTAATGTAAGCAAAATCATCTGGAAGTGAAGGGATTTTTGTTTATTCTTGCTTTTATATGGCTAAACATTTTTCTCACTGTTGTGTAAATTGCAGATTATCTCTTTTTCACCCCTTAAATATGGCGGAAGTATTTTGTTGTGGATTTGAAGATGTTTAATCATTTTTTAAATGCTTTTGGACTTTTTTTTAAAAACATGTAGTGGAGGACCAGTAGGTTTTATTTTTATTTTTATATATATATATAGGCAGTGCTGATCTCTATTAAGCAGGGTGACCAATGGTTGAAATAATACTTGTATTTGTATATGATTTTTTTTTTTTAATTAAGTGGGATGCACATAAAAACATTATTAAATTTATAAAACATATTTTATACTAATGTATATATAGATGTCAAGATTTTGGAAGCGAAACAAGGAAATTTAGCACTAAAATAAGACACATTAATCAATTTATAGGGTAAACGTACCAATTAAGCTCACCAAAATCTACATTGAGACATTTTAGTGCACCGGTTTCAGCACAAGAAGTTATGTTAAAATAAAATATTAATCTCACACACAAAAATATTTCATTTTATTTTAAATGACAAAAGCATTTCAATTAAGATATACATAATTAAATGCAAAAAGTCTGGCTGTGCTTACATGTTTGTACCCTTTAAGCACACCCCTGTTCCCATTAAGCTCACATCATGTTTTATTAAAAATTGTTTATTTTAAACAACCTTTTTTAAAGAATAATTGAAAAATGTTTTATTTTAAGGCATAAAGTCAATCACAAAAAAAAACAAAAACAAAACAGAACACTAAAATCAAGCAACAAGGCATTCAATTTGATCAGTTATATATTCATAGTGAAGTGTCATTTAAGCACACTGCAACATCTAGACTAGTCCACGTTCAGCTAAATAATACATATTCAAAAATCAAATAAAATAAACCAATAAAACATTTCATTCATGGGGATGAACACAGAAACTAGCCTCATTATGAAGCCTCTTTTTAAATGGATGTCAACTTACCTATAGTCTCTTAAGCCTGGAATACACTACGTGATTTTTGCCCTGATTTTCCACCGATTCACAGTCTGGAGAAGTTGACACTAGTTGCCAAAGATCAGAGCCAGTCAGATTTGAGTTGACTTATTCTATATAAAATCGCATAGTGTATGATGATCACAGACTCCAATTTTTTTTAGCTTCAGACTTTGATTCCATCCAGTCGGAGGAGATCAAACATGTTTGATATTTTCAGCCGATTTTATAACACACATTGTTTTCATTTGTCACACGTCTCCTAACAACAATGCGCACATTTCTATGCGAGTTTGTTGTGATCGGAAGGAATTTAAAGTCTACTAGTGTGTGATCTTCAGTCGTTTAGTATATGATGGCCAGTTTTCCTTTGTGACTATTTACAAAGTCAGTAAGTGTATGATGCCTGGTGTTTTAAAAATCTGTTCAGATTTTAAAAGTCGTGTAGTGTATTCTAGCCTTTAGGTGTTTTTTTCCTGGACAGATGTGACAGGTTTCTAATGGATCCTTCTTTGTACGAACGACATGCCTCTTTCATCTTTGGGCATAAACTATAGTTATGTATAGATTTTGTTATCTTAAAGCTGTTAAAATAAGTTATTAATCATTTTATTAAGATTAACTTAAAGTGACAATCATCAGTTAATATGTAAAGTCTGTTTATGAAGTTTTTATATAGACATTCATTGTGGAAGAGCTTAAAGAGAGCACATTGAGCTTAATGGGAGCAGTGACAATTTTTAATAAATTTCATGTAATATTAATTAAAATGACAAGATTTTGTAAAATAAAAGATCTAGGTCATGTATTATGTTCATACATATTTTTATATGAACAACTACCATTAACAATATCTATGAAATTATACTTTTTCTTATTGATGTCACACTGAAGCTGTGTGGTTTTCATAGTAGTGCACCCTTTAAGCTCACCTTACAGTAATATGAAGTCTTAAAAATTACAGCAGTGTAAAACCACAGACCAGCAATGAACTGTCAATTTATAATATTATGGATTTAAAGTTACAAGGCAGTAATACCTGTGAAGTAATATGTTAGCGTAGCGCACAATCTTATACAGCTAGTCAGCTAACTGTGTTCTGTAGCATCTGCTCTACGTTGCTATAACTATCTTTTGGATCTAACTGTAATTATTTCCCACATCCAAGTTCCAGGTTATAATATGCAAAAGTCTGAACATTAATCTCTTAATTTTACTGTAAGTAGTGAAGCTTACCCAAAATAAAGGCTTAAACATCTAAAAACATGCACATTTAAGGAGCTACTCTTTTGGTGAAAGTTTTCAGACAGCTTTCAAAATAGCCGCCAGACAGTGTGAACACATGGAGACCCATATCTCAGTGTACGATGATCTGACTGATTTGAAATTACAGGAGGTATATAGTAATAAACACATCAATTGGTTAAGACGTCAAGTAGGATAATACATTATTGTTTCTTTTTATAATCTGAGCTCAAATATGGAAGTGTGCTTAATGGGTACGTTTACCCTACAGTACTGTTCAAAGGTTTGTGGTCAGTAAGATTTTTAAATACTTTTTATACTTTTTAAATACTTAATTAATACTTTTATTCAACAAGATTTGATTAATCAAAAGTAACAGTAAATACATTTATAATGTTATAAAATAAATCTATTCCAAATGCAGTTTTTTAAAATATATATTTTCTATTGTTTCTGCAAAAATATTAAGCAGCAAATCTGTTTTCAGCATTGATAATAATCATAAATGTTTCTTGAGCAGCAAATCAGTATATTAGAATGATTTCTGAAGGATTATGTGACACTGAAGACTGCTTTGCATCACATGAATAAATTGCAGCTTACAATGTATTGAAATGGAAAATTAGAAATAATATTTAACAATATTGCTGTTTTACTGTATCAAATAAATGCAGCCTTGGTGAGCAAAAGAGACATTATAAACATTGAAATTCGTACTGACCCCAAACTTTCTAACGGTAGTGTACGTGTTGATATTTCACTAGTAGTTCTGTTTTTTTTTTTTTCTTTAGTATTCTTGAAAATTGAAAGTGTCACTGTAAAAACTGTGAGAAATAGTGGCAAAATCCTGACATTCATGCTTTGACACTGTGCTCTTGCCTTTGAGATTTGGTGATTTGAAAGTGACAGACAGACAGACAGACTGACATGAGTTATTATGGGATCTGCTGTCGTGGCATCTATTTTCCCACTTACAGCTGCATAGAGACCCTTCCCTTCCCGGCCCTGTCCCGACCCCTATCCCACTCTTTCCTGCACTCCACTGCTTCAAAGCAAAGCTCGCACCCTGGACCTGTTGGCACTGCAAAAACACTTCTTAAGCAGTGTTTCATCTTGTTTTCCAGTATAATTATATTAACATCCTTAAAACAAGATGCATTTACTTGAGTCAAAATCTTATTTACATTTAGAGCAGTTTATGCTTAATATATATTTTTAACATTCTTATAAAAAAGCAATTTGACAGTGAGGTATGAAAATACATTTATTTTCCTTTTTATTTAAGTTTATTTTTCTACCTCATTGGCAAATACTTTTTTCTTGTTAAAGATGTTTTTACTGGAAAATGAGACAAAAATACTGATTAATAATTATTTTTTTGCAGTGTGATTGGCTTCTCTATACTTCACAGCAAACAAAAAAGCCCTAGCAGTGTCTTGTATGTAGATGCAAAGATCATTTTTAGTATTATCATCAAATTTGTAGTATTTTAGAAGCTGAGATGGATAAGATAATTTTTTAGATGAAGATCAAGAAGCAAAAACCCTGTTTGATTAAATCCACATCTCTGTTCTGCCATTTTGTTGATCCCATTTTTACCAGGACTCTCGTCGCCTGGTTCTCTTAAGAAGTCGGGGAAATTCGATTTCAGCGCTCTGTCCGGCCATACGAGGTCTGCACGCATGCCGTTCACCCATCACCCGCTGCCCATGCTGGCAGGTGTAAGACCAGGTGAGAGTTCAGAGCCCCCCCACCCCACCTCCCACATCCTTCCCCCTCCTGTCCTGCTCCCTCACGCCCCCTGCTGGGGTCGGATGTGGTGACGTTCGGGGAGAGGCGAGCTCGTGTTTACGCCACGGTCGGGTCGGGTGAAGGCGTTCGCCATTCGACCCCCCCCACCCCCCCACCCTCTTTCTCCTCTGTACCGAGGCTGATTTGTCTTTTTTGTCTGTCTGTCTGTCAATGTGATTGGTTGGTGATTGGTCTCTCCATTTCCCGACTTCATTCTCCCTCCGCTAGAGGCGTCGCTTCACTGCCTAGATGCACGTGAGCTTGAAAGATGTTGTGTAGTGATCAAAGTACACATCCACTCTCCTTTAATGCAAGACTCAGAGGATTAGAAAACTGCATTTTCAAAGATGTTCTGAAGTATTTTATCATCTATTATCGATTGAGACGGAAGAGAAGGAAAAAATGATAAATGTGCCAAAATTAGACACCACAACATAATCTTGTCATCAAATCAGTGGCGTTTGTGGATGTACTTTTTTGTAGATGGTTTTGTATAAATACACACCCATTATTAATTATTTCTTGTCTGAGAGCTATTTAAAACTTACAAAACTATGGTAACCAGCCCCACCAACAGACAGACAGATAGATAGATGGATAGATGGATGGATGAATGGATGGACAGTGATATACAGACAGACAGACAGACGGACGGACGGACGGATGGATGGATGAATGGATAGACAGATGGACAGATAATTAGACGGATGGATGGATGGATGGATGGATAGACTGATTGACGGATGGACAGATAATTAGACAGACAGAGAGATAGATAGATAGATAGATAGATAGATAGATAGATAGACAGACAGACAGACAGACAGACAGACAGATGGGTGGATGGATGGATGGATAGACGGATGGACAGATAATTAGATAGATGGATGGACAGATAGATGGATAGACAGATAATTAGACAGACAGAGAGAGAGAGGGATGGATGGATGGATAGATAGATAGATAGATGGATGGATGGATGGATGGATAGATGGATGGACAGATAATTAAACAGACAGAGAGATAGATAGATAGATAGATAGATAGATAGATAGATAGATAGATAGATAGATAGATAGATAGATAGATAGATAGATAGATAGATAGACAGATAGACAAACAGACAGACATAGATGGATGGATGGATGGACGGATAGATAGATAGATAGATAGACATATAGACGGACAGATAGATAGATAGATAGATAGATAGATAGATAGATAGATAGATAGATAGACGGATGGATAGATGGATGGATAGATGGATGGACAGATAATTAAACAGACAGAGAGATAGACAGAGAGACAGATAGATAGATAGATAGATAGATAGATAGATAGATAGATAGATAGATAGATAGATAGATAGACAAACAGACAGACATAGATGGATGGACAGACAGACAGACAGATAGATAGATAGACAGACAGACAGATAGATGGATGGATGGATAGACGGATGGACAGATAATTAAACAGACAGATGGATAGATAGCTAGATAGATAGATAGACAGATAGACAAACAGAAAGACATAGATGGGTGGATAGACAGACAGATAGATAGATAGATAGATAGATAGATAGATAGATAGATAGATAGATAGACATATAGATGGATGGACAGACAGACAGATGGGTGGACAGATAGATAGATGGGTGGACAGATAGATAGATAGATAGATAGATAGATAGATAGATAGATAGATAGATAGATAGATAGATAGATAGATAGACAGAAAGACATATAGATGGATGGACAGACAGACAGATGGGTGGACAGATAGATAGATAGATAGATAGATAGATAGATAGATAGATAGATAGATAGATAGATAGGTTGAGCTGTTTTTTGCATAGCATTGTACGTTCAGATGAATTGCTGGTGATCTTTTGTGATGTGCTCTTGTTGTGTGGTCGTGTGTTGTTGTGTGTAGCGCAGTTGTGTTTAGAGCTGTTGTTGTAGAGTCACTCCTGGTGGGAGGGGGTCTTTGGTGGTGGTAGTTTGCGGTGCCATTTGCCTCCTTCTTGAAGCCTTGGCTCCATCCTATTCCCTAATGGGATTAAAGGGTGGATGATGAAAGCGCGAAAGAAATGGAGGAAGAGGGGAGAATAGCAGTCTGCGTGGCAGAGAGGGTGAAAAGCAGGGCTTTGGCTGGGAACGCGGCGCCCGCGTCTGGGTTACAGGGAGGCTCTGGAAGTTGGCAGACTGTCCCGGGCAGCTGGGGGCCCTGCTTGGCTGGAGGAGACAAGACCCCTCACCCCTCCACTCGCTGGTCGGAAGATGAGCGTAACGTTATTCTTCATGCAAATGAGAGCGCGTCATGACTTATCAAGAACTACTGCAGTTCATTCACGTTAGCGTTGTGCTGATACAAAAATGTATCAACATTGCATTTTTATTCCTCATTGCACATGCTTAAGATCCTCATATCAATGTTTTATTTGTTGATCTGTGCTTTCATACAATTTTCTACAGTTCAATTAACAATGAAGCAGGTTGTTTAAAGTACAAAATCTGGAACTGGTGTTCAAGTTGAAGCAGTCAGTCTGTCACGTTTATGGTCGATACCAAATTGACATAATTGTCCATGCTAGAGTTTGGAGGCTCTGTTGGCAATTTGTATTAAAAATGATTACATCATCCATGATGAAATATTATGATAACGTAATGGCAATCAAGAGGCTTTTTCACTTGGAGAGCATGTTGGTGTCTGTCTGCATAATTTTGAGTTTGTGAGACATCAAAAGAGAGCGTGAAAATGTAATAACACAAAGAGATAAATATATATTATAATATATAATTATAATTATTATATAATTATATTATAATTATCATAATATTTATTATTATTATTATTATTATTATTATTATTATTTATGAATAGTTTTTCCAGACAGAGTTTTTGTAGTATTTTATAAATTGAGGCACACATTTATTGCACATTTATTGTTTTAATATAAAGCTAACTATAATTATTAAGAGCTCAAACCCTAACCAGTAAAAGTTTAGCATTTTTGGATTTCAAAAATTTGATTATATAACAATTCATATATTTCTGAATCATTTTTAACTATGAGGATGTCCTGTAGGATCTACCAAGGGAGGTTTTGATTTAGCTCTGTTCTTGGAACAGCTTTGTACCTAATCTTTGTAAACAAACACACACACACACACACACACACACACAGTTTTTCTGAATTGATTTCCATCACTTCCATATCATGTCATCCATTGTATCCTTGTGTGTCAATCTCGCTCATTACTGATATACTACTAGCACTTATACGGGCACAATATGTGTTACTGACCTCTATCTCTCTCTCTCTGTCCGTCTGTCAGCAGGAAGTCCCCGTGCCTCAGCGTCCTCCCTGCATTTCCCTTCACCCTCCATCATCCAGCAGTCCAGCCCGTACTTCACCCATCCCACCATCCGATACCACCACCACCCGGGACAGGACCCGCTCAAGGAGTTTGTGCAGTTTGTGTGTGCCGACGGATCAGGACAGGCTAGTGGTCAGGTAAGAGGAAGTGACCTCATATGGGAAGTGATGATCTGACATTGTGCGGTCAGTTGATTGCTGCTGTACATGTAACTTGCTGCTGTACGTATTGCAAAAATGCTTGATGTTTTATGCAGATATTCTCAGACTGGTTTATAGTGAATACAGGGAATGGAATCCTATCATACTAGTTTTGTAGTGTGTATACTGTGAAGACTCTGTATGCATAGAATAATGTAGTATGCAACAGAGACACTGCATGGAATACTGGGACAATGCAATCCTTTTGGAAGCTTTACACTAGTATTCTATTTAGAATGTAGACATTGTCACATTCTACTGTATTAAACATTATCATTGCTTACTGCATACAGTTTTACTAATTTGTAAATATAGAGTATATACTGTGCAGTATGCCACTGTTTAAAGATAAGAAATTATGAATTTAAGAAATGTATCTGTCCTTTATGTTGATGAAAGGGAATCTGTCATATTTAGCAAACATTTGCCTCAGTCAAGCAAAATCTCTTGCCTCAAGTATGAAATTAATTTACACTTGTGAATCTAATGTTATCAAGCATTTAAAGAAAAGTTAAATCAAGCTTACCTTTGTGAAGACAACTGTTGCATTTAACCAAGAAGCCAAGATTGAAGTTGGAAAAGAAAGCATCCAAAAAGGCGTTAAATATTGCACAAATGTGAGGTTATGTCATATTTAGCACACATTTAATTACATTTAATTTGCATTTATTGTTTTTATATTATTTATCTATAATTACTACAGACCTGAACCCAAATCCTAGCCACTGGAAGAAAAACATTCAGCATTTTTTGGATTTTAAAATTTGATTATTAAATGAATCATAAAAAAAAAACAAAAACAAAAAAAAATTTAGTTCGATGTGCAACTGACATTATCAACTGTATTACTTTTGGTTGTACTTATTAAGACACAAAACAAGCTCCTCCTGTCTTTTCCGATGCGAACAAATGTGTGCGTTCCTTGTCTTTGAGGCCGACTGATCGGTCACTGTTATGTATCTTGTGCTTGTCTAGACAATCTTGAGTTAATCTCTCCTTCTCTGTCCACTTCCACAATAAAACCCATCTGCGCAACAGCTGACAACCTCTGTGCATTTCGGCGTAGCGCGCATCCCCTCCTTAGTTCTGCTTGTGCCATTTTCAGCGTCGTGAAAGTGGCTTGGTTTTTTGCGCCCGGTTTTAATTTGACATCATTCCATGGACCAAAACTCACCTCACCACTCGTGCGTCCATTTCTTCTTCTTCTTCTTCACCTTCTTCCTAAAGTCCTCCATTTTATTTTTTCCAGCTCCTCCACTGCTCCTGTCTGTGCCTGTGGTGAAGTCAACACACAAACATGCACACAAACAAACAAACACAAACACCCTTCATAAACAAAAGCAAACAGACATTCATCCTTTTGGTTGTTTCCCTCTCAACACTCTCCACTACCAGCCACCCCCCCATTCCTTTTTTTTCGGAGCTAGCCTGCGTTGTTTTTCCATTTGCGGGGTGTCGGGCGTGTCCGTACTCCTCACCCTGTTTGTGTCGTCTGCAGCCAAACGGGAGCGGCCAGAGCAAAATGCCGGGCTCCTTCTTGCTGCCTCCACCCCCCCCTGTGGCGCGTCCAGTGCCCCTCCCAATGCCAGACTCTAAACCCAGCAGCACGCCCCCCGATGGCGGACTCACCTCACCCACATCTCCGTGTAAGTGACCCGACCCCCCCCATTCCACCAAACCCCACGAAGATCCCCAGTCGTCTAGCCACAGCTGGACCGCTTTTTGCCATTTAGTTTGTGTTCCTCAAGTTAACATGAAATGCCCATTATTCGTAATTTCGCCAACTGGTGGGTCAGAATTAGTCTTTACTACTTTTATTTTATTTTTTCAGTTTGAATGAAACCAATGCAACATATTTGCAGGGATTTTTTATGCATCCTAGTTTTGAGGCAGTAGTTTTAGTGGTTTAACAGTTTAACAGCCATCAAAATGTCACTAAAGTACAGAGCCCATAAAAGGACATGGTGATGGGAGAAAATGAGATGGCAGGAAAAATAATTTTTCAGTGTTTTTGTGTAGATTGGCGAAACCTTTTCGTTCCTTGGAGAAACTTTGCATTTGTTCATAAAACTTTTTCATTCCCCTGAGAAAGTTTGATTTCACTTGGAAAACGTTTGCACTCTTGCAAAACTTTTTCGTTCCCCTGAGAAACGTTGTGTTCTCTTGCAAAATTTTTTTCCAAGTGAACGCAAAGTTTCTCAGGGGAATAATATATTTGCGATTGAAGTGTGCAGAATTTCTCAGGGGAACACAATACTTATGCAAGAGAACTCAGTGCTTTTTTCAAGCTAATGCAAATGTTTTGCGAGTGAATGCAAAGTTTCTCAGCAGAACACGATACTATCAACAATATGATACTTTTGCAAGAGAATGCAAAATTTCTCCATGGGGCGCAATACCTTTCCAAGGGAACACAAAGTTTCGGGGGAATGCACTACTTTAGCAAACTAATGCTAATGTTTTGTGACTGAACAGAAAGTTTTTTTTTTGGGGAACACAATACTTTTGCAAGAGAATGCAAAAGTTTTGTAAGTGAATGCAAAGTTTCTCGGGGGAATACAATAATTTTGCAAGAGAATGCAAAGGTTTTGCAAATGCAAAAATCATTGAAATATAATTTTTCCTCCCATCTCATATTTTTTCCATGACCATGTCCTCTTGGGGGCTCTGTGTTGAAGGGTGCAAATTTAGGGCAGTTAAAGTGGACTCCAAAAAACTTTTTTAAAATGCATTTTAGTTCAAACAGTTTTCAAAATGCAGTTATTATTGTACAATTCACTTGACCTCATCATTTTGTGGCAGTTCTGTCGCTAAAATCAAAACAAGATGGAAGAGTCTGTATCTACCGAACTGAAAAAACCAGCTTAGACCCTCTTGAGCTTCCATTCTGGTCCAGGTTGGTTTGTGCTTGTCAAAGTGCATTGCAGCCCTGATGTGAAAGGGCCTAACATCCAGAAACCCATGCTTTGTAATTTTACGTTGGTTTCATTTGAGTTTGTTTTGGTTACGTTCACATTGCTGGTTAGCTTTTGGCCTGTGGAAATGTGATAGTTGAGCTCCAGTGCTGGTCTAAAGGTCAGTTCGTCCAGTACACAAACCAAATTTGGGCCGTTCAGAAAGGAGGTGGCGTATCGGGGTGGATAATCAGACATACTGTAAAATGTTCACTCACCACAGACGGGGCACTGGACGGAGCACTTGCATTTCTTTTCCTCTTTACTTTCATGTTTCTTATTTTTGTTTTTCGTTCCTTTTCATTGTGTTTTCTTTCATTTTCAATTGTTTTTTATGTTGTTTGTGTGTGTCTTTTTATGTGTTTATATGTTGCTGATCCTCCAGAACGCACTTAACAAACCTGCTCACAAATAAATGGAGAGTTTTTTTTTTTTCTTTAAATGTTAAAGCATTAAGCATACTGTATAGAGGTCATGTATTATGAGTTTTCCATGGTTAATGGGGGTTGTTAGGGGTAAAGATACCAAACAAATGGCCTGAAACCCATGGCTCATTGTTTTTTATATAATGGCCATAACAACATGATACAAACGGTCAGTAAATAAGTAATAACAGTGATCAGAATTATTCTGCCAGATAATTTAATTCATTAATTTAACTGTAGATGTTTCATGGTTGCAAACCACAGTCAAAGGTGTATAGAAACTCAGTGCAGTAGTATAGAATTAAATTCTATATTAATATAGAGTTTGCATTAATATAGAATTCAGTTCTGCAATTAAAGCCTATTATATATTAGTGTTTATGTATTATATATTTATTATGTAGAATTCAGTTCTATATTATACGGTAGAATTTATTTGCATGTTACATATTTAAATTCTATATTAATATAGAATTAATTTGCAATAATGTAGAATTGAATTCTGCAATCACCGGAGTTCACATATTAGCGTTAATTTTTTAATATAATTAAATGTTATATTAATATAGAATTTATTTTCATATTGCATATTTCAGTCCTATATTAACATATAATTTGTTTGCAATAATGTCAAATTTAATTCTGCAATCACAGGAGTTCATATATTGGCATTTATATTTTATATGATTAAATTCTATATCATATAGAATTTATTTGCATTACTGTAAAATTCAATTCTGTGATCACAGGAGTTGATATATTAATGTTTATATATTTGTAATATAGAATTCTGTATTAATATAGAATTTATTTGCATTAATGTGGAATTTAATTCTGCAATCACAGGTTTATATGTTGCCTTTAATATTTTACATATTCTATATAATACAGAATTCATTTTCTATATTAAAAAAGACGTTATCTGCATTAATGTAGAATTTTAATGAACAAAGCAGCTTCTCTTTGTTGCCTTTTTGAATGTTTGCTGATGAAAGCACTAACAGAAAACTGTAGAACAAATACGACTCTTTGTGTTTGATTTATCCATGTTTTGACACACATACTGATTTACATTAGATCTCCATATTTGATGAACAGTTACACCACGGAGTCCATCAAATAAATCTGAAAGCAAACAAAAACTGCCCTAAATTTGATAATGACTTCAAACCTGCAGATTCAAACACCTTTTTAATCTATTGATCTTCAACCGTGAACCAAGAACAATCAAACATAGTGCATCTTTGATGATAAATTCTTAGATTGCTTTTGTCTGTTGTTTGCCAACAAGTCAATTCAGTACAGAAAAGTTTGTTTCCACTATATATTTCATGAAATTTGCACAATATATCTGAACGTTGCCTTTTCAAATTGACTAAACTTTATTGTAATGACTAAACGATTTTGCTAACATTGTACAGGGTGTTTATATATATATATATATATATATATATATATATATATATATATATATATATACACACAATATTAAATAAAACATGCTTTTTATTAATTTTCTTTTTTATTATTATTCATATTTTCTGTCTCTCTCTTCTTCTTTCTCTCTCTCAGCATACTCCACGCCAGGCTCCACAGCTCCCAACAGGTTTGTCAGCATCGGATCACGGGACAACAACTTTCTGAACATACCCCAGCAGACGCAGGTGATTGTCACTCTGTCATATTCAAAATATGACATCTTTGGCATCTTAACATAGCCCGCTCGTCGTTTCCCATGATGCTCTCTGCTATGCGGTGTCGGGCCCATCTGGAGCGGGTCTGCGATAACTCGAGCTGATCGGCGCGGTGTAGTTGATTTGAGCGTTGCGAATGTGCGGCCACCGCACCGCACCTCCTCCATCACCCAGTACACTTCAGTCATTAATGTGTAAAACACACCCGCCCCGGGCCGGCTCCCTGCTCCTCAACACATGGTGACCATCTGAAGCCGCTAACTCACCCGCTCTCACCTCCTCCCTCTGCTGGTCGGCCTCTCTGGATTTGACCATTTATTTTCCTCTTTCTGCTTAACCTTTCCTCATTTCTACCTTCTTTAACGCGTTTCCCGACTCGCCATCACCCTCTGTTGGTGACTTGTGTTTCTCTTTTTCTTCTCTCCCCGCCGTGACTCCTTGGCAGTGACTTCACTTTGTCTGATTTCGCACTTTTTCCAGTGTGTTCACCCTAAATTTTAGAAGGCAGAGGAAGCACTTTTTTTTGTCCTCTCAGAGATAAACTGCTTGAGTGTGCAAAATAGCAGTGGGTGTCAAGTAAACGTTTTGTGATTAAAAAATAATGTAAGCTCTACGTTATTTGCAGTTGAGCTTATTTATTTTGTTTTTATCTTAATTTTAAAATGTGCATTGAGAAATTAATTAGTTGTAATTCATTGTAATACAAGCAATTCTATATTAATAGAAATATAACTGCAAAAGGCAGTAGTGTAATTATTACACAACAAGAGTAAACTATTTATTTTATTTATTTTTTTAATTGTTAAGAAAATGTGCATTGAGAAAGTGAACAGTGATATATTCATTTTTATTAGTATTTTTTATTTGTTATTGTTAGGAAAATGCATTGAGAGGATGCATTAATAATTGCAATTCAAGAGGCATTAAACAAAAGAATAAATTATATTTATTTATTTATTTACTTCAGTGTAATACATTGATAAAAGCAAGAGACGGTGAGAATAGCAAAATATTTATTTATTGTTTGTTTGTTAAGAAAATGTGCATTGAGTAAGTGCCTTATTATATACGATTAAGTAAATCAGTGTGATTTTAATTTAAAGACATGTTTCATGAGGGTATCAGTGAACTTTTTCTTGAGCTTTCTTGTGTCCCCAAAAAAGGTATTTGGACACTTCAGTTATACTTTAAAATGTTATTGCATTAGATAATAAAACATCAAAGCAAGTGACATGTATTTTGAAGAAAAAAAAACACTTTTCAAACAAAATATTAGACAAATATGACTTTATTAGGTTTCAGTGATAAATTAACAGAACTAGAGCTGAAAATGAAGACAAAAGCTTTGTGACACTTGGTGTTTGTTAATTGTTAGTGGATCACGTTAGTGGATTATTCTATTTTATTAAAATGTGCAATGAGAAGGTGTATTAATAATTGAAAAAAAATTGCTAAAACACTAGTTTTGTTAATTGTTAGTGGATCATGTTAGTGGATTATTCTGTTCCATCCTATCCTATTCTATCCTATTTTATTCTATTCTAAAGAAAATGTGCAATGAGAAGGTGCATTAATAATTGTAAAAATTGCCAAAATTGTTAGTGGATTACTCTGTTCTGTTCTATTCTATTCTATTCTATTCTATTAAAATGTGCAATGAGAAGGTGCATTAATAATTGGAAAAAATTGCCAAAACACTAGTTTTGTTAATTGTTAGTGGATCATGTTAGTGGATTGTTCTATTCTATTCTAATGAAAATGTACAATGAGAAGGTATATTAATAATTGTGAAAATTGTCAAAACACTAGTTTTGTCAGAAGACACTAAGCAAAAATTGTTAATGAAGTGAAAAGATCCTGTAAATACTTTATTTTATTTTATAAGAAAATGTGCATTGAGAAAGTACATTAATAATAATAATAAAATCACCAAAACACCAGTTTTGTCAAAAGACATTGAGCAAAAATGAGAAGTTAGTGAAAAGAAAAGATCTGCAGCATTTGAAACACAGATACAGACACTTCTTCTAATGTAGCGACATTCAAACATTTTATGTGCCTTTAAGTGTTTGAATACTTTTTAAAAGTATTTATTCATTTTTTATTTTTAAGAAAATGTGCAATGAGAAAATGCATTAATAATTGTAAAAATCACCAAAAGACACTGAGCAAAAATGATTTTGGTGAAAAAGAGAAAAGGTTTTATTTTATTTTGTGAAAGTGCACTAATAATTGTAAAAACCACCAAAACAGCAGTTTCTTCTGATAACACTGAGCAAAAATGACATTAGTGAAGAGCAAGATCCTGCAGCGTTTGAGACTCAGCATCTAATATAGTGACATTCAAACATTTTAAACTGTCTTTAAGTGTTTGAACACTTTTGGCCACTGTATGTCCGTATGGGGAAGCTCTCTCAGCTCCACGCTGTTCCCAGTCAGAAAACCAAGAAAAGAACTGTGGAAATGTGAGACAGGAACGGAGAAAAGAGAGGCAAAGATGAAGCACGGCCCCTAAACTGAAAAGTCACGTCCCAACTGTCTGGTTGCCCACAGCAACGAGACATGATGTCACAGGCAGTTGAAGTTGAACTTGAGGGTGGGGGGCAAGGATTACGGGGGGAAGATGGGAGGAGTACAGCTTACAGGGGAAGAGTTACTTGGCCCGAGTGGCTGTTGGGCTGGAGCCCGGGGCGAGCGGCAGGGGGAGAAGAGATGGGTGTTTGCATGACCTGGAAGAGTCAACCAGAACAAAAGTTACCCACCGCCCCTCCTAACAGAGCCTCTCAGCCAAAGTGTTTCCAGGATTTGACTTCGAGAGAGTTTTGTAAAACCAATCAAGAGTAACAATCCCGCTCTCATTTGAATGCGGAGCCCTGCTCTCGATATCGTCCTGAGTGCCGCCGCGTCACAATCGCATATGAAATGTTCAAGCACTTTTTCACTTGTTTTACTAGTCAACACAAGAGTGTTTCACTAAATATAAGTACAGTTATCCCAAGGATTGGAGAACAGCGTTAATTCAGGGATTTTAATATTTTGAGCACTTGGGTATTTTAACATTTGTATTAAAAATTTAAAGAATTTATATAAAATATATGTAAGTGTATTTGAAAATGTTATTTTATATTTATATATTATAAATATACAATAAATATAAAATATTATATATTATAAAAATTAGTTTATATATCAATTTGTGTAATTTTATAAATAAATATATATATATATATATATATATATATATATATATATATATATATATATATATATATATATATATATATTAGAGATATTATGTAAGATAATATTAATTATATAAGTAATTATAATTATGATAATTGTGCATGTAATTAATATATACATATACATTATTTATACATTTTACATACACTGCACATATATAATATATACTGTAATTATTCATTTCAGGGTTTTTTTTTTTTTTTTTGAATATTTGGCCACAATTTATATTAAAATACAATATAAATATATAGCATATAGATGTATTTTTGATATTATTTTATATATAAAATTAAATTTAATTAAATTATAATTCAAATTTTTAAATTATATTTATAATGTTATATATTATTTTATATATTATTATGTATTATATATAATATGTGTTATATATAATTTTCAATTTACATTGTTATATAATGTAAAAAAATTGGCACAATGTATCTTAAAAAACTACATATTGTTTATATTGTTATATATTGTTTTACGGATATTATTTTTATATAAAATGTTATATTTATAAGTGCATATAATATTATAAATCATTATTAATATAATTCATTAATTATTAAATCATTTTTATAATATAATAGAAATATTAAGATAAATAAACATTCATGAAAATATTAACCACAGTAGTAAAGACCATCCTTCCTCTAAAAGATTTAGTCCCTGAAATGTGAACTAAGGTCTGTGCTGCAATATCGCTGTGACTGTGTGTTTTTATAGGCTATTTAGCAGAGTTGGACTGCTGTACTGACAACCTGTTTACAATAAACAATTAAATGTGTAGAGATGGATATCGAATGTCTGCATTTCAATGTGCTGCCCTTTTGGTTGTTTTTACATGACGTCACAACAGTTAAATGAGTTTCCTATTTAAAACTACCAGTTTGACAAAGACGTGAAGTGTTTTTATTGGGAAACACAGTTTAATTCCAGTATGACGTGAACGCACTATAAACTTGGTGTAAATATTTCTCCGTCCATTGGCATTATCAGTGCGATATCTGAACTTTACGAGCCGAACTCCTGAGATGCATTAACAGAGCGTCTGCTGATGTTGATAAAGTCAGTGTGATGGTATGTGGGGATGCGTCAGAGCTTCACTGACATGACATTCCCAGAAGGGAGGATTGCTGGTTTAGTTCAGGTCAGACTGTGTTGTAAAGGCCCATATGGTAAGCAGGACAGCTTCAGAAGCTCTGAGAGTATGAGAGTCCAGCCTGACCTCTAGTGGTCACATCAGTAACAGCAGCATCTCTTCACATAAACAAGAGTCTATTCATGGGCTAATCAATCTTAAAGCTTCCATACTTTTGAACTCAGGATTTTAACAAAAATATTGATCATACTGAAAATGTTTAAGCTTGTAATACCAGTACATACTGAAACATGCACACTAACTTTAAGATTATAAAGTTCTAAAAATAGAATAATTTAATAAATTCATTAACTTAAATTTACAATGTGTTTATTACATTTATAAAAAAGTAAGCAAATTATTAAATTATAATAGATTTATGTGACAATAAAATACATTTATTTTTAATAAATGTAATAGCTTATTTTTTATTTATAGTTTATTAAATTATAAAAATAAATTATTAAATTATAGGTCTATGTAACAAAAATGCATTTCACATAATACATTTAATAACTTAAATTTAAAGTTACTAATATTTTATTAAATGTACACAAATTTTAAAAATATAGCTTTATGTGAAAATACATTTCACTTAAATTGAAGTTAAATATATTTTATTAAATGTATAAAAATATAAACAAATTATTAAATTATTGGTTTGTCACAATACATTTCACTTAATTGATTTATTAAATTTAGAGGTTATTTATTTATGTTATTAAATCCATACAAATTATAAACACATTCAATTATAGGTTCATATTAAAATACATTTAATAACTTATAAAATATTTATATTTTATTAAATGTATTATAAATTACAAACAAATGTTCAAATTATAAGTTATTATAAGAATGTTAAAAAATAAGTTTTTTCTCTAATTAGTGATATTTCATAATTTTAGTTTAGCCCTATGTTATGTTTAGTTTTTAATGTTAATTTAAAATTCAAATTTAGATTTAGAATAAAAATATTATTTTTATAAAACTATACAGTAATAAGTAGGAGACGCATAATGTAAAATGCCTATAATTGTCAGTTTTTTTTATCCTCAGAAATCGATATTGGCCTTGATCGTACTTGTTATCAGATAGAAAATAAGTCAGATTCTTCCTGCACAGATTATTTTAATAATTTAATGTTTTTACTGAGCTGATGTATTTTCAGACTGAACACTAACAATGCCTTTATTTTGTTGTGTGTTTTTACAGTCATGGTTCCTTTGACGAGGTCCTGCCTGCAACCTGTCGACACAATTTGGAAGTTTTATGACAAAAAAAATTTAAATCCTGTTTGAAAATCCCCTCCGACCCGAAACGCACCCTAAGCAACGTGAGCAGCATATGATTGGGAAACGTTCGACCCTGTATTTGCCAACCGTCAGACACCCTTCAAGCTCGCTCCTCCACCTCCGACGAAGACTTTCAGATCACAGCAGGAGGTGAGGGACCGACACGCACCTACAGCATCTCGCAAGAACCGTCATCAAACCAACGGCAACATAGAGGAGGAAGAACCCGATGAACACAGACACAAAATTTTACTAGGAACAAGGATGTAGTGTACAATGGCTGGGATTATCAACAGTTTCAGTGGTGAGGATTCAGACACAACAAAAACGCAAGATTTTGACCAATTAAACTGCAGTTTTTTTGTTTTCAAAACACTCAAACATGCTGACGTTCAGCATACAGGCAACACTAAATAATGAGAGCCCCGGACGTTTTGCATTTTTAGCTAATTAGCATGCAGTAGAAACATCTTTTTTTCCCTTTTGCGGTCAATTACTAAACTAACTACGAACAGCAGAAGTATTGCACTACAGTAACGCGAAGAACACTAGTTTGACGTGCACTATTGAAAATGGGATCGACGGCAGACATTATTTGCACATTTTATTACGGAGAAAAACTAACCTGGCACACTAAAGCTACCCAGAGACCCGTTCTCATTTTCAGGCCTCGAACTGATTTTTTTAATAAAACTAAAGTCCATTTCCGGCGCTTAGTGCCAACTAGACAGCACCAGATTTTAGTTAGTACTCCTATAGGACGAATAAAGCCAACCAGCACACGCTTAAGGTGTGGTCACATTCACCAAATTTGTCTTGAGGTCTTGAACCTGATGTGAAATCTGCTTAGGGAAATTTTTCATTCTCACGTGAAATTCCTAATCGCGTGGATTCTTATTAAAGGGATAATTCATTCAAAAATGACAATTTTGTCATTTATTCACTCTCAATTTGTTCCAAACCTGTATGAGTTTCTTTCTTCTGTTGAACTCAAAAGAATGTGGGTAACCAAACAGTTCATAGTAGCCATTGACTCCAATAGCATTTTTTTTATACTACGGAAGTAAATGGCTGCTGTCAACTCATTTTCAGTTTTTGGTGAATTATCTATTTAAAATGACTAGATTTCGCCTTTAAAGTTTCGCCATTCGGCGGCGACTGAGCTGCAATTTTAAAATCGTTCATTTGGAGAAAAAACCAAAAACAACAAAAGTCCCAGATAATGCAGTGTTCTTTTATTTAAAAATCATATTCTTTTTTATTAAAGCCATATATCTGAAATGTTTTAAATTGTTAAATTTTAATTTTTTTTTTAATTTACAAAACAATTGTCCATTGTCAGTAGTGTAGTGATGCACGAAGCACCGAATTCGCTAGTCAACACAACAAATTTGTGTGACCATCTTGAACCTGAAATTTTCTAAATTCCCATTATAATTACTAATTTCCCCTGCGATAAATGTGACCGCACCTTTGCAGCCATGTGACGGAGTTACAATTTTTAAATCGTAAAAAAAAAAAAAATGTCCCATATAATCATTGCATTCTTTTATTTCAAACTCATTTCTCTCTTTTTTTTTAAATTGAAGCCATATGTCTGAACTTTGTTTTAAATAGTTTGTTAAAAAAATAAAAGTAAAATTTTTAATTAGAAGTATAAAACTTTATGTAGGAAAAAATATTTTCTAGTAATTTTTTTTTACAGCCCCAGCTAGTCATTCCGTTATTTATAATGGCTGTGAATTAATTTCATCATTGTAGTGAGGCAAAATAAAAGTCCCCGATTCGTTAGCACTAATAAAGACGGCCCTAGAGACACGCCCACTTCTGTGTTTTGTTTACGTACCTGTTTACACTCCCAGAAGTCCGTGTTCCAAGAACACGTGACCTCGCTGCGGAGCAAAAGAATGTGTGACATATCAAAGCCGTGCTCAGAGGGAGGTGGGCCACTCGGACCGCTTTTATTAGACGCCGCATTTCACCATTAACTTCAGTAGCATTTTACTCTAAATTTGGTAGTGTTTCGGCATGGCTGTCTGCACATACACACACTCTCCTCCGCAGATTGACTACAAAGGGAAGCCTTTACAGTAGGGCGATCTTCATCCGCTGATAAAAGTTTTGTTTTTCGACGCAGCTGTAATCGGTAACCTCACAAAATAACTGGACTGCCTGACCATGTATCTCACTGCAGGGAAGCATTGTTGCCGGATGGCGGCCGTGTCATCGCTTTGGTAGAAAACTAACACGAGAATCGTGATGGCAATGGTCTTTTCTTTTCTAATCAAAGGAAGTGCCTCTGTATTCCCATTATGCAATTTGTTAAACATGAATTCAGGTTATTTTCTTGCATATAAGCTATAGAGGAGCGTGAAATTTTTATGAGAAAAAAAAAAGCAAGCGTCAGCTCACTAGTTACAAACATCTTTATATATACAGGATATATCCATATATATTTATATATACATTTTTTTTCTTATTTGCCTAATAAGCTCAGTGGCAGTCTAGTTATTTTTTGAAGTATGACATGATCATAAATCAGATATCCATTCAGAAGTACCAGTCCCGAAAACCCAGTTCTGCACTTAATAATAATTAGAGCGAAAAAATCAACCGGCGGAAATCAGATTTCCGTGGAAAACGTTATCGATAGCGTAGTTAAAAAAAAAAAAAAAAAAGAAAAGAAATGCACGGCTTTTGATTTCTTTTGTGTTTGGACAGGAAGTATTTGTTATTGCAAAATAAAGTGTGTTGATTGAGCCATGTGCAATGCCTTGGGTAGAAACTGTGTTTGTCTCATTGTTAGGGTGTACAGGAAAGCGTAGAGGTGAAAATCCTTCTATTATAGTAAAGTCCACGCTGTCCGGGACTCTAAACTACAGGGCAGAGAGAGCGAGAGAAAGAGAGAAAACGGTCTTTGTAAGTTTTGGGAATTTGTTTTGTAATCTTTCCTTTTTTCTGCTTTTTTTAATGTTTATTTGTAATGATTTGTTCTCAAAACTTAGGAGGGCTGAAGAAACAGTTTTTTTGCGACACGTCAGAATATATCACTAAATAAAACAGGTGCTTTTTATGGATCAAAGTACGTTCGATCTCTATTATACATAAGAAGACGAAAAATAAGTGTTATCAAGACAAAGTTTAGAAGAAAAATAGTTAATTACTCTTTCCTTTTTGTATTTACTGAAGGGGGGGAGGGGGTTCATTGTGGTCAAGGTTGTGACAAAAGGCATTTTTCCTCCAACCTTTTCTCCGGATCAATCAAAGAATGTCGACTGATGACGTCCTAAGAGGTTTTACGACTTTTAACTAGCTAAAATGCAGGATTTTTCCGGTATTTTTGACTTCATGCTATGCATTCCAGTTTTCTAGGACTTCCATGCTTTTGATCGCCCGAACCGCCGTAGTCCTTAACGAACTTCCCGTCTGAACTTCGCTGGCTTTTTGTACATAGAAAATTTTGAATTCGTATGAAAGGTATGACAAGATCTTCCCTGTTGATGGGAGAGGCTTTAACGTAGCTCGAATAAACTAAAATGCCCATTGTAAGCTAGAAATTTTGGAGTATGGAGAGAGATGGGAGGTGTGATGTGAATTTGTTGTCTTTTATACTTTTAAACTTGTGAATCTTTCAAGACATTTCATTTTTCTACAGAGCCCCGCACATGACATGAGGACAACAGTGTATTTATCGTGTCCATGAATTAAGAATTTGTTCCCTAGTTTTATTAATTTCTTCCCTTGCTTTATGTAAATGGTGGCTACGCATTAAGAATTCGTATCCATAACTTAATTCGTTCCCTCGTTTTCATAATCATGGCATTAGTACGAAGTGGCCATAATTTATGAACACAAGGAAGCAAACTAGTGAAACGTGCCATGATTTATGAAAACGAGGAAACAAATTAGTACAACATGGCCACAATTTACGAAAACAAGAGAATGAATTTGTACAACATAGCCATGATTTACAAAAACGGGTGAGCTAATTAGCAAAACATGGCCATGATTTACGACAACTAGGTAGTGAAATTAGTACAACATGGCCAAAATTTATGAAAACAAGGGAACTATTTTGTACAATGTAGCCACGAATTACAAAAATAAGGGAACAAATTTATACAACGTGGCTACGATTATCAAAAATGATGGAACAAATTAGTATAATGTGGCTACGATTAACGAAAATGAAGAAACTAATTAGTGCAACGTGGCTATAATTTCCAAAAAAAGAAACTTTTTTAATAAGTCATAAAAACAAATTCTGAATGTGTGGGAACGATATTTTTTTCCACATCATTTGTGGGGCTCTGTATATTTCATTCAGAAATCATAAGAAAAAAATATATTTTGTCAAAAATAAACAACGTTACAATACAAAAACATCCTAATGGTCCATGCAGAATATAATTTTTCTTTCGATTTTGGGGTGAAATGTGATCAGTTTCGTAATGAGATTCACCCAAACAGATTCCCAAATAAAGTCAGCGACCAATCAGAAAGAGAGAGTTGAAATTGAACCCCTCCCCCTCTGAACCCGCAGCACCCTCTACTGGCCCCCTTGTAAATGACTCTAAATATTTGTTTTGTGATATAGTGTTAGACTCAGAGCATCATAAAGGTTGTCCCTAAAAAGTGCCTTTTGTTCACAGACACCATCTTGTAATCCTGAGTGCCCATCTCAAAAAAAAAAAAAAGAAAAAAAAATATCCCCTCGTTCAAACTTCTGTATTTCTCCTTCCGTGACTTCTTCAAAGCAGTATATATAGTACTAAAGGAAATCGGTGTGACTTAGTTCCTCTTTTTATTGTTGAATAATTAAGAAAACTGTAAAAAATAGAAAAATGACAAAAAAAAAAACTTTGTCTTGCTTTTCCTTCCTCTGTAATCTTGTCTTCTGCCTCTTTTGGACACTGGAGTAGTCTATAGTTGCATAACCATCGCCCTTCCCTGTGCCCCTTTTCTCTGAACGGAGGGGTTTTAAAATTAAAAAAAAAAAAAAAGTAAGAAAAAAATGTTGTCTGAGCAGAATGCAGTTAGCTCACATGTTATTCTTGTCTGTACGCTTCACGTTGTATTCATACCGATCTCTTCAGCTTCTCCATTGAACAGTTAATGTACGTGAACAAGTTACGCCGGTGAGCTCTGGTGGGCCGTCCGACAGATGGGCGTTTCAGCTGGACGCGGTTTGTGAAAACGATACAGGCCGACCGCCGAGGTAGAATAGGCGAGTTTTTGAGCTATTTATTTCTTTTTTGTTACCAAATTCATTTGATTTGCTATGGTCTGTTTGTATTGATATTGCATTGAGAATCTGTATTGATGATGCACCTTTGAATGGTTGTACGTGACCAGATATTTAATTAAAAAACAAAAAAAAGTTCCTGTCAAGACGAAGCACCTTAAAAACGGAGTGGTTTCAGCCCAGGGAAAGCTACACAGTTTCAAAGCGACCGCGAGCTCAGCGTTACGAGCCAAACTTTTAGACCAAAGTGACGCATGCCACAAAAACCTGAGCGAAACTAAAATTAACTTGAAAACTCACCAGCAAAAGCCGACATCGTGGGCTTAACAACAACTTGCTTCCTCCCACAAACAAAATATGCAATTGTTTCACTTTCCCGAGTCCGTGAAGCCGGCGTCCGCGTTGGCTGTGATTTATTAATAACTGTAATAAGTGAAAGCCATAGCGATGGACACGTGTTTGGCGCTCTCGTTGTCCCTCCCTGGTACTGACCGTCCATTTTCTTTCTTTCGTATTTACTTTTGTACTCTTTTGTTGAGCGGGGCATTCGGATGCGTTTAGAGTAGCATGAACCCTTGGCGGCTCCGGTCTTGGTTTGAACTCCTCGAGCGGCGCCCTTCTCAGTCCACACGCCTTCCAGAGCTCATGGTGAAATGCATGTGTTGATTACAATTTCTTTTCCATAATAAGAAAAACAAGTAAGAGCAGCACCTTTAACTGATTGAATAAAAGGATGTTCTTGACTGTAACGTTGAGTCTGTGTGCTTATTTTGATCTTCAGCTCCACTTTAGCCTCCAGGGGCCCTCAAGGTGACTTAAAATTATTTAACACAAGTTTTAAAGGAATAGTTCACCAAAAAATGAAAAGATGTAGATGAGTCGGTGTTGAGAATATGATTTGGAGAGATTTAGCATTACATAATGGATCCTCTGCAGTGAATGGGTGCCGTCAGAATGAGTCCAAAACAGCTGATAAAACATCAAAATAATACACAAGTAATCCACACCACCACAGTCCATCAGTTAACAACTGTCTGAATCAGGAGAGAAATATGCACATATCAAACAGTTTACAAGGGAAAACAGTCCTGAACAAATATGTCGGCGGATTTTGATGTGAGAGACAACAGGGGATGGACTTTTTCCCTGGAGGAAGCATTATTTTGGATTATGGACTCATAAAACGTCTTGATGTATTTGTTTTTTACAAACATGCAGCTTTTCACTTCACAAGATGTTAACTGATGAACTGGAGTGGTGTGGATTACTTGTGGGTTATTGTGATGTTTTTATCAGCTGTTTGGACTGACGGCACCCATTCACTGCAGAGGATCCATTGGTGAGCAAGTGATATAATGTTACATTTCTTCAAATCTGTTTGAAGAAACAAACTCATCTGCATTGTGGATGGCCTGAGGGTACGTTTTCAGCCAGTTTTCATTTTTGGGTGAACTGTTCCTTTAAAATAAGCTAAAACAACAAAAAACTAAAATATTTTTATTACCATAAAAAGTGGTTGTGTACCATATGGATCATGCAGTGATGTGATATGATTATATAAGTAAATATATTCACACAACAAACCATTTTTGTGTTATAGCAAATATTTATTTGATGTACCTTTAGCACATTAAATTAACAGTCTAGAAATAATTATTTACTGTACTTTTAATGCATTTTCCCCTGAGTGAAGGGACTGGGTTTGGATGACAAGCATCTGCTAAAATGCAAGTATTTTATTTTTTTTTAATTGAAAAAGGCATTTAAGTACATTGTATACAGATGTTAGTTATATTGATCAGCACTGTGCATGTGTTGTGTGATCACTGGTTATGTTCAGTTAAAATAGAACAAAAATCACTTTTTTAGGAACAATTAGGAACTATTAAGACTTGTGCGTCAAAGCAAAATTAAAAGTCTGTTTGAAAATATTCAAGGCCACCTTTTGTAAACACATTTACTCCAAAAGGATTTTAAATTTCTTTTTAAATATTTATAATATAAAATATAACATTTCAATGTATTTACATTGGATCATTTTAAAATGATAACATATCATTTGCTGTTCAAAACTGCATCTAATCAGCATTTTATGTGCTATTAAGGAAATTGAGCTGAAATCAACCCCGCTGAAGGTGATTAGAGATAATTTAACACATATAGATTTCAGAATCTGACCCTCATATGTGGTAAATGTTTTTATGATCACATCCCTCCCAGTCGATGAGCTCTGAGCGATGAAACCAGAG
Source organism: Spinibarbus caldwelli (assembly GCA_039654775.1). Classification (NCBI taxonomy): domain Eukaryota; kingdom Metazoa; phylum Chordata; class Actinopteri; order Cypriniformes; family Cyprinidae; genus Spinibarbus; species Spinibarbus caldwelli. Next base: position 33,740,938 of record CM077219.1, read on the forward strand.
TGAAATCTCCCGCTCCGCTCCCTCCACAGAATCAGACGCATGGATGACATTTCTGAATGAATTTAACAGTGGTGAAAGTCACTCATATATATGCCAAAGGCTTATTCCTTAATTTATACAGTGGTGGCCAAAATGATTAACACACTAGTATTTTCACCAGCTCAAAAAATGGTTTTATGTCAGTTATTTCTGTCTTTTGCTGTAGTGTGTCAGTAGGAAATATCAGTTTACATTTCCAAACATTCATTTTGCCGTTAATTGTAATAATCCAGTGAGATTTGTGACCCTTGACCACAAAACCAGTCATAAGGGTAAATTTTTTGAAATTGAGATTTATACATCTTCTGAAAGCTGAATAAATAAGCTTTCCAGTGATGTATAGTTTGTTAGGATAGGACAATATTTGGCCGAGATACAACTATTTGAGAATTTGGAATCTGAGGGTGCAAAAAAATAAAAATATTGAGAATCGTCTTTAAAGCTGTCAAATGAAGTTCTTTGCAATGCATATTACTAATCAAAAATTAAGTTTTGATATATTTACAGAAGTAAATTTACAAAATATCTTCATGGAACGTGATCTTTACTTAATATCCTAATGATTTTTGGCATAAAAGAAAAATCAATAATTTTGACCCATACGATGTATTTTTGGCTATTGCTACAAATATACCCCAGTGACTTAAGACTGGTCTGACAACCAGTCTGACAACAGTCAGTGCTCCACATAGAGATCTGATCTGATCATCATCATCCAGTCCGTCTGGAATGACATGAAGAAACAGAACAAACTGAGACAAACTAAATCCAGAAGAACTGTGGCAACGTCTCCAAGATGCTTCAAGAAATCTACCTGCAAAGCTACAGTACTGTTAAAAGTTTTAGGCACTTGTGTAAAAATGCTGTAAAATGAGGATGGTGTCAAAAATAATGTCATAAATAGATTTTTTTTATCCATTAACTTCTATTAACTAAATGAAATCAACATTTGATGTGACCATCCTTTGCGTTTCAAGCAGCTTTTGCCCTAGGCGCACTTGCGCATAGTTTTTCAGGTAGCTTTGCAGGTAGGTCTCTTGAAGCATCTTGGAGATGTTGCCACAGTTCTTCTGGATTTAGTCCGTCTCGGTTTGTTCTGTTTCTCCATGTCATTCCAGATCAGATCAGATCTCTGTGTGGAGCATACAAAAATCTCACTGGATTATTACAATTAATGGCAAAATGAATGTTTGGAAATGTAAACTGATATTTCCTGCTGACACACTACAGCAAAAGATAGAAATAACTGACTTGAAACAATTTTTTAGCCGGTGAAAATACTAGTGTTCTAATAATTTTGGCCACCATTGTATGCAACTTCAAACTGAGAATCTGATCTCTGTTTGGAATAACAGTGTGCACTATATAGAGCATTAGGCAGTACACTAATATTGCACTCAGAATAATGACTGCATGTAAATACCTGCTGATATGAATGCTGAAATCTCCTCTAATAGTTCCTGGTGCGGCTTCAGCAGGGTCTGTGTCTCCCACCAGCATACGTGATGACCTCACTACATTATGCCCCTCCCACACCTGAAAACAAACCAATGAGGAATGTGAATTTCAACTCCTCAGTCTTCATGACAGTATGTGACATGCAATGATCTTAATAACGTAGTATCTGACGCTAGACATGCAACATGCAATCTTTTTCTTCTTTACTGTATTGCATGTTTAAAAACATTATTTTGCATTTTTAATAGTGTTTTTGTGTGTAAAATTTACTTTTGATTGTTAATTTATCACAGTGTAAACCAAAGTGTACTGCATTGTGGTATACAGTATTCTCGAATGCAGTAAGTTATGTACTCTTATGGATAATTTGCATACATACAAGTATTATAGTAGTATGATATTCATATGCCATAACTCTAAAGCGCAGCTGTTTGATTGGTCCTCACCATTGCGACTATGGGGCCAGAGGTCATGTAGTAAAGCAGGCTGGAGTAGAAGGGTTTCCTCTGCAGCGAGACATAATGCTGAGCTAAGAGCTTGTCAGAAGCCTGAAAAATATACAGGCACATCATGTAGAAACACGTCACATGCAGTATGAATGTTACCTGAGTGAGTCACTCACCTGCAGCATCTTCAGGCCCACCATTCGGAATCCTCGCTGCTCAAAGCGCTTGATGACCTCGCCAATCAGACGCCTCTGAACGCCGTCGGGCTTCACGGCTACCAAAGTCCGTTCTTTAATGCCAGAAAAATCTAAAGCAGGTCAAAACAGATCAATGTATGTGAGTTTTCATGCAACTACAAGCTACTTTTTTGTTTGGTTGGTTAATGATAAATTTGTTGAAAAGCAAACAGCACCATCTACTGCCCAAGTGTGAAACATAAAATATATATAATAAAATACATATTTTATTATATATATATCCAATTTTAAATTTGGATTGTCACGTTTAAAATGTCTTTGTGTTAAATTTATAATATCAAAGCATTTAATTTATTTTTAACTACGTTTTATAAATATGTTTTACTTCAAGTGTCAGCTTGTGCTATTTTTCTCCATTACTCTTGCTTTGATATTTCATTAAACCATCACTTTAAAATCAGAACGTCAGCATTTTAATACTCTTTGTGGCCACTATAATAATTAAAAATATATAATAATGAATGACCACAAATTTACATGTTTTTAGAGTTTTTAGCACTTGTTTTTTAAGCTCAGTATACAATATAAAATACATACAATAAATAGCAGAATATATTATTTATATACAGTGCAAAGAGAGACAGAACACCAGCAAAGGTTAATTTAAACATTTAATTTTCATAAAATTATAGGAATGCATATTTATGTGTAAATGCATACATGTATCCATATATTAAAAATATGTAAGCATATGTACGTAAACATATATTAAGGGGCTCAAGGTTTAGAGCATTCCCAACATCTTTCCAATTTATTTATTTTTAATGAAAGTGAGATTAATTGGATATCTTTCTTATAAATTTGAAAACATCATCTTCTGAAAAATGTTTCCTGTGTAAGTAAATAAGTGCAGAGAATCCTACTGAGATCTTTAGCACAGAAAGTGAAGAAACATTATACACTAAAAGCTTCTTGACATAAACATTGCGTCATTGTCTCTCAATATTCATTTAGCAGCGTTTTTGAATAGTAATTGCAGAAACAGTGTGATATTTCATCTAATATCACTAGGTAAATGCAGATCAATGGTGTGTCCCATGACCATCTCTTATGATGGTCTGAATTTAAGAGAAAGGTTTCTTCAATCGTGACAGACACGTGGTCGCTTCCTTGAAGCTTGATCAAATTAAAGTGGTTACACACTCATGTGCTCTGGATTTGACCTCCACACGCTGCCAATATGCATTCAGTACAGCACTACGATTGGCCTTCAGACAGAGAAGAGAAAGGAGTTTGAGTTCCTAGAGTTACTAGTTAGGCGTTTAAAAATTTATACAATGGTGTAACACTGTAATACTTTTTATATACTAATTGAAGAGCAAAAATGTGGCATTTCCATGGTATCAGTGCAAAATCTTGATCCATTTTGTTTTTCCAGGTATAAGATGTAAGTATTTTTATGTTCTTTATGGTGAATGTGCTTGTGTAGTTTGTCTCTTTCATTTGTTTTGGCATGTGATGCAGCAAGTCACTGCAATTTTGACCCCTGCAACTAAATCTATTAAGAAAGACAATAACTTGCACAAGCTCCTGTCTAACCTAATGCAGTCAGCACTCGTCCACGTGAACACAATTAACCAATCACTGATCACGCGAGGACGGAGCTCAGCTCGTGTGATATTAGTGAAACAGAGCATGTGCACTTTTATACTATGACAAAGAAAAACATCCTCTAAATTAAAATCAAAAATTCAGATTTTTGTAATAGCTGCAACAAACAAAACATAGTAATGGTACATATTTTGGATGGATACCATGACATTACAATGAAATATATAAAAAACAGTACTCTAGCATTTTCATGGTATAGTAACGATATCAAACGTAAAACAATACTACTAAAATTCATTTACTATGGTATTTACAGTACATGGTTCTCTAAAAATTACTGTAGTCCCATAGACCTTTTTACTAACTGTATGGTGTAGCATTACTATTGCAGCTAAACAAACAATATTTTTTAAGAATGTTTTAAAAACGTTACTTCTGAATGCTCTCTGACTTTTTTTTCTTGGTCATGTGAACGTTAAAGGAATGTTCCATTTTATATTTTGCTAACATGGAAGTGTTATTTTTTAATGTTCTCTGAACATTCTGAAAGAAGTAACATTTAAAACATTTTTAAAAAGTTAGATGAACGTCCAACTTAAACTTTCAAGAAAAAAAAAAAAACATTCCGTGAAGGTTGTATAAATAATGTTTATCACATTTTGAAAGCATTATTAAAGACAAGATTTTTAACAAACATTCTATTAATGTAACTAAACGTTGGCCAAAGATCTGAAAACGTTCTGTTAGCAGTACACATCCATTAATTTCCCCTCTAACTGAAATATGTTCTAAGAACGTTTTGTTAACGTTCCCATTAAGTTATGAAAATGTTATTTGAGTGTTTTCTGAATGTTTAAAACGTTTTTTTTTTTCTTGGTTATGTGAGTGTTAGAGACAATGTTACAGACAATAAGGATCGATCGTTTTTAAGGACCGATAGTTTAATGTTTGAAACATTATGGGAATGTTACTTTTGAACACTTAAAAAAAAAAAAAAAAAAACGTTATACGAACGCCCAATAAAAGTGTTCCATAAATAATGTATAAATAATGGCGTTTTGAGAGCGGTATTACAGACCAGATAACATTGAACGAACATACTATTAACGTAACTGGAAGAACATTTGTTTATAACTTTGAGAGAAAATTGCAGAAAGTTGGCCAAAGATCTGAAAACGTTCCGTTAGCTGGGATCCATAAATTTCCCCGCTAACTAAAATATGCTCTAAGAACATTTTTCTAACGTTCCAATTAAGTTACGAAAATGTTATTTGCGTGTTTTATGAACGTTTAGCTAAAACGTAAAAATTATTTTTTAAATCTTGCTTGTGTGCATGTCAGAGACAATATTAAAGACATTTGCATAGTTTTGAAAACATTATGGGAATGTTACTTTAAAAAAAAAAAAAACCTTATACGAACGCCCAAAAAAAAGTTTCAGAGAAACGTTCCATAATGTAAAGATGATGACGTTTTGAGAGCGATATTACAGACCAGATAACATTGAACGAACGTTCAATTAACGTAAGTTTGTTCATAACTTTGAGAGAACCAGAATGTTAGCCAAAGTTCTGTGTTTTCCGCGATAAACGCAGAAGAACGTTGTCGCATTGTTGTGATACTTCTAGTCATATCCCTGACCCAAACCTTCTCCTGAAAGGCAATGTTTTGTATTAAACTCTGTCTCTTCACCCGTTATGTCCTGATCTGGGATCATGGAAACACAGAGAGAGCAAACCTGTGTCACTGCTGAGGCTGCGCGCGTGTCCGTGTCCCAAAACGCGCGTGGAAGTCCGAGTGGCCGCTCGCGCAACGTGGACACACAGAGCCAATCTCGCGGCCATCATTTTCATTTTCAGGTCAAACGCGTCCCAAAACCTCACCGAGTAGCGCTTTTACTACTCCAGAACTTAAATGCGGTCCGATGCTTTTAACCCCCGCACCGTTACGCACGCAGGCGCGCGGTCATTCACCTGACAGGTCAAAGTCACGCGTCCAGTATGTTCAGATGAGGCGTGCGTGCGTGCGTGCGTCTATCATGAGAAAAAGAGACCCGCAAATTATAGTGAGATTACCGCTCATCACGTGCACAAACACAACCTCTTAATTAACACCATTTCCTGTTTGGAGAGCCACGAAAGATAAGTTACACACAAACCGAAAAAGCCAGCTAAAGAAAAACGGAGCGTTGGTACTGAATGAACACTTTGTCCTATAGATTAACTTTTATTATTATTATTATTATTATTATGAATAAAAAAGCCTATATACAGATTCTGTCATATTTTATTCGAACTTCATGGTATATTTCAGCTGTTTGTCGTAAAAGTGAAGTTAGGTCGAAGGACAAACACATGAATCGATGGCTGGCAGAGAGACAAAACAATGCATGTTAATCTTTGCAGGAGAGCAAACACAAACTACTTCTGATCATTTCAAACAGGCGATTTCAATTACATTAACTGATCATTGATGAGGAAATGGTGTACAATTTTGGCCTTGATCACTGATAGTGTGGACAGACAACAGAGAAAGGGTATTAAAATGAGTGAGATGGTATTATAAAGAGAATTTAACATGAAATTATATGAAATTCAACCCAGTTGACAAATGTTGCTTCAGTAAACTTAAACCCACCATCAGTGATGTGATGGGATGTACATGTCCCTCATTCACCACTAGAGGTCGCGCTGTACATCATTTCCAAGCGGCACAACGTTTACTGTACAGCTGTCTAAAATGCACTTTATTTGTCAATCAGTTAATCTAATCGAACTTTTTAGGGGTTTTATGATAGATCTCGACATCGTTTAAAATGTAACTTGTATTTCTTTGTAAATTCCAGAAAGATCAGGAAAAGTCTCTGAAAGAACTTGCCTGCACGTTTTTTTTTTTTTTTTTTTTTTTTTGCAGTGTGTTTTGACTGTTTTTTATGTTTTTTTTAGTTTATTTATTATTATTATTATTGCTGCAAAACTTGGAGAAGCACACAGAACAGGGAGACAAGACATGAACACATTCCCATTGCCTCCACATGAAGCTGATGTAAACAGTGACGTCACACTGGAATGACGAGTTGAATAGAAGGTTTGCTGGGAACGCTTTACAATAAGGCTTAAGTGTGTATGTTGTGACAAATCTGGTTTTTGCTGTCATTATGGTGTAAGAAATATAGATTGATGGGGAAAAAAGTAATTTAAAGCAGTTTAACATAAGGCAGAAACATAATGTGAAAAAAAAGGGTATGAATACTATGTATGATGCACTCCTGGTAAAACAAAAAACAAAGTGGGTGCACATTTTAACAACAACTCACTGGTCAGGGAAGAATTGCACAAATACTGTAATGCTGCGGATAAAGTAGCCTATGGGATACCCTTTCTGTTTGTTTTCTCTAGCTAAATGTTTAAGCTGTGTGGGTAAACCTACAGACGACTTTTTACAGAAAGAACAGTCAATGTTGTTCCACTCAATATTGATGACTTCAGAAAGTACACGTAATCCCTAATGCTCAAAATAATTATTTGATTTGAGCACACCAAACTTAAATTAGTCCAATCAAATTAACTTTCATGAGTATTTAGAACTTTCTTCTGAATTCATTAAACTTTAAGAAATCTGAATTGTTTCATTGTTTTGATATTAATTAACCAAGACTTGTCACAGCACTTGCATATTATTGCTCTTTTGTTGGTTGCTTCTATTGTCCTCATTTGTAAGTCACTTTGGATAAAAGCGTCTGCTAAATGACTGAATGTAAACTTGTTTCTTTTAATTTAAACTTAAAATTAACTCAACTGGGCTGGGATTTCTATTTCCCAGCATACTTTGCCATGGCATTTGGAAGGAAGAGTAAAAGCTAAAATTGTGTGTGTGTGTGTGTGTGTGTATATATATATATATATATATATATATATATATATATATATATATATATATATACATACAGGTGCATCTCAATAAATTAGAATGTCGTGGAAAAGTTCATTTATTTCAGTAATTCAACTCAAATTGTGAAACTCGTGTATTAAATAAATTCAGTACACACAGACTGAAGTAGTTTAAGTCTTTGGTTCTTTTAATTGTGATGATTTTGGCTCACATTTAACAAAAACCCACCAATTCACTATCTCAACAAATTAGAATACTTCATAAGACCAATAATAAAAAAATATTTTTAGTGAATTGTTGGCCTTCTGGAAAGTATGTTCATTTACTGTATATGTACTCAATACTTGGTAGGGGCTCCTTTTGCTTTAATTACTGCCTCAATTCGGCGTGGCATGGAGGTGATCAGTTTGTGGCACTGCTGAGGTGGTATGGAAGCCCAGGTTTCTTTGACAGTGACCTTCAGCTCATCTGCAGTTTTTGGTCTCTTGTTTCTCATTTTCCTCTTGACAATACCCCATAGATTCTCTATGGGGTTCAGGTCTGGTGAGTTTGCTGGCCAGTCAAGCATACCAACACCATGGTCATTTAACCAACTTTTGGTGCTTTTGGCAGTGTGGGCAGGTGCCAAATCCTGCTGGAAAATGAAATCAGCATCTTTAAAAAGCTGGTCAGCAGAAGGAATCATGAAGTGCTCCAAAATTTCTTGGTAAACGGGTGCAGTGACTTTGGTTTTCAAAAAACACAATGGACCAACACCAGCAGATGACATTGCACCCCAAATCATCACAGACTGTGGAAACTTAACATTGGACTTTAAGCAACTTTGGCTATGAGCTTCTCCACCCTTCCTCCAGACTCTAGGACCTTGGTTTCCAAATGAAATACAAAACTTGCTCTCATCTGAAAAGAGGACATTGGACCACTGGACAACAGTCCAGTTCTTCTTCTCCTTAGCCCAGGTAAGACGCCTCTGACGTTGTCTGTGGTTCAGGAGTGGCTTAACAAGAGGAATACGACAACTGTAGCCAAATTCCTTGACACGTCTGTGTGTGGTGGCTCTTGATGCCTTGACCCCAGCCTCAATCCATTCCTTGTGAAGTTCACCCAAATTCTTGAATCGATTTTGCTTGACAATCCTCATAAAGCTGCGGTTCTCTCGGTTGGTTGTGCATCTTTTTCTTCCACACTTTTTCCTTCCACTCAACTTTCTGTTAACATGCTTGGATACAGCACTCTGTGAACAGCCAGCTTCTTTGGCAATGAATGTTTGTGGCTTACCCTCCTTGTGAAGGGTGTCAATGATTGTCTTCTGGACAACTGTCAGATCAGCAGTCTTCCCCATGATTGTGTAGCCTAGTGAACCAAACTGAGAGATCATTTTGAAGGCTCAGGAAACCTTTGCAGGTGTTTTGAGTTGATTAGCTGATTGGCATGTCACCATATTCTAATTTGTTGTGATTGGTGGGTTTTTGTTAAATGTGAGCCAAAATCATCACAATTAAAAGAACCAAAGACTTAAACTACTTCAGTCTGTGTGCACTGAATTTATTTAATACACCAGTTTCACAATTTGAGTTGAATTACTGAAAAATTAACTTTTCCAGACATTCTAATTTATTGAGATGCACCTGTATATATATATATATATATATATATGGCGTCAACGGTAACATTTAAGTAAATCTTAGAAACCAAGTTACACTGCCTGTTTGCCACAAAGAGATACTAGTAACGACAATTTTCTTAATATTTTCTAACATTTCTATGAAAAAAAAAATTAACCCTTCATCCAACATAGTTTGTACAAGTGTCTAACGTTAGACAATGGAATGGCGCGACTTGTAACTGCTTCGTTGAAATGTAGTTTTATCGCGTTGTCTCGTTTGTTACCTTGCTGTTGCTGTTCTCTGCGGTTTGTAAAAAATAACATGTTAGTAAGGTGTACGATAACAAACGGTTATCTAGCCCAGCAGACCTCCGAGAACCATTAGCGGTATCTTGTGTCTTCACGAGAGTTGAACGGCGGTTAGTTAGCGGTCAAATCTGTTACCATAGTTACCAGTCAACCGCAGAAATAATGCCGTTTACTGACTATCTGTTTAATATTGAGAGATATTTTATTTTGTAAAGTCAATTCCTGTATATAAACATACCTTAGAGTCTTCACCAAAACAAATTATAATTAAATAGCGCGGGGGTTTTCTTTGAAACACTTTTGTCTTTGAAAATATAAAATATTGTTTACAAAAGTTTTAAATCATTAATATATTGTATACAATTACAATACTTAAAACCTCTTATGTGCACCCTCACGGAAAGTACGAAAAATATTAAAATAAAAACATAAATGAGCATATATCACAGTTATATAAAATTATATATGAAGCTTTAACATGCAAAAAGTCGGTCTGAGATTTTTGTTTTAAATGAGCATTTTTTAAATCAAGTTCCTTTGTTCAGTAATTTCACTTTAATTGCAATGAAAGATTATTAAGCAGTTATAGAACTAATTTTCAAAAATGTCCAATGTTATTTTCATAGAATGCTAAATGCTCATTTAAAAGAAAAATCTCAGACGGACTTTTTGCATTTTAAATCTTTATATATTAAAAAATATAAATGTATCTATCTATAGTAGTCAGCATTTGAAGTGGATCAAAACCTTTCATCAAAGTTGTCCTAAAATAAAAACAATACCAGTTGTTGCCTTAGGACAACTTTTTTGATCCACTTCAAATGTTGACTACTATATATTTTATATATATATATATATATATATATATATATATAGTGTGTGTATAATCTCTGTAGCTCTTATGTGGGAAAAAGAAGACAACACATATAAGTAACAAAATGAGAAAGAATGCATTTCATTATAAAACTTTATTGAAGGTTTGTTTGTCCTGGATCAGGATGGAATGATATGAAAAAGATGTGAGTCCATCTCCATGGAAATAAGGAGAAGGAAATAAAACCAGAAAATTTAAGAGAAAGAAAAATTCAGTGCTCCGTGTCACATCCGTTCACTTTAAAACCATTCAGAACTCCAGCAATGCTCCACTCAACAGCAGCCCGAACAAACACCCACATGAAACCGTCTTGAGATGTGTTCGTTCAGCTCCACACCACTGCATTTCAAACGGCATCTGTTCACTTCAACAATAAGTGCGCTTTCAGTTACACCAGTCCTTTTAAAACAATAAGTAATGGGGAAAGCACTGCTCCGATTCCAACGAATCGCATCGACTGATTCTGGACGAGTTTCTCAACAGCAGCTATAGAACATCCACTTTGGCCTCTTGATCATTGGCAAACGTGTGAAATCTAGCTGAAATACACATAAAACAAGCTGACGAACGAAACGCCGCCGCTGAGATCTCAGGTCAGCCCCTGGCGAAAGGCAATACCTGACCACCGAAGCAGTGATCGCGTCCTTGAGAAGGATGGGCCGTGGTTTGGCTGTGCTGCTATAATTTCAAGGTTCCCGGTGGAAGGCTTCCATTGCACAGTCTGTAGCAGCGCAGGTCGTTCACGATGCGATACACTCCCTGAGAAAACGACGGCAGGTCCTGCGAGGGGCAGAAGAGACGGAAACAAGACGTGACTCGCATGTTAAAACATGAAGACGCTTCACGCTGCATGACTGAACCCATGACATCATCCAAACTGAGTGAATGGGACAAGTCTGTGTACAGGTGAATCTGACAACACTTTGCAAAAAAAACCAAAAAATAAATAAAATAAAAAAAAACAACAAAAAACACCTTCCTGGTCATGTTTCAATCCAAATTAAAAAAAATATATAATAACATTTTCTAATAGAGAATGACGCCTATTTAAGGACTACTCAGAAGTTTCGACTCAGGTTAAAAAAAAAAAAATATATATATATATATATATATATATATATATATATATAATAATAAAAATAAAACAACTGTTTATCGTGTATACATATTATACACACAAAATTATATTATAATTGTTTTGCATATATAATAAGATATTAATACTTTTAGCAAGAACATATTAAAAATATAAAAAGTGATGGATGAAATTACAATATTTATAGTATTTACACATACACAAACTAATATGTTAACTAACATATTCAGTATATATAGTATTTGTCTTTAATTTAGGCTGATTTTAATTAAATAGAAACAGTTAAAACAAGGTTTCCTAAAACAGCCTTAATTTTCTTGGTGCAAATTAAAATATCAATTTTTTCCCCCCTTATTTCTCAGAACAAACTGATGTGTAATTAACATTTACAATTCATTAGATTAATTAATCGGCTCATCGTGTAATTAGATAAATTTAAAACAGCTTGACAGCCCTAAAATAAATAAATAAATAAATAAATAAATAAATAAATACACACACTAACACAGAAGCATATTCAGTATTTAATTAAATAAAAAAAGGTTAAAACAAGGTTTCCTAAAACAGCCTTAATTTTCTTGGTGCAAATTATCTCTAATTTTTTTCACTTTTAATTTTTGCATTAAAAGGTAAACACCTGACATATGTATAGGCATGTGAACAATTACAAAAGTCTAATACCAACATTAAAAGGCATTAAAGACAGAGCAGTGTCAAAAAAAAGCCAAAATATGTTTTAGCGCTTCACATTTGTAAAAACAACACTATTTTCTCATGTAATTAGCACTTCAGGTATTAATGGCATCGGTCAGGTTCACTCACCCTCTCTGGCGTGAAGTTTCGGGCGAGCGTTGTGCGTTGGTGGGGGTCGAGGCCTTGGCAGCTGTTGAGGAACTCTGGCAAGAAGGAAGAGTAGAACGCTGGGAAATCCACAGCCGCCATGTTGTAGAGCGCCAGCGTGATGTCGTCCTGGAGGAGGTCGTGACTCTTCTGCAGGAGGACTTGCAGGAGAACATTTAAGAAGTGGAACAGCATGGTGTTCCGGAACAGCTTCTGAAATGAACATGCGATCACAAATCAAAACATAAAAATAAATGCATTTGAATTAAATACATTACACCTATTATAAATCAAAAAGAAATTTAAATTAAACATTTATTATATGTTTAATTTTTAATTTATATTAAATATTTTAATTTTTACTTATATTAAATCTAATTTTAATTTATATTAAATATAACTTAAAAAATAAACAAATTAAATTAAACAATATGAATTAAAAACTTTAAGGTTTAATTTATTAACCTTCAATATATATTAAACATGAGTTTAATTTTATTTGTGTTAAAATATTCAATTCAGTAAAATTTTTTCAAGAGTTAAAGGTTTGACAATTTTGACAAAACTATTTAAAATGCTTAATTCTTACATTTATATTAAATAAGTGTATTTTTTAATTTGAAAAAATATATATTTTTATCTAAATATATTTATATTAAATACAAGTTTAATTTTAATTTATTAAATATGAATAAAAATTTTATTTACAATAAATGCCATTTACATTTTTATTTATATTAAATATAAACAAATAATTAAACTGAAATATTTTTAAATTAAAATTTATAAATCTATCAAATTAATAAAAAAAAAATAATAAAAAAAAAAATAATAATAATTTTTACCCTGTGGTACAGCTTGTGTTTGGTGTTCAGGACCTCCAGGTAACTCAAGTTTTGTTTGAAGATGTGAATGTCCGGTTGCAGAAAAGACTGACCAAACGCCTGTAAATCAAAGGCATGGCAGTCAGACACAAAAATAGCCCAACACCACACATACCAGCATTTCCAGAACTGCAACTGAAGCTTGAATTGTATGAAACAACATTCTAGGAAACACCAAATAATATACAGGCAATAAAAGCCAGAAACGTTGTTAAAAACTGTGCTGACTCCACACACACTAAAGTGCCACTGAAATGGTTAATTGATGTGGTTCTTGATAATGAATGAATCAAACTCAGTGTATGAATCAGTGAATCAGATCTGCATGGAAAGAATGTCGCTGCTTGATGCTTCTGCACACCAGACTTTGTTAAGTCATGTTTTTAGGCCAGATATGCATGTGCGGTTGATACCTGCATGGCGGCAATGAACTGCGCTTGGTTCTCCATCAGTTCTTCAGCTCCGGTTCTCTGAACGCTGCTCAACACTGAGCTCTTGAAGAAGAACCTCCAGTTCTGATGGAGAATCTGAAAGAGCAGCTCAAACATCTCAGCTTTCACATCTGGACAGGAACGCTGCAGAACACAGAGACGAAGATCAGCTAATTACAAAAACTTCCAGAAAGAAGAACGTTAGAGACCTTTAGATCGCTAAAACCCTTTTTATTTGAATTAAACCATTTTTAATCTCAAAATAATGATAACATGCTGTATTAACCATGTGTATTTATTGTAAGTGTTTGTATTTACTGTTTCTGAAAGACAACAATTAGCATGTCTTGTAGATGCTAATTTGTTAATTTATTAAATGTTTTGCATTCTGGTTTCTACCCAAAAAATGTTTGCAATTTTTACAGAAAAAAAAAAAACCCTGAAAATGCTACAGTAAATGGTTAATTGGTTAACCAAGTTATTTTGCCATTTACTGTATGGAAAACGTTTAACATCACATTATATGTCATTTTACTGTAAAATAATGTCAAAAGTAAAGTTTTTGCCAGTAAAAACTATAATTACCATATAAAGCAATAAAAGGACATTCCCATAAGTCCCAGTGAGATACATCACACAATTATTTTTTGTGTACATTTTGTTTCTTCTTATTTTCATCATCAGCTGTTATTAGCATGTTTGTGTATTTGTGTTACATAAAATTAAGCATTTAAATATCATCTTATTAAGACATATTATTGGGAAATATAAAATGACAACTGATATGTATATGCATTTTATGTAAGTAGTCTGTTATAGTGTTGTAAAATTGTATTGATTAACATTACAAGCTATCAGAATTTCATATTTTTGCCAATGTATATATCAGCAAATGCACTAAATTGCATATTTTGTTTAGTTTGGACCTCTGAATAAAATTTAGGTATTTTTAACTCAAAAGTATGAGCTCCATATTCTCACTCCTATATCATACTATATGAGCCATAAAAGCTGATGTATCAAATATGATACTCAAAAAAAAAAAAAAAAAAAAAAAAAAATCTGGAGTATTACTTCATATGTCAAACTTAATATGTATATGGTAAGTACCAATATGCCCTCCCAAAATATCTGAAACATATTCTTACAGTGAATTTCTGGCAACCACAGCTGCTGTCTTTTTAACCATAAATTCATGTGTTACCGTGTATTATCCTGGAAAATCAATTTTAATCACTCTGATGTTGTGTCTTTTATTCAAGTCTCATACCTCTGCCACAATCGGGTAAACCTGATCCAAACAAAGGCTGAGGATGCTGGGTAACAGAGGTTTGAAGGTCTGACCGGGTTCTTGAACCACCACCTGAAACAATAATCCAAAGATAAACCGTGAATGACACATTTAATAACCACAGAAACCCAAACGCAAAGTTGCTTTTATTCCTCTTACCTGCAGAATCTTGAGAAACTTCTGAACCACTTTGGAGCCGGAGCTGCCCTCCTGTAAGATGCTCACCGCCAGCTGCTCCCTGAGAAACGGTGAGGATTTAGTCAAGTTAGATAAGCCTGACATTAATCAATCATGCGTAACTGCTTATTGGAGTAAATTATCAGTCATACTGTTTCAGATACAACTGCTTATAGCTCTCATTATCAGCAAAAGCTGTGAAGGTCACCTGGTGAACATGCTGAGGAAGGTCTGGATGATCTGCTCTGTGAAGGCCACGCCCATCTGAACACGCAGCGCTTGAAACAGCGTGAGAAAGAAACTCAGCATCTCATCGGTCACATCTGAGAGAGAAAGACAAGACGTCAGTCCAATGAAAAACTCAGCAAATGAAATTACAAAACTAGAAGGCAGTGAAGAAGACATTGTCATAAATGTTAATGAAAATTTATGAGTATGATGTGATTATTTGGTTACCTGGCTGCTGGATGAAGAGGGGGAAGAGTACGAGCGTGACCTGGACAGACTCCTGCAGGCTGTGGTAACAGATCTGACGTGATTTGGTGGCCTCTCCTGATATACTGTCCACCAGATCCCTCAACACATACAGAGTCTGCTGGATCACCGCTTTACCTGAGGGGCACAGAATGATTTCAATTATTAGCATTTTTGAAAATAATTGAAAGATTATTTGGTAAAAAGCAAGCCTTTCAAAAAATAAAGGAAAAAATATATAGATTTAATAATTATTATATATATATAATATATATGAAATCTATAAAATAAAATGGAAAAAAAAAAAAATATATATATATATATATATATATATAAAATAAGTTATAAGACTTTTAAGAAACTTTTATTCAGCAAGGACGTTTTAAGTTGATCAAAATACTGAATTCAAATAAAAACATTTAAAATAAACGCTCTATTTAAAAAAAAATAAAAGGAAATAAGCAAGTAAATAAATAGACAGATAAATATATAAATAAATAAATGAGTGAGTGAATTTGGTGAAAATGAAAATGTTTTTGTCTTATGCTCACCAAGTCTGTATTTAATTTGATGAAAAATACAGTAAAATCAGTTATATTTGCAAAATATTATTACAACTTAAAATAACTGCTTTGTGTTTTCATATATTTTAAAATGTAATTTATTCCTGTGATCAAAGCTGAATTTTCAGCATCATTACTCCAGTCTTCAGTGTCACATGATCCTTCAGAAATCATTCTAATATGCTGATTTGATGCTCAAGAAACAATTTTCTGTTAAATATTTTTCTGAAAACTGTGATGATGATTTTTCTTCAGGACTCTTTGATGGATAGAAAGTTCAAAAGAGCAGCATTTATTTGAAATAGAAATATTTTGTAAGATTATAAATGTTTTTTTGCCATCACTTTAAATCAATTTAATGCATCCTTCCTGAATAAAAGTATTTATTATCTTTTATTTTTTAAACTTTACTGACCGCATACTGTAACTAATAATCATCAGTTGCTCTTACTGTTGGGGTGATGGTCAGGTGGGCGGGGCAGGAGGCGGTACTGCTGCGTGAGGCTGCTGAGAAGCCGCGCGTGATTGGCTGAGCGGCTCTGCCACTGCTGCTCCGCCTCCGGCAGACTGGGCCACGGCAACAGCAGCATGTTCGACAGAGCTCGACACACGAGGACTTGAGCCTGGGACAAAAACAACAAACATTACATCACAAACAAATACACACCGATCCAAGTACAAACTGTGCCACGCTCTCCTGTTTTTCAAAGACAGACCAATATAAACCCACACACACCTCCTGAGGTAATCTGTGGTTATGATTCTCTGTGATCAGGTTGAAGATATTCTGCACCGCTGACAAAGACACCAGGAACACTGGCCGCACGGTGTTCGCCATGGAGACCAGGAGATGGCACGCAGATAAGACCAATTTCTCTGGAACCTGCGGCACACAGAGATCAGGCCGATTAGAGCTTTTCCCAGAGTCGAAGAATGAGGAAAAACTGGCTAAACAGAATAAATCTAACAATCTAGTGAAATTGTAAACCTTAACACACAGAGTAAAGACAAGCCAACAACTATATATATAGTAATTGACATTAGTACTAAAAACCTTAACATGAAGACTTCATGGCTGAATGAATTATGACCGTGTTTACTTTATGGTGTTTATATTGTAATATGTTGAGGTTGTAAAAGCACATTTTATCTCCCTCATATCTCATACTCATTTCAAAATTAGAGTCCCAGTGTATTCCAGGTTGTTTAAAATTAAAAATCACGCATAAATGCATAAAGTCATCTTTTGTGTTTTTTTCCCCTGGATTTTTCTGGTAGTTTGGTTCAAAAATACAGTAAAAATGGAAGTACTGTGAAATTATTAAAATATAAAATAACTTTTCTGTACTTTTTCACATATTAAATGTATTTGAAATGTTAATATTTTACATATTAAATGTAATGAATTCCTGTGATGCAAAGCTGAATTTTCAGCATCATTACTCCAGTCTTCAGTGTCACATGATCATTCAGAAATCATTCTAATATGCTGATTTGCTGCTCAAGAAACATTTCTTACTATTATCAGTGTAATAATAGTTGTGCTGCATAATATTTTTGTGGATACTGATACATTTTTCAGGATTCTTTGAATCGAAAGATAAAAAACAGCATTTATTTGAAACAGAGTTAATATTATATCCCCTTATCTTTCTGAATAAGCAGCTGGAGGTAGTAAAGCATAGACATTTCAAAATAAGAGTCCCGGTGCATTTTAGGCTTGTTTATAATTAAAAGTCCTGCATTATGCATGAGGAAACTCATGCAATGGATCCAGTGTCTGTACTGACTAAATCTGTTGAAATTATTATTATTATTTTTTTTATGTACAATAAAACTAATTTCAATGTACAAAATACAACAGTATTGTACAATTAAGATATATGACAATTCAAATTACAGCACCTTCATAAACTAAATAAAAAAAAAATAAAAACACTAATGCACATTATTTATTATTTTGTAAAGTAGAGCTAAATTGAAGAAAAAATAAAAAAAGAGTCACCATCTTGCGCCAACAAAATGACTACAATGCACCTAATGTCATAATTACGACTTCTCAACTCCTAAATATGAAATTCCCAAGAGGACAAGAGCGCACTGTAAGAACTTTAACACATTAAATAGATAGATTTTACTAGTATTGGCACAATAATTTTTACTGCCTTCTCTATATCAGCAAAATCCAATATTAATTGACCTCTAATTCATATGTACTAATTCCAATATGCATGTATGTGAACAAAACATGTTTTGAGTATATTAACTTGCAATTACTATGTCCTGCTTTAAATGAGCATTGAAGATTATTCATAAGTGATCATTCATTAAGATCAACTCACCTTGGCATTGATGAGAGGGGTCGTGGCAGCCATGCTCGACGTGATGAGATCCACAAATTGTGTTTGATCTTGTTGTCGCTGCACCTCCCCGCAAAACTGAGCCAGCCAATGAGAATACGCCTGCAGAGCAGCCAATGACTGCGCATGCCTGCCAAACAAAGATGTTTATTAAACATGATTATAAAACAATCCACCTTTATGTTAGCTGATGGCAAATAGCACCTTGAACAGAGTTTATGACTACTTACACATCTATAAGGTCCGGTTTGAGCACTGAAGGAACAGCCATTTCTACATCGTACAGGCTGATCTGAGAACCGTAACATGACACTTCCACCAGTCTGAGAGGACAAACACAATTGCCATCACATATTTCAGTCTGCTTGTTACATTTGACCAAACAGCACTCAGTACACCTCTGTATTAATCATTCAAGCTATTATTCTGTCACTAATAATTCCTAAAAGTTTAATATGATGTTTCTCTAAAACTGTAAAGTTGCATATTACTTTGACACCCTGTTTTGGTGAAAACAAGGAAATACTTTCAAATTGTGAAAGTAAAACCAAAACTTCTGTTTTTCTTTAATTAAAATGGGGATTTGAACAGCATATAAAGGAAACAACAGTTTAAACAGTATTGTTCAAGTTTGGATATAATGGAAACAAAGTCATCAAAAGTCCTTGTAAAAAAAAAAAAAAAAAAAAAAAAAGTCTTACAATCTCATTTTAAATGGTATTATAAAAGTCTTCATTTTAACTTTAAGAGGATAAATTTGGAAATAGAAAAACAGGATTCACACAGTATAGCCTAATGTGATTATTAAACTTCAAAAGACAATGATTTAATTAAATATGAACACTGAACATTCAAAGTTAAAACATTGCACTGTTGCACTTTCTACAGGCTAGTAACTAGTGATAGTTTTGCTTGACTTTGCAAACTTTACTAATAATGTAATTTGAGCTATAAAATGGCATGAAACATGAGCAAACGCAGATGGCCATTAGGAAGCACACACATAAAGAAGGAGTGTTGTTGTTAAAAGAGGAATTGGGAATCAGGAACTGACCTCTGCACGATGGCGAGAGCGTCGTTAAAGCGAGCGGTGAAAACGTCCCCTGTGAAGAACTCAGCCAGGCGTCCCACGGCCTGCAGCAGAGAGCTCAGGTCTCTGAGAGCGCAGTGCAGCTTTCTGCAGTCGGCCTCTGCTGTGATGTTCAGCCTGCGACCTGTTCGCACACACACACACACACAGAGAAAAGGTGCGAAACCACTCAACAGCTGACAGCAGCTCACTAGCCACATGAGAACAGAATCGTCACTAATAACCATCAGTACAATACTACTCACTTAACCTCTATATATTTACAGACTGCTTAAGGGTTTAAGCAATCAGTAGAATATACATTACCATTCATTAATTTGCAGTCTGTAAGGTAATATTTTTATTCTGAAAGGATGCATTAAATTGATCAATTGATTGAACTTCAAAAAAAAATAAAAAAAAAAATAAAAAAAATTATTGAGCACCACAACTGTTTTTAACATTGATAATATCTTTCTTGAGCAGCAAATCAGCATATTAAAATGATTTCTGAAGGATCATGTGACACTGTAGACTGGGGTAATGATGCTGAAAATTCAGCTTTGTATCACAGGAATAAATTACATTTTAAAATACATTCACACAGAAAACAGTTATTTTAAATCACAATAATATTTAATTTAATAATATTTAATATTTAAGAATATTTAAAACATATTACTATATTTTAATCAAGTTAAAAAACCTTACTGAGCCCAAGCTTTTAAACGGTAGTGTGTGTGTTACAGTATGTGGAACTTCCTACTTCATATATCTGTAGTTATACAGCATTAAATCAAACAAGTCTCCACTTACATGGACTGATTGTTAAAAATCTCAGGTCAAAATAATTAAAACGTAAAATTCCCCATGTCAAGGCAGTAAAATATTTATGTAATATTTGATAGGAAGTCAGATAGCCAAAAAAAAAAAAAAAGTTACAGCCTGATAAACAAGGAAATAAAGTTGTCAAAGATAGCACACTTCTAGCATATTCCCCTTTACGCTTTGGTACATTAAGACATACAAGACAGTAACATTTGGATACTGAGTAAAAATGACAGCATCTTGCATGGAATTTTTCAATGAGCTTTGCGCTATGCATTCTGGGATTGCCTTATCTATGACGCATATATGCAGTCCTGCCTTCAAATCTGGCCAAAACAATGAACAGTATTTACATTTGGATACCTAAAAGCATTGCCTGGTTGTGCAGCTCTACAGGTTTTGGAGCAAAACTGCTCTCTATAAAACTCACTTGTTCCTGATCTCACGATAAACTGCTGCAGCCCAAGATAAATGTCCAGATCCTCCTGGAGCACCGGAAACTAAAAACACACACATATAAATAAATAAATAAATAAATAAATAACTTTCATTTTTCCTTATATTTATATAACACATAAAATTATATATAACTGACAGTTCTAAAACTCATACTCATAGATTACAGTGACCTTTGTTTTAAAATCATAAATCCTTCATTATTGCTTTTGGATTTTTAAATAAGATTTGCTTCCGTATTAAAGGTGACATCTCATGAAAATCCGACTTTTCCGTGTTTAAGTGCTATAATTGGGTCCCCGATGCATCTACCAACCCAGAAAACATGAAAAAGAAGCTTTTGGTAAGCCTTTCTCTGCAAGCTTGTGAAAAAAAACGAGCTGCTCAGATTTCGCTCCCCTTGTGATGTAGAAAGGGGCTCTTATTATAATATTACCGCAAGTTTCCACCCACAACGCCGTCACTGTGTTTTCGCAAGCGACTACGGTGTACCAGTTCTAAAGCCATGGCAAAAGTTTGACCAACGCATGCTAACTGTTCTGTCTTTGGCTTCACTGACGAGCACAGAACACCATTTAGATTCCCAGCCTCAGAGGAGACAAAAGAGCAGTGGATTTATTGATTTATTTACTGTATATTACGTTGCCGCCACACAGATATAATATAAACGTGATTTCTTTCCCAGCTGTTTCCATTCACAGATATAACCCACTGTTTTTGTAACTCGTGTGTTTTTAACAAACTTTTATGTATTTGACAGTTTAAGCGCAATAAGACTTGAAAGAGAACTTTTTTGTTTTGTACTGACATGCCGCGTGACAGCCGCTTTCTTGCACGTGCTTCGGATGTGTGCACTCAGAAAACTATATATTAGGGCTGTCAAAATGACTGATAAACTAAATTTAAATTTTCTACTTAAATATTATTAAAATTTGAATTATATTAGAATTTAAAAGGCATGATTTCAGTTAGGGGTAAAAAAAGCTTTTGGCTTCTCTCCTGAGGCCACAAGAGGGTGCATCGAGCAAAATATTATGCACGTTTCTTCAAAGCGTAATAAAATAACACGACTACCTTTGAAAAAAGTGCATAATGTTTAAAATAATGTTTATAAACCATATAGAATTAATAAAGTTGCTTAAACAATTAGAAAAAAACAGCACCATGCATGTATGTATAGTTTAATACAAAGGACCGAAAACCAATCACAAAGAGTAGGCTATGTTCTTCATTTAAAAACTTGGCATGCAGTGGGATGGGGAAAACCCGCCATAAAGTCTTGAGACATGTTTTTTAAAAGTTGAACTTATATTAATTTTACATGGCTTTCTAAACATGCGTCTCTTGTGCGAGACGCGAGTGCAACGGTGATAGATGTCCCTATAGAAAATGCGATAAATATGCGGTCTGTGTGAACAGCCTGGTTTCAGTTTTGCCGTAAACAACATCTCCAAACTGATGCTCTCGTTTTCCCCAATATTTTGAATGAACAACGTAGCAGCGCCGCATCTAGTGGGTTCAACTGGATAGGCTAACAAAAGCATTAAAATGCAATGACAGCGACATCGTCGTAACATCTCGTGTGCCACTGATAAGGCTGCCTGACACACACCTAAAATTAGAATACAACGTTTTGCATTCGAATGTGGATTTTTTTTTTTTTTTTTTAATTCGACGAATATTCGAAATTCGAATTTTTTTTTGGCAGCCCTACCATATATCAGAAGTTTAAACTAATGTGGTTTAAAATGCATGATTTCAGTGCCACAGACATAATCAAAACCAAACAAATGTTTTTTTTAGCATAGTATCTGAGGTACGAGCTGCAGCTCATTTGCATTTAAAGTGACATTCACGAAAACAGCCTGTTTCTGCTTCACTCAAAATAGGCATTTTCAAAATGATATAATAAGTGATCTGTGAGGTATTTTGAGCTGAAAATTCACAGACACATTCTGGGGACACTTGAGACTTATATTACATCTTGTAAAAACGGGCATAATAGGTCTCCTTTAAACAGCTATTAGACTTGCCAATGAAGAGTCAATTGTTTTCAGTACAAAGAGAACGAGGATGTACAAGCTCACCCACTCAAATACACCTACCAGAACTGAAAAGGTCTGGGATGGCAGCAGCTCCATCACCCTGGCAACCACTTCCAAACTCTGACGCAGGTATCGTTGCCATTCCGTCTGTTGCTACAGAGACCAGAGAGGGAAAAAAAAAAGTTCCAAAAATTCTGCAGAACAAAATTGATGCTTCTGTGTATGTTTGTTTGATCCTTACATCATCATCAAGGGTCTCGTCATCGAGTTCTTCTAGCTGACTCTGGTTTAACCTGAACTGGATCCTGTTAAGAACTTCACGCAGCAGCAGAACTAGAGCATCTTTATACCTGGTCACACACACACAGATTACTGCGATGTTTCTAATACAACCTAAAATCAAAAAATGTCCAGACACGTACCTGTTAATGACACTGTCACTATCAGCCAATCGGCTTCTGATCTTGGTGGTCAAGTAGTCCAGGAATATACTCCAGATGTCCAGACAGGCCAGATAACCCTCAAGATTTGGCTACAAATTAAACATGTTTAAGTTAAGAGGTGCACAAAAAAAAAAAAAAAAAAGGATAAGAATAGAAGTGCTGAGTCACAATCTATTTAACTGAGTCACAAATTGCATTTTTTATTTTATAATGCTTCCTGAGGTGCACTTATAATGTTAAGGATTTTTACATCAAAAACTGTCATAACTTAAGACATAAAAGCCCATTTTGTGCCATAATTTTAGCTCTACACTCTGTTTAGTTAAAACAGTCTGTTTAAAGGGTGCGGATCTCCTTTAAGGTTTCAATCTTTGCATATGAAATGAGAATTACATGTAAAACCTTTACATTTTAATACCGCAGCTGCTGAGATTGATTAATCATGAAAAGTGTTGATTATAGCATTATTTTTGGTAAGAGTGCAGAACTTGCGCTGAACTGAAGTGATTGAAAGCTCCAGTGATTATGAAATGAGCGTTCTTTGCTCGCTTTCTATATATAAACAAACACAATTTAAATAACTAATGATTTTCATGCTACTAGGACAAACAGTTGACTGTTTAAGCACTGGCTTGATTTACTGATGCATAAACATCAATAAACAATTTTGCAAAAGAAAGACTGACTATAAATGAGTCCTTACATGGCAAAAATCACTGATCACAGATTATACATAAAAATTAAATTAACATGCTTACTGACATGCTGACAGTATATTTCTGTAAAAGTTTTGTGAATTGCGACTGGTTTACCAAAGAATCTGCCCATAAACATACCAAACAAACAAATAATGCTCTACGCTCTGTTTTGGATAACAAAGAAGTTATGAGTTCTGAAAATTGCAGTATGATTTTATAGTACAAAGAACTCTTATACAGTTCTGTACATAAGTTTACATACCCCTTTCAAAGAAATTTGGAAGATAAAAATCGCATAGTTATATTCAGTTATTTTTTACTTTTGTGGACCAGTGTTATTTTAGTATCACTGAGATACTATTGTAGCTTTATTAATATTTTGAATTAGTGTTCTTTTTTTTTTTAATAAATTCTTTATATTTTTATTTTGATTTTAGTTAAAGTTATAGTAATTTTGTTGTGTGTTTGTGCCATTTTTGTTAATGTGTTTTTATATATGTCATGTTTTTATTAATTTTTGTTTCAGTTTTGGTTCGTTCTTTTAGTGCAGCAATTTAAACTAAATTAAAATGAGAAGTGTTGCTTTGGCAACTAGCTTAAATAAAATTCATTCAAGGTTTTTTAAATTTTAATTCAGTTATTTTATTTCAAGTAAATTTATGGTTTTAGTTTTAGTTAACTTTAACAGCATTGTTGTGGACTCTATGGTACATGTTAACATTTATTATGTGAAACAGCTTACTCAGTACAGTACTAAATACAAAAAAATAACGTGATTTTTATGATCCCTCTTATTTTATTATTACAATCTTGCATATACTGCAAGAGGCAATGTAAACGTGTGAGCACAACTATGTCAAAAGACCATGGAAAATTTGGTTTCTCAATTCATGACACCTTCAGTAATAGTCACTATAACGCACATCTTGTGGTTGAATACTGAAAGTCTCCGAGAAGAGTGAAAAAAACCACCTTCAAATCCAGACACTTTCAACAAACTTAAAAATACACCAGGTGTTTTCACCAGTTTGAAAACAAAAAAGGAAAGTGATAGCATTAAAAATTAAGAGGAACAGGGAAGGTTTGAGTAAGCATAGTTCAGCAAAAGGAAATATCATTAGACAATATGGTAAGTCAGAGACAGTGCTTCCTGGAACATTCAGTGAAGGTGTTTTACCTGGTTAAAGGTGTATTTGAAGAGCAAAGCTAGAAATTCCACTAGAGGAAACTGGGCGTTAGATTCGATCCTCCGCAGATGAACACTAACAAACAGCCTGAGGAAATCGGTGAACTTTTCCACATAGCTGAAAGGGACAGACAGGCAGAAAGGGTTAAAAAGCAGCGGCAACAATGAGTTAAAAGTTTAAAGCATGCACATCCATTTCTTACCTTTCGTCTAATTCTTGCAATCTGCTTTTGATAGTGTGCGTGTTGGTGTGCGAGTGTGTGTTTGTGAGTCTTTGTAGCAGGTAAAAAGTCTGTTGAAACATGCGGAGTAGAAACTCCTCAAAGTCCACTGGGACACAGTTTTTGCACATTAACTCGTTAATACAGTTCATTGCCATGATGCCCAGCCTGGCGCGTTCGGCGTGGCCCACCATCTGACCAGTCCTGCCGTGTCCCCCGCCGCCATTGGCTGGGAGGCTTCCGGGGGCGGAGTCTCCATTGGAAGTGGGCAGAGGTTTCGTTTTGATTGGCTGCTGGCATCCGAAGCGAGCGAAATGAAAAATCGAAGCGAGGAGGGAAGGAGTGATGGAAGAGGAGAGAGGGATCCAGCTAAAGAGATGAGCCAAGCATTCCAGCGCTAGCAGACACAGAGCGCCACTTTCAGCTTCCAGAACCATCGGTGTGCTGTCGCCTGCCAAAATGCCTACAGAACATAACAAAAGACAACAATTAATACAACAATCATTTACTGGTAGCTTTCAACTAGTGAGAGACCACTTTGTGATTTTCTGTATTGGTTGACAACCCATGTGGCTTTAAATTTTATTCATTTCTATATGTACTCAAAATTCACTAACTGAGATTCATATAAATATATTGAGATATACTACATACATACATACATACATACACACACACACAATACATATAACAATGTAATGAAATATAAACATAAATATCAAATTCTATAATTTGTACACATTTCATTTAGATATTTACTCAAAGTTTACTAATTGACTAACTGATATATCTTATTACTAATTGAGAGAGATAGATAGATAGATATATATATATATAAAATGGTATACAACAATATAAAGTAGCATAATAAATAAAATAATAAGTCACAATAAAAGGGTAGAATAAATAAATTCAACAATTTTGTAACTGATCATAATTAATGGTAATACGATTCAGGACTTTAGCTAGGGTTCATTATTATTATTATTATTATTATTATTATTATTAGTTAATTTGTTAATTATCATTTAATTATTAATAATGATTTCATTATTATTTAATTACTTATTTAATTTTATTTATATATTTATCATTATTTTTTTATAATTTTCCTCTTTTAAAAAAAAATCTATATTATATATATATATATATATATATATATATATATATATATATATATATATATATATATATAGAGTTTTTTTTTTTTTACACAAAAATAAATAATTTAAAATGTAAAATATTACTATTAAATTGCTCAGGCTACAGGATTCTAAAAAAAATACAAAGGCATGTTATGTAGTGGCAAAGAAAAAAAAAGCAGAAGTCGTCAAAGCACTTGCAAACAAACTTTTTTCCCCCCAAACATGTTGTTTTTAAAAGATTTTTTAATTACTGTAAAGTGATGTCACTGTCAACTTTTCCCATTATCAATTTATATTAATTTTGCCAATTTGTTGCTGCAGACATATTATCAACCATCCACAACATTATATTCTAGTTATCAGCCTCTAAATAACCTATATTAGCACTAGATGGTACGACTGATGTAGACCTTGCCTTTCAAAACATACCAGTGTCAAAAGGGTCAAAGCAGAAGCTCACCTGTCTCTCTTGACGTGGGGGATGGAGGGGGAGTGGTGACTGTAACACTGTGTTTGTCCCATACTGTCTCCAAAATACCTGCGAGGAAAAGAGTTGTTTAAAATGAAACTGCAAGTCCAACCATTTCCAGTGCTTAAGGACTAGTAATATCCACATATACTCTGAATTAATGAGTTATGAGCGTCTCACCAGTCAGAAGGTTTAGTACGGTGGGGATCTGATCCAGAAGGAGTTTCTTCAGCTCCTCTTTACGAGCGACGCTCAAGTCTTCTCTGGGACAGACCAGCTCCTCTGAGGTCATCTTGAGCAGAACTAAACCCAGCGGTGCTAAAGAGGGTGACTGCACTAACTACAACACAAACCACAAAGATGGAGTCAGGTTCACTTTAATATGATTTAATCATAATAAAACATAAAAAATAAGACATACCTGTAAGGTGTTGCTGAAGAAGTCATGGTAAAACATCGGCCAGTCCTGGCGTCCGATGTCCACGATGACTTTGCACAGCTTGTTTCTGATGAAGAAAGGCAGCAGTGCATGCTGGGAAAGCAGAAGCTTGGGCAAACAGCTACGAAGTTCTGCTTTGTCTTCACTGGCTACACCAACCCACATCTTGTTCACAAGATTCTGCACAGGAGGACCGACACATTTATTGTCACGTGTATTATCTTAAACACAGTTGATGATGCCTGTGCTCATATATTTTAACGCATTTTAGGGTGAATCAAACACCTAGGTCATGATTCACCCTAAAATCAAAAGAAGAAAATAGCTGTATCTTGCATAAAGAAAATTCCATAAAAATACCCTTAAAATTATTATTATTGCACTATAGTAACAAAAATAAGCCTCTATGAAAACAATTACTTCTTTTTTTATTGAAATCAGAATAAAAATAAATTCAGTATAACAAATAAATATTACCACAAAGTATATTTAGTATACGTAGTTTAAATAATATAGCTTTTTTTTGTAATACAGTGATGAGGGGAATTTAGGGGATAAATATGCTTACTAGTCATGCCAAAAAAAAAAAAAAAAAAATTCTAAAGGCTAAATTTTTTTTTTCCTCTTTTGATCTTATGATAAGATTTTTTTTAAAGAAATTACTTTTATTACTTTCATTCAGTTGTTCTTTTGAATTTTCTATTCAGCAAAGAAACCTAAAAATATCACAGTTGCCACAAAAATATGAAGCAGCACAACTGTTTTCAACATTGATAAAATGTTTCTTGAGCAGCAAATCAGTATATTAGAATGATTTCTGAAGGATCATGTGACACTGAAGACTGGGGTAGTGATGCTGAAAATTCAGCTTTGCATCACAGGAATAAATTACATTTTAAAATTCCTTAAAACAGAAAACAGTTTTTTTAAATTGTAATAATATTTCTAAATATTACTGATTTTACTGGATGTCTGATCAAATAAATGAAGTCTTGGGTGAGCATAAGAGACTTCTTTCAAAAACATTTTAAATATCCAAAAAAGTTTTGAATGGCAGTGTATAACTTGAACATGGTCTTGGCAGTTTTCATTAAAATGAATCTATAGAAAATAATGAATTGAAGGGTTAATTTTACCTCAAACACAGTAAGGCTATACATCATGACGTATTCATTTCTGCTGTTGGAGAGGAAGTAGAGACAGTGCCTCCACGAGCCAGGCTGACCCGCAAAACTGTTCAGCAGCTCCTCTGCAATTAACAATACAACAAAACAGTCATTACAAAAACATATTTTGGAGAAAAAAAACCATTCACATTCTAATTGAAACAAACTGTATTGTGGAAATCGTTAAAATGTTTAGTTGTGTGGTTTATTGCATTTAACACCAAACAAACACCGAAAGAATGGTAAACACGAGCAATACAATTAAAAGGGCATCTACAAGTTAATTTCACACAGACAAGTAAGAAACAACTTCTGTAAAGCATAAATGAAGGCTGTTCCCACAACTGGAGCTCTTCACTTCTAATTTCATGACAAGCCAGTGACGGTTCGTACACAAAGTTTTGCATATTTGCATGAAAAAGAAAACATTGGATTTTTGTTATGACAACGTTTTAACAGATCAACTCTCATGACAAATAGGAACTGAAAAACTGAAGAGCAGCTGATAGTTTTTCACATATGGTTTTGTCTGAAAAAAAATGGTGTGAAATAGGGTGAAAAGACTATATAGATGGTTGTACGAGGACGCAACTAGTACAGCTGACTTCCACTTAAACAGCTTCTCTAAAAATCTCATTCACGCTTCACATTCGGTTTGTAAATTAATTTACTAAATCTACATTTTAAATAATTTTTCTATTGCATTATGGACAATTTATAATTATGGAGTAGAAATTAATATACATCAAGGCATTTCAAAAGGTGAAATTCTGTCATATTTGGGTGAACTGTTACTTTATTACAAACACATTATTGGTTTTCTCCTAAAGTAAAATCACAATAATATTGCGCATCTTGATGTCAACTCTGGGTTTTGGAAACTGAATGTTTCTGATTCTTGACTTATGCTGGGTTTGATATACAAGCCATTTATTTCCTGATGAAGAAACGCTTGACCGATTACAGACAGTTTTGCTCTCTCCAAATATAATCACTGCTGAGAAGTGTACATTGATTATACCTGAGTTTCAAAGCACTATGTTTTGACCCAGGATTTAGAGTAAATCTTGGGCCTAATGCTCTCAAACAAACCGAATACCAAGGATTTTATGAAACTTCAGAGACACACAGCCTAAATTTCATGAATGTGGTCTCCACCCACAAAATATAACAGTTTTCAGACACATTCCTCACCTTAAAGGGGTCGCATGATAATGTATTTTTATTTGAGGTTCCCTTATAAGTTTTAAAAGCGTTGATGCATCATAATCAATTTAGTTCTTCATCAGCATTTTCCATTGCATTTAGCAGATGCTTTTATCCAAAGCGACTTGCATTAGAAGAACATAAGCAATTCATCACAGGACCAACAATAATAATTTCCAGTCTGTTTCTAATCCTTAGTTAAACAGGTCATATTTGTGCTGCTGTGCCTTTAAGACTGTTATGTAAACACCAGGGTTTCTGCAGGCCTTATGATTAATGAGGTAAATGTAAGACTTTTTAAGAACAATGTAAAGAAGATTTACTGCTTCAAAGCTTGAAAATACAACTTCAAAACAAAACAAAAACACTTAATGCTTCAATATCTCTGCTCCCAACCACTAGAATATGGAAATATTTTTTACTGTACCATCTGATCAAAATGTAAAAACGTGATGTTCTTGTTCAGTATTCCCGTCTTGTTTTCCAATGCAAATGTCTAAAGATTCTCAAATCAAGATACATGTACTTGACAAACAAAGTGACACAGGAAGTGAAAAGGAAGTATTGCTCAATAAGAAATTGATCAAAATGAAGTGACTTTATGAAAACAATTTTTCATCCCACATTGACAGATGTTTGTTCTTGTTTTAAGCATAACCTTAAAACAAACATTTCTCAGAAAACAAAACTACATATCTTCAGTTTACATTTCAGGTAAATGTTTCTTGATTTGAGCATGTTTAGATATTTGTATAAAAAAAAAAACACTTAGGTATTTGGATATTTGCAGTGCATGCAACATTTAATGACTTTATGACTTTTAAGACTTTCTGCTTCAATTTAAAAGATTTTTAGAAACCCTGAAACGCCTTCTTTGCATATGAAATGATCAATATAAAATAACTGGTGTGGAAATATGCAGTTCAAACTGTTCAGATCAGACTGAAATGATCAAGTATCTTGCTCAAAATAAACAAAGCTGCTCTTTTCCAACACTGGGCTTCTTCAGAAGGATCTGCAGAGCCGTAGGTGCTACACACAGACAATCTTTAACAGATTTTACTACATTTTACACTTATTTAACAGCACACACACTACTTCTATTAGCACACTGCTCCTGACAATTTGCTAAATACTGAATAGGCATCACTGAAGTGAATATAGGGTGATCGTGCATCAAGAAATTTCTTGAATAGAGAGAAAATCGAATGTCTCATGATGTGAGACAAATGGCAGCCTTTTCAGATTATAACTGCACAAAGGATGACTCTGCAAATCAAGGCATGATAACTGCGTGAAGGCCAGTGTCGGGCATATGCTCACCAATCTCTCTCTTGCGGTCATTGGTGGTGCAGCTGTGGAAAAACTCTGTCATAAGACTCTCCAGGGCCCGTAAGGAGGCCTCCTCTGACGCCTGCAGCACAGAGAGAGACAGATGGGGGGGAGGGAGGAGAAAGATGAGATATGACAAGATAAGGCATTTCAATCTGAACTTTTAAAGCAGCCATGCAATGCATCAAACATGACTCTGTCACATTTACAAACTGCAAATCCAGCATAAGGAGTCATAGATACTCAAAAATGTGAATCTACTGTACATAAAATCACATTTTAGACTAACAATATACTCCTCAAATGTTTTCACAACTGATTTAAGGGTTTGCAAGCTCCCAGAATAAACAGCATAGTTACTGTTATTGGATTGTTTTAGTTTGCTGGCATTATTTATACTGTTGTTGTCGACGCTCTTATGTATTTGGTTTGGGGAAATGTTAACAGCTCATCATGTACTTATATATATATATATAAAAAAAAAAAAAAAAAAAAAATCAAAGATTTGTCATTCTTAATTCATAATATAATAAATATAATATAATAATGATTATTTTGTCAAAATTTCTTACCCTCATGCCATTCCAAACCTGTAAGACTTTCTTCTGTGGGACACAAAAGATTATATATATTTTTTTAAGTTTTTTTTAGTTTCGTTATTGTTGATTAATGCTATTTTGAACAGAATGGACAAAAACAGCTGAAAAAAATCTTCAAAATATCTTATTTTGTGTTACACCAAAGAAGTCATACAGGTTTGGAACAACATGAGGCTGACAAATTAACTAAATTTAATTTAATTACATTTTTTATTAACCCTTAAAGACTATGTGTAATGCATCATGATGCCTTTTTCTATTTCATTTAATTTTTTTTATTAACCCTTAAAGACAATGTGCAATGCATCATGTTGCCCTTTTTTCTATTTTATTATTTATTAACCCTTGAAGACATAGTGCATCACGTTGCCTTCTTTTGACAGTCCCCTTTTTTTCAGTGCACGCTCACCCTCAAAATACACAAGAAAAAGTGAGAGCGTTCGCAGAAAAGAGTAAAAAGGCTGGAAGATGAATACAGGAAGTGGCCTGAAGATGATGATGATGATGATGATGATCATGATGCTCAGGGTTGTGAATTCTTTGTATGAGTCACGACACGTTGCTCCACACAGCAGCAGAAGAAAGCCTTTGATTTCCTCCTAACATTCACACTGTCATGAACTCAAGAGGACACCGTTACACACACATGCAGAAGAAGCCTTGCTCTGCTTCATTTGTGTGAATACCACCTGATATTGTTCCTTAATGACAGAAAATCTTGCATTTGATTTGCTCTCATATCTGACAGATCTAGGACTGCTATTTGTCAGTCCTAAGACATCATATTACAGTAATACACACCTAAGCCAAAATGTTTTGACGTGCTTAAATTAAATCAATGCTTCTAGCACAATGCACTATGATCATTTACAGGCAAATAAAGAAGCATAGACACTTCAAAAGCATTGCAACCTCCAGGAATTGCTGCACCTATAGAAAGTTCACGTATTTGCGTTAAAAAAAAAAAAAAAAAAAAAACATATATATGGGTCAAACAGATTGTGAGGGTGTTAAAAATACAAATGCATTTATTTTGACTCACCATGCCCGGGCTCTGAGCTTTTATGCGGCTATAATATGAGATGAATCCGGTTCTGCTCGCTCATGCTTCCTCTGGGGCCTTTGTATTTCACCTTCTGGAAGAACCGAAGCTCCGCATCACTGTCCCCCGGTGGACCCCGGTTACATTTGGGGCTCCGGGACACTTGTTATTATTGTTGATCTAGCGAGAGCCTAAAGGGAACGAGACTGGAACTGACGCTGCCCGGATACACGGCCACAAACCGCGTAAAACTACTGCGAAACAGAGAGAAGAGCAACAAAACAGCGGCGTTAAAAATATCTCCGGACTCTCTTCTTTACGTCTCTCGCGGCGGTAGCGCTGTGCGGGACTCGGTGCTTTAATTTGAGCCCTCTGAAGACTGACAGAGCTACTGCTCGGGTTGGTGGGATCGCTCTTTCCGTGCAGGCCTCTCGTAGCTTCCTCTCCTCTGCCCATTAAACTAACGGAAGTGACATCTTCCTCGTGCAAGTAGAAATGAGAGCGCGTGGGAAGGCGAGCTGCGTAAAACGACGTGTACTTTTCTGGGCGGGGCTTGGAGAGGAGACGTTACCTCTGATTGGTCAGGAGTGACCGGTCTAAATAGTAATTAGGTGAATATTTTTTTATTTATTTATTTATTTTTTAAATTAAGGAGCTTTTCAAAAAATACATTATGCAATTGTTTATTTTATTAGGAAAATTCCTCGTACAAGAAGAAGTGGACTCTTTGTAAACCTTATTTCTTACATTGGAACTAGATTTAAAAAACATTGAAAAATGTCATAAAATTTGTATTACTTATTTTATTTATTTATTTATATATTTTGGTCTTGCAGCGAGTGTTGTTCATATTGTCACGATTGTAATACCTCTTGAAAAAATATAAAAATATATAAATAATATATAAGCATAAATAAGCATAACTTTCAGTACATTTTGGTATTTGTGTGTACGTCGATTTGAATTTATTTATTTAGTTAAATTTTATGTAAAATAAAATGTATTTATAAATTTATTTATTTAATAAATAATAATTTAAAAAAAAAAACCTTGCTATGTATACTGAGTTAAGCTAACTGCTCTTTTGTTGATTTTAATTGCTTCCATTGTCCTCAATTGTAAATCGCTTTGGATAAAAGCGTCTGCTAAATGAAAATGACTAAATGTTATTTATTGCACACATTATACCAAAATCTATTTAAAGGTTCTAAACCTTTACTGCAGCACATTTTATAAATAATTTTAAAATGGGTATTTTAAAAGAATTTAAGTTTACACGCTTTGTGTCACGTGGTACTTGTTACTTTTCTCAGCGCTGATCAGAATGCACCAGTCACCGGCGTTTGCGATTACTAATCAGGCTTGATCTTTAAATCATTTTATAGACGATTCAGATACAGAATTTCCATTAGAGTGTCAGGCATCTATATTTGTAATAATGTGATTTAAATGATTATACTTTATGTTACACAAATGTCTCCAATAAAACCATAAAATGTCGTGAGAGTTGAATGCGGCTCAATAGAGGATTCGGCTTATTGAGCCGTCAAGCGCCCCTTGAGGAAGATAATTATCTGTTCTACAGTAAACTGTAATTAGGAACTAGTTACTAGTTGCTTTTGCCACCCAATGTACTCTAACCATTAAACTACCGGAAGTGAAATCTTAATCTCGGGCCGGATGAAACCGGCCGCAACAAGACACATGTCGAGTACAGTATGCACTCTGTGTACAGCTATCGCCTCATTATTACACACATGCATCCGCCAAACCAGAGCTTTTCAGTCTTTTAGATGCAAAGGGCCCCCAAATATGATGAACCTCGTTAGAGGGACCCACATCCTAACATTTAAAAGACATCTATGTAGTTTTAAGTATAAAGACCGCATTTACTCTATGCAAAATTATTATAAATATGATTATTTTTATTTAAAATTTTAGATTTTACTTCTATTACAACTATACTGTTGTGCATTTTTAAATTTATTTTTATCATTTTTGTCATTTATGTTATTTAGTTAATCAACTGGTACTCGGATATTATGTACAATGGTCAACAGGCTTGCCCAGTTGATAGAAGTGATTTTGTCTTCCATAACAATGACTTTTACGACTAGAAAAGTTTGTTTTCGAATATTTGTGATTTTGAATATTTTGAATAAATATTGTATATTTTAATTTGAGTGCTTCTAATTCGCTAGCATTAAAATCTATTAAATATGTCTGCATCACATCAGCCACTCTGCTTTGAAAAAAAATCAGCATAGGCCAAATAACCCACACAAAAGCTTTGTTACTTTTTGTTTCTGCATGTAGATGTTCCTCCTAAACTCTGAGAATCAGTCTGCGACCGTCTGTCATTTCTGAAGATGAAAGGGAAGAGCTTGCGATTCTCTTGCTTCTGGTTGTTTAATGTGGTTTGCTCAACGTCTTCACATTATGCAACCATCAACTCGAGCACATGTTGAGTAAGACTGCAGATTGAGTGGTAAACACATTTACAAACATGCACTTTTTGCAAAACAGCACATTCAGTAAGATGACTCACAATAAATGTGGTTTATTTCCTTTTTTCCGTAAAAGAGAAATATCGTACACATAATATTATCTAGGTCACATCAAGAAACAGGAAGTGATCCACAGGTTCGAACCCTTTAAGGGACACCCACAGACAGCAGCTTTGTTTTCGACATCTTATATTTAGTTTAACTTAAGAGTGAGAGCACAATAAAAAGATGATTTAATATCTTAAATCTTTTTAAGAACATTCTGTGCATTAAAGAATTCCATAAAACATAAAATGACTAAAAAAAATCATAAAAAACAGAGGTTTAAAATGTTTCTCAGCTGGTTTTCTCATGTTTATCTTGTGACTGGTAGCGATGTCTCAGTTTTTGTATTTGATAGGCCCACGCTCTGTCCACACCTTCACCCTCTACATTACACGCCGTCCAATCAGGGAACGGAAAACGTCCTGCCACAATCAAAGCATCTTCAGGTAGCTCAGCCAGTAACTTCTTTTGTAAAAGACTTAACTGATAAACACACAATACACAGTATATGAGGACGCAATAATATAATTCACATGCATGAACTGATTGATTAAAGTCTTTGATTGCATTAATGCAAAGTCTTGTTAAATGATTTAGGAATCACTGAGGTCCTTACCACACTAGGAGCTAGAAATACTGTGACATTTTTATATGTCGAGAGATCAACCTGGAAACACACAAGCAAAAACACAAATGCACACGTATTATGCACAATACTGTGTATCAATCATATCTTGCTTCTGTATGAGAAATAAGAATTTGTATGATAATTTAGGATAGTGTACGATAATAGTATCCATAATACTATCATTTGATATTTTTGGGGTATAATGTTGATATGCAATGTTAGGGTAAAATATTGTACAAAAAATTATATACACTACCAGTCAAAAGTTTTTGAACAGTAAGATTTTTAATGTTTTTTAAAGAAGCCTCTTCTGCTCACCAAGCCTGCATTTATTTCATCCAAAATACAAAAAAAAAAACAGTAAAAATCTGAAATATTTTTACTATTTAAAATAACTGCTTTCTATTTAAATATATTAATCTGTAATTTATTCCTGTGATTTCAAAGTTGAATTTTTAGCATCATTACTCCAGTCACATGATCCTTCAGAAATCATTCTAATATTCTGATTTGCTGCTCAAAAACAATTATTATTATTATTATTATGTTGAAAACAGCTGAGCAGAATTTTTCAGGCTCAGAAGAACGGCATTTATCTGAAATAGAAATCTTTTGTAACGTTATAAATGTCTTTATAATCACTTTTGATCAATTTAAAGCACCCTTGCTCAATAAAAGTATTAATTTCTATAATACCCCCCCCCATCTAAGAATCCTGAAAAAAAATGTACTCAGTTGTTTTAAATATTGAAAATAACAATAATAATAAAAATTTAAAAATAAAAATAAAAGTTTCTTGAACAGCAAATAACCATATTAGAATGATTTCTGAAGGATCATTTGATCACATGAATAAATTACATTTTAAAATATACTCAAATAGAAAACAGTTATTTTAAATAGTAAAAATGTTTCAAAATGTTACTGTTTTTACTGTATTTTTAATCAAATAAATGCAGGCTTGGTGAGCAGAAGAGACTTCTTTTAAAAAAAACATAAAAAATCTTACTGTTCAAAAACTTTTGACTGTTAGTATATATATATATATATATATATATATAAACATAATTATATTATACAAAATAATATATATTTTAATATAGTATTTTGAGTGTTTAGATGTACCTTCCACAGATCTTCTCGTCGATATGAAATACTTCTGTGTTGTCCAGCTCTCCATGCATGAAAATACGCAAGACGAACAAGCCAGGGATTGAGCTCATAACCAACTGCTGGAGAAAAACCCTGACGACACGCTTCTAACACCTGCACACGATTACAACAAAGAAATAAGCACATCTATTACTGTTCAAAATTTTGAGGTCTATTTTTTTTAAATAAATTAATGCTTTTATTCAGCAAGGATGCATTAAATTGATCAAAAGTCATGATAAAGACAATCATAATGTTACCAAAGATTTGCATTTCAAATAAATGCTGTTCTTTTCCACAAAAATATGAAGTAGCACAACTGTTTTCAACATTGATAATAATCAGAAATGTTTCTTGAGCAGCAAATCAGCATATTAGAATGATTTCTGAAGGATCATGTGACACTGAAGACTGGAGTAATGATGCTGAAAATTCAGCTTTGATCACAGGAATACATTTTAAAATATATTCACACAGAAAAAAAAGTTATTTTAAATTGCAATAATATTCCACAATATTACTGTTTTTACTGTATTTCTGATTAAATAAAATGCAGCCTTGGTGAGCATAATAAGACTTCCTACAAAACATTAAAAAATAAAAAAGTAAGAGGATCACTCACAATCCTTCCATCACCTGAGCCCAGGTCAGCAATGCCTCCAGATCGGCCCTTTAGCAGAGTCATGACGTTACTCACTTGAGCTCTGCTCGCCGGCATATAAGGCACCTGGAACACAGCAGCAGTTACAGGGTGATAAATCACTCCTCATGAGCAGCATTAATACAGACACACTCCTCAAATCTCACCTGTAATTTGAGTGGCACTCTGCGAAACCCCGGCATGAGGATTCCTGCCCAGACGGCATAGACCGCCAAACCCGTGCCCGCCGTCAGCTGCAGGATCTGCCAGCCGCCCAGACGCCTCTCTTTGAACTGTGAAAGGACTTCCTCTTGTATGTCGTCTTCCATGGCTATAGAAATAAAAGTATATATGACCATATATTTTATACATCTTATTTTATGTTTACACAGCCTGATTTGCAAAAAGGCCTAATATTACCTAATTTGTTGATACCAAGTTAACAAATATTAATAAATCTTTACGTCACATACAGTTTTTTTTTTTCACAAAATAAGAATGAAGATTCGAAGAATGACAAAAAGAAGAAGTCAAAATGTATCATAACTTACAATCTGGAAATTAGGGAAAAAAGTGAAAATCAGGATTAGGCATAAAATAATTTCTCCAGAATCATTCATACATGTGAAAATTCTCTGAGAATTGAACAAATGTGACCCTGGACCACAAAACCAGTCTTAAGTCGCCGGGGTATATTTGTAGCAATAGCCTAAAATACATTGTATGAGTCAAAATTATTGATTTTTCTTTTATGCCAAAAATCAATAGGATATTAAGTAAAGATCACGTTCCATGAAGATAGTTTGTAAATTTCCTGCCGTAAATATATCAAAACCTAATTTTTGATTAGTAATACGCATTGCTAAGGACTTCATTTGGACAACTTTAAAGGCGATTTTCTCAATACTTTGAGTTTTTTGCACCCTCAGATTCCAGATTTTCAAATAGTTGCATCTCAGCCAAATATTTTCCGATCCTAACAAACCATACATCAATGGAAAGCTTATTTATTCAGCTTTCATATGATGTATAAATCTCAATTTAAAAAAATTGACCCTAATGACTGGTTTTGTGGTCCAGGGTCACAAATAGTTGTAATCTGACTCAAAAGATGACAGGAATCATGTCTTTATGCCAGTTTTTTTTTTTCCTGCCGATTAAGGGATAATAAAAGACTTCTTCACGCTACAAATTGTTGTTGAAAGTAAAAATGCATCATATTTTGGGAGAAAGTGTGACTTGCTTGAGCAAAACAGGCACCAAAATTAGTAAGAAACAAGTATTATGTGATATACATTTTCATATTGCACACATACCTGAATATTAGGTTGATCCTGATTCATGAAAAGTGGCTTAGTGGTTTAAGCTACAGACTTGGACCTGAAGGTAGCAGGGTAAAGAAATTCACTTTAATTTAGTTTATTTTTGAGTGACAAGGTTAAATTGCAGACTTTAAGGGTATTTCATAACAGGAATGACATGATTTATCATTTATTTTAGAGGAACAAAGAGGACCTGAACCATTTGGCTGCTCAGTACTTCTACATATGTGTCATTACATTGTTATCTCATGAAGAAGAGTCCTAACAGATGTTTGTGTGTGTTGCTGGTGTAACTCAACACGATGACCAATGCAGTAAGTACCAAGTATATCAGAGACAAATATTGCGCCACTGTCAGCACAACTAGTACTGGTTTGCAGTTTAATGTTTTGACGCAGCAGAAAGGGGATTCAGTAACTTATTTACCAGGGCTGATCATCCCAGCAGGCACCAGACGTCTATGTAACGTCAGGTTGACGTTGGACATGACGTCGGACAGACGCTGCATTTTGGTTGAAAATGAAAATCGGGTTGACGTCAATATTTGACGTCAATTTGACGTTGACTTAACGTTGGATTTTGGTTGCACAACCTAAAAACAACAAAATCTCAATGTCAGCTGACGTCGGTATTGGACATCAATTTAACATTGACATTAGACGTTGAACTTACGTTGAATTTTGGTCACCCGACGTCGCAACCAAAATTTAACCAAATATCAACGTCTTATGTTTTGTGCCTGCTGGGATGAAACAGGTGAGAACACCTTCATGAAATATGCTGTCGAATCTAAGTGTAATTACTTGTAATATAAAGTTATAATATACTTATAACAAAGACTTAGAGATTGCATTTGATGTATTGCCATGAGATATGGACAACGTGAGCATTATTCAATTTTAGTTATGTAACACCTGGGTGTATTTTTCTTTTTTACACCAACAAAATATTTTTCATTTTATTGACATGTCTTATCATATGTACAGTAAACCCAAATGTTAATGTAGTTTACTTTTTCCACACATATTATGGCTAAAAATTCACTATGATCAAGCTCTGTGCAAAAATAAATAAATAAATAAATAAATAAAATAAAAATATAAAGCCGTTTGTCAGCAGAGAAACATTCACAACTTTGGAGCTCAAGAACATTAGTTTTACTAAATTTCTGTAACACAGAGACATCAAAGCAAAGTCATGCACTGAACGTGCTAAACTCATTCATTTTTTAAAGGAAGATACGATATATATATATATATATATATATATAACCTTAGTACAAACATTCCGAAACAACCAACTAACCTTCATTGCAAGCGGTATGAACATTTGTACAGCTAAACAGAGCGCAGGAAAACAACTTCCTGTTTTGGATTTTTCAAAATAAAGGTCCGTCGACTGAAAGCAGAATTCATACAAAATTGGAGTATCATACGGTTCAAAAATGTAAAACATCGGTCTACTTACGCGTTATATTCTTTCTTTCTTTCTTTCTTTCTTTTCTTTAAATTTAAATTTAGTTGCACTGGAGACATTGAAGGAATTACGTTTTTATTTCAAACCAAACACCATCATTACAAAGACTGTAACATCAGGCAAGACTTAAGACAGCTGAATTTGTTAAACACACACACACACACACACACACACACACACACACACACACACATTATTGTAAAGATTATCCTAATTCAGACAAGTCACATGTACATGCAGAATGACAATTCCTATTGTCAACATATGAAAGAAACTGTTGAATCTTATGCATGTAGCCGGAAATATTGTAAGAATATTGTGTCACACTTTATTTTAAGGTCTAATTCTTGTTATTAACAAACCATTAACTTTTGCCTCAATAAACTCCTAATTCACTGCTTATTAATAGTTAGGAAGGTAGTTGTTAAGTTTAGGTATTGGGTAAGATTAGGGATATAGAATATGGCCAGAATATGTGCTTTATAAGTGCTAATAAACAGCCAACATGTTAGTAATATGCATGATAATAAGCATCTGAGAATTGGTCCCTATACTGAAGTGTTAAGCCTTCCGAATATTGTTTTGCTAGTTGATGCATCGAATATAAAAAACTCTTGTGGAGAGAATGATCATCTGTTTCTTTGATCCAGCTGCTTTATTTGTAGCAGTACCTTTAACAAGGCATTAAAATAAATGTATAAAATAAAAATAAAACAAAAATATTTGATCTTCGAGCCTCTTTCTTTATATAAAAGAAACATTAAATTGTTTATTTTACACCATCTGTCATAAAAGTCTAGCTATATTATGCTATATTTCTTAATGTAAACTTTTTAGCTGATCAGCTGAAATAGTCACATATTTTACTGAAGCTTAATCCACGTGAGTCCATGATTCCTAATATGTAATAAGTGAAATGATTACTCCATCTGTTCAGATGATGGCGCTCTTATAAAGATGGGGAACTGAGGGAGAGGAATTAACAGCTGACCAGACTGACAGTGACCATTTATTTTCATCTCAAACTTCAAAGCTTATTTCAAACCAAACACCATCATTACAAAGAATATCGCATCAGTCAAGACTTCAGACAGCAAAAAAAACAAAAAAAACAAAAAAAAAACACATTATTATATAAAGAGGATTGTGATTCTGCCAATCACATATACATGCAAAATAACAATTCCTATTGTCAACACATGAAAGAAACGATTGAATCTTATGCATGTAGCATGAAATATTGTAAGAATATTGTTTTGCTATAAAGCATTGTGTATAAGAAACACTTGTGGAAAGAATGAACCACAGTTTCTTTCATCCAGCACATCTGCTTTCATGAAAGTCAAATGATATATTCATATTTAGATTTAGGCAGAAACGCAACAAACACAATAAATGCATTCAGATGTTCAGACCTCTGACACTGTCCATCAGAAATATTTCAGAAATATCACTACAAACGTTCATTTTATTCAGCTTTTTCAGCTGTTCAACAGTGGTGTATTTAAAAAAAAAAAAAAAAACAGTAATAGTAATTGTGAGCTGTTGTTTACTGTTTTTAATGAGTTAACTGTAGCTTTATGCATGCAAGAATGAGATGCACTGATATGCTTATTATTTGAGTTGCATTTGAGTAATGTGCCTTGATAAACATGCTAAAACATACACACACACTTGTGGGTATTTGAAATAAAAACCCATGTTTATAGTATTTACATGCACATCTTGTGAATTAGCAAAAAATGTTGAAAAGTATAAACATTTCAATATTTAATACATCATACCATAAGAATTGTTGAAAATAGCTGTTTTCTTCAGTTCAACTCAAAATTGCCACATATTTGCCACTATTATTTCTGTAATATTAAAATAATGATGTATTTGTTATATGATCTAATATACATTTTTGTTAATATTTCTTAAATCATTTGTGCACAGAAATGTCCAACTCCTTAATACTATACAAATAACCCATTGTTCCTTTCATAAGAAGTATGTCCCATACAGTCAGTTTATGACGTAAGTCTGTAATATTTTGTAATATAAAACATTGTAAATCCCAGAATGTGCTCTGTATTAAAGGAATAGTTCACCCAAAAATTAAAATTGGCTTAAAGTTTACTCACCCTCAGGCCATCCAAGATGTAGATGAGTTTGTTTCTTCATCAGAACAGATTTGGAGAAATTTAGCATTATATCACTTACTCCCCAATGGATCCTCTGCAGTGAATGGGTGCCGTCAGAATGAGAGTCCAAACAGCTGATAAAAACATCATAATAATCCTGCTCAAGCTGCATGTTTATAAGAAACAAATCCACTATTAAGATGTTTTTAACTTTAAACCGTCACTTCTGGCCATAATCCATTATAACGCTTCCTCCAGTGAAAAGTTCATCCCCTGTTTTCCTTTTGAATCAAAATATATCTATTTGTTTAGAGCTGTTTTGGACTGTTTTGTTTCTGATGTTGTTTGATCTGTGCATACTTCTCTCCTGATTCAGATGAGGCCAGTATTATGAATAGAGGCCTCATATTTTAGCCGGAAGTAATGGTTTGAAGATAAAATTATGTGTTTGTTTCTTACAAACACACAGCTCTTCGCTTCACAAGACATTAACTGATGGACTGGAGTGGTGTGGATTATTGTGATGTTTTTATCAGCTGTTTGGACTCTTATTCTGATGGCACCCATTCACTGCAGAGGATCCATTGATGAGCAAGTGATGTAATGCTACATTTCTCCAAATCTGTTCAGATGAAGAAAATAAAAACATGAATGGCCTGAGGATGAGTAAATTTTCAGCAATTGTTCATTTTTGGTGTGAACTATTCCTTTAAACATGACAGACTTATCTCTGGTTTAAGCAGGCTACTATTAGAAAAGCATCATGATTATGTCTCCAGATCCAGTAAGCTGATCAGACTTACTGTAGCCTGTTAAGTACCAGGACCTCTTCTGGCTCTCCTCTGAGCCCACTCTGATTTACCTGGGACTTTTGCGGGACTTTTCACTGGCATCTGATGTGGGCTTCTCCTGATTGGGAGTCTTGGCGGCATCCAAAGTTTTGGCCTGGGAAATGTTCCTGCTTGGATCTCATCCACAAAGCTTTCTACCTTGTCAAACTTGTTGGTCAGCTTCGCCAGGT
This sequence comes from Spinibarbus caldwelli, assembly GCA_039654775.1. NCBI lineage: Eukaryota > Metazoa > Chordata > Actinopteri > Cypriniformes > Cyprinidae > Spinibarbus > Spinibarbus caldwelli. The sequence goes on from CM077219.1 coordinate 33,784,746, forward strand.
TCTCTTTAAGAGTGTTGAACTGCTTATAAAGGTCTCCCACCGCATCTGAGAGGGGCTGAATCCTGTGCATAAAACATAAAATATATACATAAAAAACATGCAGGCCATAAGTCTAAAAGCCTAAAGCCAAGTATTAAATGTAGGCACATAACTTGTCCTGCATAAATAATTCCTCAAATCATGTGGTTTGCAAGAGGAGAGGTCATAATATAGAGACTTTAGAGTGGATTTGCTTGATTTGGCCATTAATTAACAACCTAACAATAAATAAAATAACAACAACAATAATAATAATACTATTCATAATAATAATAATAATAATAATAATAATAATAATAATAATAATAATAATAATAATAATATAATTTAAATTATTAATATTATTTAATTCTGTTTCCTTCAAAATTTCATGTTTTATTGAATGTTACTTGCCATGTAATTATTTGTGTAATTTACTAATTGTAAATTCAAAGTAAATCCTACACCAATTTTCTTTCTGTTTAGGTGGATTGTGGCAAATTTAAAAGGTAACTGAAAGCAAAATAATAATAATAATAATAATAATAATAATAATAATAATAATAATAATAATAAAATTTTAAAAAATTATATTTATGTCTATTCCAATATTTCTTTTCATTTTAAAATGTTTATGTAGTTGTAATGAAATTTATTTCAGTTTTAGCAAATTAATTATTTCAGTTTAGCTTTTAATTATTTATTTATTTTATTTCAGCTAAAGTTTACTTTATTTCAATTTAAAAAATATTTTTTTTTATGGTTTTAGATTTAGATTTAGTTAACTGTAATATCCCTGATCCAGTCTGCCATTTTACTTCATTTTCTCATTTAAATTTGTAACTCAAGATTTCATGTGATTATTTAATTTTTATTGCTAGAAAAAAAAAAAATCATACAAAAATCATGGTTTAAAACTGTATAATGGCAATTAAGGGTTGTAAAAATCCCAACCCTCATATGAAATAAATGTTAATAACCCATTATTATAGACAATAAATAAATAAATAAATAAATAAATTCAATAAATAAAAATACTAAAAAAAATTAAAAAAAAAAAGTAAATCATTGTAAATTCAAAGTAAATACTACACCATTTTTTTCCTCAGTTTAGAAGAAGTGCAGAAAAGTTAAAAGGTAATTAAATATATATTTAGGTATATATATATATACCTAAAAGTTAACAACCCATGGCTAGAATCTACATGTGATCATCGTTTTATTTCTATACTAGTTAGAAATGAGACCGTAATTATGCACAAGAACTCTTTCATGCATGAGTAATGGTGCTTGAAGCTGCTGAGCAGATTTTAGGCTGGGGATCAAAGGTCCTGCACCTTAGAGAAAGCACACATTGTGCGGATTAGGTGGTTTATTTTAGTCAAAGCATATTTTGGATTAACAATCATTTCCTTTTTGGCCATATGATCCCAATTTTCTCTAGTTGCTGTGAAAAATGAAAAAAATGTCACAGAGGAAAAAAGTCCAGATGGCCTGAGGCTGGAGTGGACTCCAGTATGCGTGCCATGGACAGACCAGACTTCATTTCATGAAACCAAACCACAACACTTCACAGCCCACCTGACATATTCTGGTAAGATGGACGCGTAATCGTTGACCAGCATGTCCTTCACCTGGTACATAATGGCATATTTCCAGTTGTCCAGCACCTGCGTCAGGTTTGAACAGCTCCTGCTGTTCGGTTTGTCTGTGACAAGTGAACAAACTTCATATTGAGCTTCTGGTTTGAGAAAACACTTTCAAGGATGCATTGTATTTATAATCATACCTGCCATATTGATATGTTCAGCACATATTCATCACTGTGCTGAAGGAGGAGGCTAAAAACGTTTTGCCATCAGATGTATGTCCTTGAGACTGTATTTACGCAATTTAATTTATTCTCATATCTTTTAGCTTTAGATTTTACATCATTTCAGTCAGTATCAGGTAGGCTCACAACCAGAGGCACATTCAAGAAAATAAAATATAAAAATTGTGAATATTTTATTTCTCAAATGCCCCTTCTTAAAATATTTGCATTGTTTGCAAAATAACAATAGGCACTTTCTATGGATATATGTAGGGTATTGGAGTCCTATTATTTTTTTTCTTTAAATAACAAAGGTACTGCATTTGCCAAGATCAACCGTTCAACTCTGCTACCGACATACTTTAACATACTGATAAAAAAAAAAAAAAAAAAAATGTATAGCCTGAATGCACTGTAAGTCGCTTTGGATAAAAGCGTCTGCTAAATGTGTAAATGTAAATGTAATGTAAATGCTACCAAAGTTAATGTAATAAAAATGATCAACCATTATTAAACATGGCCAAATGCATATTTTTCTGTAAAGTATGAGAAATACAAGCTAATTAACTAATTAATTAATATCATTATTTTTTGTATAAATCATTTTAGTCATATTTTGAATTAGTTTTGTTTTCATATTATACATTTTATTTTAAAAATATGTAAAAATATTTTTATATAGTTGTTTCAGTTTAAGTTTATTTTATTTCAAGCAATGAAAGTTCTTTATGGTTTTAGCTATAATATAATATAATATAATATAATATAATATAATATAATATAATATAATATAATATAATATAATATAATATAATAAACTTGATCCATTCAGGCATTTTCTATTTTTTTTTAATTGAAATCATTAATTTAGTGTTTTATTAATGTACTTATTTCATTTTTATTGCTAAAAAATAACAAAAATCACACAAATCAGACTTTTAAACTGCATTCATACACTGTAAATTTTTTTTGTAAAAATGTATATGTATATTATTATATACACACAATGTATAGTAATACGAAGGTATTTATTTTTCACAAGTGTTGTGTTGTGTTGTAGAGTTAACAAAAATGTCCGTAAAATTACTGGATAATTTTAATGTTCTGGCTGAAAATTTCTAGTACATTGTCCTTTTTTTCCCTCCCTTTTGTTTAAGTGTATGATTAAAGTATGGGTCACAAGGTAGAAATCTCAACCCCCATATGAAATAGATGTAAAACATCACATATAATCTTTCATTTTGAAATCCTGAGGTGGATAAGCAACATTTTCTGAAAGTTTAGCATCTGTCACTGATTACATTAAACATTATGATCTATTTTGCACCCTATTGGTAAAATCACTTTATTCTCTGAACTTTTTTGGAGATGTTTTACTAACACTTGCATTATATCCTCACAACTTCTCGTTAAGAGTGAAATGGTAGATAGGTCTGGATTTTTCTTACAGCTCCTCACATCACCTGTGCCAACTAACAGAAAACACCAGTGTAAATTCCAAGAGATTTTACCTCGGTGGTCCCACTCGGACATGTCCTGGGTCCATTTCTTTTGTGCGGCACACAGACAGACCAGAGACAGTAGGTTCAGAGCGCTCCTCATCCTCATCCTCAGAGAAATGACAGTGATGTCATTCAGGACGGATACAAACCTACAGCATCTACTGCAGACACTCAGTCTGACTTTTATAAGAGTTTATGACTTTCAGCAGATGCCTCACACATTCACAAACACTTCAGCGCTGGAATGAGTTTAATAAAATCGATGAAGAGCTTCATTGACTGGTCTGGTAAACAGATTGTTTGACGGGCACTCTGCGAGAGCGTGCAGGGTAAATGTCGAGCAGCTGCAGAAAACACAGAGCATCTGCAAAGACTAAAAATGCTCCAAACAAGATCTCATTGGAATAGTTAAAGGTCAGATTGTGCGCTGGAATAATATTTGAGTTGTGGTCCAGAGTAAATACCTCAGTTCCTGTGCTGGAGATTTGTTCCAGTGGTCAGCGGAGACTCGCGCATGAAATAATCCCTGTTATTGTGGTTCAAGTGAAGGAACATAAGTGCGTCTGCTGTCTTATAGCCATATACCACGGTCCAAAATCCTTCCCTCAACCTGTTCCCACCCCCTCAACAGAGACAAACAGCACAGATACATGACATCACTGCTTGCATTATGAGAAACAGAAAAAAAGAGATAATATCATAATTGTTTCTACTTTTACTCAAGTCTCCTGCTTCTCAGATGTTTCTCCTGAGAAAAAGACTAGTATGCTTACGTGTCTTCTCTACCTTCAGAAGAGATGTCAAACTCTGCTCAGATTTGCCAAGATACCAATATCTGCAATCAAAAGTCAGAGATATCAATATGAATTAAAACGTTTCTCATGAAATTCCTGTAAAACCAAATGACCTGAACTGCTGTCCACATTCATTTTACAGCTCTTTTCTCTTACTGTAATGCAGTATGACAGGAGAAACATCTAATCCAAAGTTGAGTAAAAGTCTCAATCTTCTATGTTTTCACTATTTCTTATATTTCTCCTTGTTTTAGCTTGTACTAGCTGATTTTAGACAATGTTTTAAACATTGTACTGCCAGCACTTCTTGTGTTATTGATTAAAGATGAATTGCTTGTTGTATACCTTATTTGTAAGTCAATTTGGATAAAAGTGTATTAAATGAATTAATGTAAATGTCTATGTCCTCCATTCCTGGGTTTAAATAATATTAGATGGATAAAATTCTTTAGTGACTTTTTTAAAAAGAAATTAATGCTTAATCAGCAAAGATGCATTAAATTGATCAAAATCACAGTAAAGTCATTTGATAGACAAATGCTGTTCTTTCTATTTATCAAAGAATCCTAAAAAAAGAGTACCACAGTTTATTATTATGTTTTCAACATCAATAATAATAAATGTTTCTTGAGCAGCAAATCAGCATATTAGAATGATTTCTGTAGGATCATGTGACACTGAAGACTGGAGTAATGATGCTGACAATTCAGATTTGACTCACAGGAATTAATTTTAAAATATATTCAAATACAAAACAGTTGTAATAATATTTCACAATATTACTGTTTTTATTGCACTTTTGGTTAAATAAATGTGACCTTGGTGAGCAAAAAAAAAATGACTTCTTTCAAAAAACATTAAAAACAAGTAGATTTTTACATTTTCTGAAGAAAAAGATTGCGGAGAAGTGTTTGATGTCACAGCCTTCCTGAGAAGGTCTGCTGAACATCTGGACCTGCCCGAGTCAGAGATGGAGGAGACGCCAACACACAAGCTGAAGCTACATTCGCAGACTTTCTGTAAAAATATAACATCTTTAGCAGGCTGTAATAGGGAAGAATGAAATATTGCGTCATAATCTGGCCTGGCGAAAAAGTATGCAGGGGAGAAAAAGGAAAAACATGCTTCAACAACAGATGATCCGTTTGTTAGGATTATAGCGGCTTTTTGCTTCTTTGATATCGGTTATCCTTCTTCAGTGTGTTCAGCATTTCATCTTCAATCATATAACAATGCTTTCACATATGTTTATTTATGAAAAACCTGTCAAATCGCACATTCACACTGTTAAGCCTATTACTATAGCTCATGGTTATCGTAGAGCTAAGTAATACATTTAAAGAGATAGTTCACCCACAATGGAAGTTCTGTCATTATTTATTCACCTTTATGTCATTTCAAACCTGTATGCCTGGCTTTCTAACATATTTAGAAAAATGCCTCATGTTATTTGTGCACACAATAAACCCCATTAACTTTCATTATAAACAGTTGCTAATTGCAACTAACCGTTTAAAGCAAAAGTTCACCCAAAAAATTAAAATGTTATTAAAGTTTATTCATAAAGTTTATTAGTATTTATTGCTCACTAATGGATCCTCTGCAGTGAATGGGTGCCGTCAGAATGAGAGTCCAAACAGCTGATAAAAACATCACAATAATCCACGAGTAATCTACATTACTGCAGTCCATCAATTAACATCTTTGTGATGTGAAAAGCTTTGTGTTTGTAAGAAACAAATGCATCAAGACATTTTAATTTTAAACCTTCACTTCTAAATACGAGTCCATAATCTATAACACGCTTCCTTCAGTGAAAAAGACCAAGCACTGTTGTCCTCTCTCACATCAAAATTCACCAACATAATTGTTAAGATCCATTTTGGGCTGTTTTTGCTTGTAAACGGATCTGTGCATATTTCTCTCCTGATTCAGACGAGACAACTTTTTCACCGGAGAAAGAAATATTATTATACAGTATTTTAACTGAAAGCAAGAGTTTCAAATTACTTGTCAAATTACCGTTTCATTACTTGTGGATTATTGTGATGTTTTTATCAGCTGTTTGGACTCTTATTCTGACGGCACCCATTCACTGCCGAGGATCTATTGGTGAGCAAGTGATGTAATGCTATTTCTCCAAATCTGTTCTGATGAAGAAACAATTTCTGCAAATTTTAATTTTTGCGTGAACTATTCCTTTAAGGATGCAACTCAACCTGCACTTTTTGTGTTGTTCAGAAATGCATGAAAAATCTCCTTTATTTAAAAGAAAACTCTAGGATCGTAGTAAAGCAATTCTCATTAGATCCATAAGGATTTCCAAGAAGTTACAGAGTTGCAAACAGTTCCGTATGTGCCTTGTGGGTGTTTTTGATGGGAGTGCTCTTAATCCCAAAAGCCGTGATAACGTGCCATTATTGTGTGCAAAATTCATGTGACATTACTTAACTCTTTTCGAACGAGAAGCGAAAATAGATGTTCTGGGTCATATTTCATAGGCCCTTGTGAGAACGTGAATGTTCTTCATTGAACTTTTGAGCTTTCATTACATAAACTGCATGTTCTGAAAGTGTGCAGAAACTCTGGCCAAAGCAATTCCCAAGAGTCATGAGAGCATTACGTAATTCAGCATTTGAAACAAATAACAGCTTGGTTTCGCCTCTTTCCGTATCAGTAGAAACACATTCTGTTCCCAGAATCAATCAAATATTATACATCTCAAGTGTTTGTGAGAAGCCTGAGGCGTGACAAACCATCAAAGATCCAAACAGCTTTAGTTGATTTTGTAAAATTAAAGGCCATAGAATAAACATTGATTTGCTCAAAAACATAAACAGAAAGTAAATAAAAAACTAATTGTAATTTTGATTAATTTAAAACTAGACTGAAGTAAATGTAAGTTGTGCTTACCTATGCAAAATTTGTCGTAGTGATGCCAGGGGATTGGTTGCAGCTTCTGGTTGCTAGCTTGTTTCGGCCAAATAAAAAGGCAATTGCGACTTTTTACCTCAGAATTCTGACTTTTTTTCTCAGATTTCTGAGTTTTGTTTTCTCAGAATTCTGAGTTTACATCTCACAAAAAAAAAAAAAAAAAAAAAAAGAGATTATTGTGATTGCTTTTCAGGATTGTAAGTTTATGTCTCACAATTCTGAGTATATCTTGCAATTCTGAGTTTACACTCTTAAAAATAAAGGTGCTTCACAATGCCATAGAAGAACCTTTTTGTCTAAATGGTTCCATAAAGAAGCTTTAACATCTGAAGAACCTTTCTGTTTCATAAAAGGTTCTTTGTGGTGAAAGAAGGTTCTTCAGATTATAAAAAGGTTAGAAAGAGATGGTTCTTTAAAGAACCTTTGACTGAATGGTTCGTTGTGGAACCAAAAATGGTTCTTCTATGGCATCGCTTGAAGAACCTTTTTAAGCACCTTTATTTTTAAGAGTGTATATCTCACAATTCTTAGTTTATCTTTCACAATTCTAAATTTATATATGTCAATTCTGAGTTCATCTCACGCAATTCTAAATTTGCATATTACAATTTTGAGTTTATCTCTTGCAATTCTGAATTTATATATCACAATTCTGAGTTTCTATCCAAGTATTCTGAGTTTATATCTTACAGTTATGACTTTTTTTCTCAAAATAGTGAGAAAAAAATCAGAAGTATTAGTTTGTCTTGCAAAAAAAATAAAAAAATAAATAAATAAAAAATAAAATAAATAAATAAATAACAATAAAGGTAATTGTGACTTTTCTTCTCAGAATTGCTAGTTTATGTCTCATAATTCTGAGTTTATATCTCACAATTCTGAGTTTGTACCTCGCAATTCTGAGTATATACCTACCAATTCTTTATCACTTTATTACTTTATTCTTCATTTACTACTTTATTTTTTTTTTACCATTTATTACTTTTTTCTCAGAACTGCGAGACAAAAGTCAGAATTGTGAGTTTACATCTTGCAAAAAAATTTTAAATAAAAAATTAAAAAATTAAAAAGATAAATGCGACTTTTCTTCTCAGAATTGTGAATTTATATCTCATAATCTGAGTATCATTCAATTGTGAGTTTATATCTTAGAATTTGAGTATATATCTTGCAATTCTGAGTTTATATAAGTATTTTGAATGTATATCTTGCAATTATTACTTTTTTCTCAAAACTTTGAAAAAAAAGTCAGTATTGTGAGTTTATCTTTCACAAAAAAAAAAAATTAAAAGGAAATTGCGACTTTTCTTCTCAGAAGAAAATATATATCTCACAATTTGAGTATGTATTTTGAAATTCTGAATTTATACCTCACAATAGTTTATGTTTCACAATTCCGAGTTACAGTATATCTTGCAATTTTAGTATATATCTCACAACTCTGAGTCTCTCAGGTTCATGTCAGTTTTTTCCAGGGATTTTTTTTTCCCGAGGTTTGGCCAGGAATAATAGTCTTAAAATAATGCATAAGGAATAATAATCTTAAAATTATGGTGACCGTTAGGGGACATGTTCGGTTCACTTAATTTTGTCGTGGCCATGAGATATTAATTCGTGGGAACATCATATTAACTTGATATTGGAAAGTGATATTATGTTGTGGCCACGAGATCATTTTGTCGAGGTAATGACATCCTTATGTCGTGGCCACGAGATGCTGTGTTAAGGGAACGACATTTCCCTTTCAATTTGGTCACTTCTACATTGCTTTGGGAATTCCCTTTCCTCCAAATACTACTGAAGCCTTATTGAATCACGCCAGTGAAACTGGCCAATGGCATTCAAGCGTGCGAAATATGAGGGGCTCCCACTCTATATAAGGCAACGCTTGTACGTCATCCATTCAGAATCTTGACTGAAGCCAACCAAAGCAAGAAGCCTATCAACAAGACTACTCACCGTGATTTACACGCTGCAGCGGACACACCTTCTATTCCCCTGCTGTGTTCCGGTGAGCTTCGGACTCGGACAACAAGGATGACCTGCGCAGAGCCAATTGAATCTTCTGATGGCCACGAATTGTGCGTCTTCTGCCTGTGTCGTGCCCACACTGAAGCGGTGCTTGTGGGGTCGGACTGCCCCCACTGCGGTGATATGAGCCTCCGGACTCTCAGGCCCAACTAGCTCTGCTGCACTCTTCCTCTGCAGCCTCTTTAGAGCCAAGGAGTAAAGTGCCGCGAACTTCTGATGCGGATCTGTCAGGGTGAGGTGACGAGCCTCCTCACCCTCCTGCTGCGGGTTCCCTTCCAGTGCACTTCATGACCGCTGATCTCCACCCCTCTCCCGACGGTTAAGATCTAGTGTCCTTCAGTGCCATGGAAGGCACTGAAGATGATGGATGATGCCATTTCGGTAGCAGTGTCTGCGAGAGAGGAGTGGTCCAAAAGCCTGCTGGATTACACTGAGCCCCACGGCAGTGATGCGGGGGACCTTCATCATAGTGATGTCGAGCTCCTACGCGTCCTGTCCAAGCCAGAGCCGCTTAATACACTCTTGCTGTGCCCTGTACATGCGGTGAGCACTTATATTGAGCGCTCTAGGCAGTTCAGGCTCTCGGAGCAGCTATTTGTATGCTTTGGAGGGCGCACAAAAGGCCTGCCTGTGTCGAAGCAAAGACTCGTCACACCGGATTGTAGACGCAATTGCTTTGGCTTATGGCTCTAAGGGCGTGGAATGTCCTATAGGGGTTCGGGCCCACTCAACCCGTGGACTCGCGTCCTCGTGAGCCTGGGCAAATGGCATATTGGGCAATGGCAAATGGCATTTTACATGGTTTCTACTAGGTCCTGTGGACTTAGCTGTGTTTACCAAGAGCGCTCTCATTACGGTTCCGTATGTGAAACTTGACATACTTAGTTGAGCCAGGATCCATTGCTGTGTCACAGCAGGATTTTATACGTTCCCAAAGTAGAAGTGACCGAATCGAAAGGGAATGCTCTCGGTTACTCACTTAACCTCATTTCCCTGAGATGAGTGAATGAGACATTGCTCTTTTTGCCGTGTAACCTTGGTGAGGATCTTAGAATGCCCAGTGCTTCAGTCAAGATTCTGAATGGATGATGTACAAGCGTTGCCTTATATAGAGTGGGAGCCCAAAGCAATGTCCCATTCCCTCATCTCAGGGAACCGAGGTTACATGAGTAACCGAGAGCTTCATATCACTTGCCCACCGTGGCACTGCCCACACCGTCATTTAGATTTTTTAAAAAATCATTTAGTTCAGTTAGAGAACAGACAAGACGATGGCAGAAGAGTTTCAAAACGACATGCAAAAGCACCTGTTTTAAAAATATTTTGGATTTTGAAAAACCTGTTGACTTCTGCCATTTATAAGGTGATATTGGAAGTTTTTTTTTTTTTAACATTCGTTTCTTATTTATTTGGTTCCATTGGTTCCACTGGTTCCACTGGTTCCACAGGTCCCCCTCCCCCTCCCAACCCTACCCGGAACTTTTAGTTCCCAGTTCCCGTGGTAGAAACACACCAAGCGAGTACCACCCCAAAGTCCCCATAGGGAAAGTTCCTGCAGTGGAAACGGGCTTATAGTTAGGAGTGCCACTCTAAAGGATTGTGTGGATATATGTGTGCGTGCAACTAATCGTAAGTAGGCCTACTTTTACATAATTTATTATAAGATAAGTTAATGAGCCATACCCTGTCACCAAAATGTCGTAATCCTCCTGTTATTTGTTGTTAGAGTAGAAACGCATCTCAGGTCTCAGGGGAACATGTTCGGGCTTGTTTACCTCACGAGATACGTGCAGTAGGCACGAGCTAGATAGCAGTGCAATAATTAGAGGTTCTATTTGTATTTATTTTATTCATATTGTATGTTTTATTCATATTTTTATTATTTTATTCATATTGAAAGTGAAAGTGAAAGTCGTGACGTATTGTCAAGTATGGTGACTCATACTCGAAATTGGTGCTTTGCATTTAACCCATCCAAGTGCACACACACAGCAGTGAATAGTGAACAAACGCACACACACACCATGAACACACACCCGGAGCAGTGGGCAGCCATTGCTCCAGCGCCCGGGGAGCAATTGGGGGTTGCTCAAGGGCACCTCAGTCATGGTATCGAAGGCAGAGAGAGTGCTGTTCATTCACAATCCCCTGTTGTACTACTAGCTCCTAGCCCAATCCCCTAGTTGTATTACTAGCCCAACTCTCTAACCATTAGGCCACGACTTCCACATATTACATTACATTTTACATTTAGCAGACACTTTTATCCAAAGCGACTTACAGTGCATTCAGGCTATACATTTTATCAGTTTGTGTGTTCCCTGGGAATTGAACCCATGACCTTTTGCGCTGCTAACGCAATGCTCTACCACTGAGCCACAGGAACATATTGTAGATATATATTGTAGAATAGATATTGTTTGTCTCATGTTAAAGTCTTTAAATATGTCATTTACTGTGTTGCTTCTGCTTATGAGTATTGTATAAGTAGCAGTATAAGTACTGCTATAAAGACCTGTTATTGTATATTTATTCATTTATTTATATTTGTATTCTGTTTTATATTTACAGAACCACACACATCTTTACACAATAAATCACCCTGAAGCATATTCCTGCTGTGAGACCTAATGTTCTGACTGGACATCCTGTAGCCATTCAATCAATCCGAACCTGAGTTAGAGAAGGCAGAATCTTCACCAACATCATTAAAGGAAGAAAGACCAGGTGAAGCAGTTTGACCTCACCTCCATGTAAGTCAGTAACCAGTAACATGCATGCTACAATGCATGAATGTAGGTGATTTATCTTCATTTTTCTTTCCAGTCATGTCATCCTCCAGTGATCAACTGACTGAGGAGCTTAAGTGCTCTATATGTCTCGATGTCTTCACTGATCCAGTCAGCACTCCATGTGGGCACAACTTCTGCAAAGCATGTCTGAATAAATGCTGGGACAACAGCCAGACCTGCAGCTGTCCATATTGTAAAGAAACATTCAACCAAAGACCTGATCTCAGGGTTAATACCACACTCAAAGAGGTTGCTAATCACTATAATAAGAAATGTCCTGAGAAAAAAACTGAAGTCCTGCGTGACTTCAGACAAACCGGTATGTCTATATCAAATACACATTATAGAATTGTTTCTGCTTCATCTAAAGAAATCAGTTTGAGTCAAATTTTCATTGTGATCTCTGATAACACACAAATGATAAAATCATGTATAGTACCGGTACTTAAAAGTTATATTTTTAAAAAATTACATTCATAAACTTATAGCTGTTTTTATAAATATAATATCAGTCGCTGCTTGATTTTCTAAATATCAGCAGAGCCACGTACATTGTCTCATGATACAAGATCACATGATGTTTTATTATTATGTCTCAACAGAGCTGAAGTGGATGCAGCAGTATGCAGGTACAGTGTGCAGTCTGATCTACACTATATTACATTTTAATACTTACAGCTTCATTACTGCACCACAATCTGATAAAATGCTAAAATCATCATCAAAAATGTATGTATTGTGAAGCTGTCATTCACAACCCCGTTTTTTTTTTTTGTTTTTTTCCCCTCAGTGGATGTGCTTCTGGATCCTGATACAGCTCATCCTGAACTCATCCTGTCTGATGATGGAAAACAAGTGAGACATGGAGACATTTGGCAGAAACTCCCAAACAACTCAAAGAGATTTGATAGATATTTATTTGTCCTGGGAAAACAGGGGTTCTCCTCAGGGAGATTTTATTTTGAGGTGGAGGTGAAAGGAAAGACTAGCTGGGATGTAGGAGTGGCCCAAGGATCCATTAACAGGAAGGGAGAGATCTTGCCAAGTCCCAGTAATGGATGGTGGACTTTGATTCTGAGGAATGGGAATAAATATATTAACTGTGTTGATCCCCCTGTCAGTATCTCTGTAAGAGTGAAGCCTCAGAGGGTTGTTGTGTTTGTTGATTATGATGAGGGTCTGGTCTCCTTTTATGATGCGGAGTCCAGCTCTCACATCTACTCTTACACTGATCAGCGTTTCTTTGGGAAACTCTATCCATATATTAGCCCATGCCTTAATGATGGAGGTAAAAATTCAAGCCCACTGATCATCACACCTGTCAATTACAATAAATGAAATAGAGTGGAGGTGCCAGGGCGGGGCTTACACCAGAGATTTGCATAGCACCTCCCCTGCCTAAATGTATAAAGCAGTGATTCTCAAACTTTTTACAGCCACGTATCCCCCCAGGCATTTAACGTCCTTCCGCGTACCCTCTCTCACACTTAGACTACAGTCACAAAGTATTTTAAAAACGTGCATGTGTAACACATATACCTGTGTAAAATAACTCTCTTTTAACACATAATTTGTATGCAACCTATCATATATTTTTATTATAAATTAAAGTTTAATGAGATGGGTGTGCATGAAGTGACTTGCATAATTCTGCGATGTTTGGGTGTATTGGAGAGAGTCTTAAATCGTTCTCAATTGTGGACAGTCTGTGTCGATGTTTGTTCTTCATGTTGGTAAGTGCTGAGAATCCACTTTCACAGAGGTATGTTATCACGAAGGGCATCAAAGTCTTTGCAGCGCGATTTGCCAAGGCAGGGTACTCTGCACGCAGGGCTATCCAGAAATCTGGCAGTGAATTCTGGCAGTGTGAACTGATTTCAAAGAGCCATTCGTAGATATTTCAATGAGATCTTCTTGCTCAGAAATGGGCAGGTGTGCTGTGGGGGTGTCAGAGAATGGATGGCAAATCCAGTTGTTCGAATTGTCTGGTTCAGGGAAGTATCTGCGCAACTGCGCGGCCAGATCAGAAAGGTGCTTCATTATGTCACACTTAACTCCATCAGTAAGGTTAAGCTGGTTTGCAACCAAAAAAATGTGCAATGATGAAAAGGCTTCAGTTTTTTTTTTCCTCGTTAGTGCTGTTAGACCAGAGAGCAAACTTCCTGATCATGGTCTCGACTTTGTCTTGCGGGTTGAAAATTGTTATGGACGATGCTTGTAATCCGAGGTTCAGCTCATTCAGACGGGAAAAAAACATCACCCAGATAGGCCAACATTGTGAGCCACTCTTCGTCGTGTAAGAGGTGACACAATTCAAGAATTCAAGAAGGGATGGTCAAGAAAAAAAGCTTTAAGTTCATCCCCCAATTCAAACAGTCATATCAGCACCTTTCCCCTGGACAGCCAACAAACATCAGTATGGAGTAACAGTGTGATGTGGTCGCTGCCCATTTCACTGCACAAAGTAGAAAACAAACATGAATTCAAAGGTATTGCTTGAACAAAATTCACGATTCTCACAGCATTATCCAAAACTTCCTTCAGACGGCCAGGCATTCCCTTGGTGGCCAATGCCTTTCTGTGGATGCTGCAATGTACCCAAGCTGCACATGGCGCAACTGCTTGCACGCGTGTTACCACTCCACTATTCTTCCCTGTCATTGCTTTTTCTCCATCAGTACAGATACCCACACACTTTGTCCAAAGAAGCCCATGTGACGTTACAAAGCTATCTAAGACTTTGCAAATCTCCTCCCCAGTTGTCCTGCCATCCAGCAGTTTGCAAAAAAGTACATAATTGTACCTTCATAAATGTTCAGCACATATACCAGCAGTTGAGCTAAACCAGCTACATCCGTTGATTCATCAATTTGTAAAGCGTAGAATTCGCTCACTTTTATGCGAAGCAGTAGTTGTTTTAAAACGTCTTCTGCCATATCAGCGATGCGATGTGAAACAGTGCTGTCTGATGATGGCATCATCTTTGTTGTTTTTTTGGCCTTTTCCCTGAGCATTACACCAGCTATATCTGCAGCAGCAGGAAGAATTAACTTCTCCACAATAGTATGGGGTTTGCCCATCTTAGCCACTCTGTAACTCACCATGTAGGATGCATCCAGACCCTTCCTGTTAAGGTCATCTGAGACTGTTAAAAGGGCCTTACTACTTCCAAGTTGTTTTAATTGTCTTTCGAAATACTCTTGTGGTTTATTTTTTAAAGTGGGATGCTTTGTTTCTAAATGCCTGCACAAAATTGCTGGTTACGCACACGCTTATATATTTTACCTGTGAGAAGCACACTGTTATTTAAGAGTGCTATATAATTAAATTAACAGTACTGGTATATTTCAATATTTTGTTCACGTACCCCCTCCATCACTTCGCGTACCCTAGTCTGAGAACCACTGGTATAAACAATGGTCTTGATGGAGGGAGGAGTCAAGGCCATGCTCAGTACGGCACTCATTAGCATATAGCGATCATATTCAGCTCCTCAAAAACAGCGATCATAATGCAGCAAAAAAACCACAGACTTCAGACACATCTCAGAATAGCTCAGAAGATAACAACAGATGTATTGTCCTCTTGTAATCTGAAATAATTGTTGCCCCTGATAATTGTTGAAAGCCCCTGATATTTTTGAAGACTTGTATTATAAATGTCTGAACTGAATGGTGTACTAGGAGGAAACCTCCTTGTCTTGCCGATTATCCTCCATATATGTACTAATGTTCTTCTTATTTTTCTATACATGGTGTTATGCATATCTCTTATTGGATAACCCACTACACCACTCCTTTACAATGTATCTATATAATTTACTGATGGAACAATAAACATTTGGGACAGAGACTTGCCTCCATGTTCATGACTCTTCCCATAGGCCCATGCATGCTTGAGTGAAAGGGATTCTGAGAATGTTCTGACGGCACATACAGATAAAGGGAAATAATAACAGCTGGATATAAACTAGGATAATATAACAATATAATGTAAAGGTCTCAAGTAAAAATGTTTTAAACCATAATTTTATTAAATCAAGGAAATTCACAGGAATACTGTCATATACTGTTTTACAGTGCTAAATTCCCTACACCTTTTACCTTATTTTGTTTATTCTCAGGTTAGGTAAAGAAAGTCGAATCTATCCTATCCCATAAGCATTTGAATTTTCATACTCACAAAATAGGTCACAGAAAACTTCTCCGTGGTCTGTTCTGCTCAAGTCTAGAAATCAGAGTCTTTTGGCAGGCGAGCTTCTTGGTTATAATTAAGTATAGTTTTATAGTATATAGGTTAAATATTTTACAAACAAAACACTAATATAAAAACAGAAATAAGAACGAAACCATATAAGTTGCGAGCTCGGTTGTTTAGAGGCATCAATGGCAAGGCCACCAGCACCGGAGAAGCTGTCACACGGAACCAGCATCTGATCTCCCCGTCGCATTTCAGCCTCTTATAGTCAGCAGATGGATTCCAATGTCTTGTGATGTCATGAGGTCTGGAAATCCCCTAAGAAGCCTCTTATAAGAAACCTTCCATCTTCACATTTTTCTCCTCCGAGACTTTCTTCTCTGATGGCTTCTACGCTGCGTCCGCAACACAGCATTTTATGGTAACATCCCTTTCCTTTTCTTTGGCAAAAGCTCTTACTAATACATATTTCATCTCTAGCTACACTTTTGCTAATATATAAACATTTTCTCAATAAATGCTTAAAACAACAAGTGTGGTGTCTTACTTAATAACTCATTCTCTAAATAAAACAAATACAATAACATTCAATTCAATTCAATTCAAGTACAAATCGTTGCAAAGCAGCTTTACAGGAAATTAAGTTTCGACAATATATTTAGAATAACATGCGTAGTGTCTTTCTTAAAGGGGTCATATGACGTTGCTAAAAAGAACATTATTTTGTGCATTTGGTGTAATGCAAAGTGTTTATGCGTTTTTTTTTTTATTTGTTGCATCCAGTGGGGACATAATTACTGATTATAATGACTTATACTGTGTTTTTACGCGTCGCGTTGCATCGCGCCGTGTAAACATTACCATGTCTGCATTTGTGATCGGAGAAACGACAAAGAACAAGCACTACTCTACACAGCTCAAAACTCGCGTTTGAATAGTCAGTGGCAAATTCTTTAAATATGAAAACATACTTACAGGCTGTGAGTCAGAAGCCAGACTGTCCTTGCAAAGTTGGAATTGCCCCACTTTATAGAAACAGTCTTTGAGCACAGCTAGCAGGCTACTCCCAGGTTCAGGAAATAGTCCTCCATAAAATCCGCTGCACACACTCGAATATTTGGGTTGAACTGTTCTGGAACAGTGTTGTAAATACAACTTAACCACTGATTTTTAGTTGTGTCCTCTTTTGGAAGCCCAAACAAAGTACTTCACAATGAAACAGCATCTCCACGACATGGCACCGTTGGCAGCAACAATACTACAGTGAGAATAAAAGTTACACCTTCTTTCTGTGTGTAAACATTTGGGTGGTGTTTTGCAAATCTTCCAACACCGTGACGTAGACATGTGGGGGCGTGTTTGAATGAGCCGTTTTAGGGGGGCGTGGTCGAGTCTTAACTTTTATAAAGAATATCTCTTTGGTTTTGAGACTTTAGTCTTTGGAATTTCAGGGATCTTATCTATGCACAAACAGCTTGTAACACTCCAAAGAGAAAGGAAAACTTGAAATCACACCATATGACCCCTTTAATAAACCACTTTCTAAATAAACCAAATACAATAACGTGTGGTGTCTTTCTTAATAAACCACTTTCTAAATAAACCAAATACAATAACATGTGTGGTGTCTTTCTTAATAAACCACTTTCTAAATAAAACAAATACAATACCATGCGCTTACAATACAGAGGTATTACATATAAAGAAAAGGCAAACTTGCAATAGGACAATTGCTTATTTTCCTCAACAATACGAACAAAGAGACGCCAAGAAAACCAAGAGCTCACTGACGTTACAGCAAAATCTGGGTGACATAGTTGTTTTTTCCCCCAAACAAAGTGTAAGGAAAACACACACATACACACACACACACACACACACACACACACACACACACACACACACACACACACACACACAAAACATTACAATCACACACAACAATACAATAAGAATGGTTATGTTAAAAATGAAACCGTGGTAAACAATTTCAAACAGTGTGTTTCAGAAACACACACACACAAAAAAATACAAACACAGTCTCCATAATGTTACAATTAATTGCCAATTAATTGTTTTTATTGTGGGTTCATAGACAAAAACTTTGTGGTTTATATGTGTACTCAATGGAGTGATTGAGGCCAAGAACACTAGCACTGGTAATGTTCAATTTAAACTAGAATCTGACTGTGACATTCTATAGATTATCTTTTCACTTGCATTTGTTAACAATTGAAATGCACGTTGGTGCTAAATGTGTTTTTTATTCCTTTAGTGATAACGTGAAAATATTTGGGTATGGTTGGGGAGTATCCAGTTACATGTAACCGAATTATGTAATTTAATTACAAAATAAATGTAACTGCAATCAGTTACAGCTACTGAGAAAAATGTCATTAAATTACAGTTACTTATGAAAATGTTTATTACAAAGGAGGTTACATCTGAATTTTCACACACACACACACACGCACACACACACACACACACACACACTAACGCGCGTGCCTACTTAACTACACAATGAGGACATATGACTGAACACCCTACCTTTGGGTACACATCTTTCTCAAGGGTCTAGAGACAAAAGAAAGATATGGCTGTGATACAGGAGAAGCTCTCTTTACACTTATCAGTTGATATTCTCAATAAAAGCCTTCTTTAAAGACCTGAAATTTTACCTTCACTTTAGGGACAAGTATTTTTTATGTCACATTTAGGGACAAACACAAACTCTGATCAAGCCATAATTTAAGGACTATGGTGATACACAAACTCTGGTTAAGTTAAAATTTTAGGACTTTGTGGTCATGCTACAAATGAGTCATCCTAATAAGAAACAGAAGTAGAATTACAACTCAAAGTGTCAATATTGTCTAGAAAACAAGCTAGTGCAGAGAAACAGGCATAATACACTAAAGAGTTTGTTTTTTCAAGATCATTGAAAATGCAGCCTAAGTTTTTTTTCAGACTAGTAACTTGAAATCAGGATTTGGATTTTGTTTTCCCTTCATAAAAAAGAAAAACCTTCATTTAAAAACTACATGTTGTGTTTACTTGTGTTATATTTGAATAATATTTAAATTTGTTGATCTGAAACATTAAAGAGTGACAAACATGCAAAAAATTAAAAATCAGGAAGGGGGCCAACAATTTTTTAGACCACTGTATATCTATGTGCCAGAACACGTTGACGCGTCACGCACCAGATGTTGTTAATGAGCTCAGGACAGTCGGACATTGTGGTGTATCAGAGGTAAAAAATGATATAAATACTGTTCTGTTGCTTGCACAGAGCGATCGTTTCGTGTCTTAAGACCTCAATGTATCATCACGAGCCGCAGGGTGTCATTTGGTTTCGTCTGTGTATGTTTTTTTTTTTTTTTTTTGATTCTCAAAGCTTTGGAACGTTGGGTGCCCATTGACTGCTATTATATGACTGACAGACTTCAACGGTTTGAGTTAAAAAATCTTTGTTTGTGTTCTACTGAAGAAACAAAGTCACCTACATCTTGAATGCCCTGGGGGTAAGAAGATAAACATCACATTTTCATTTATGTGTGAACTATCCCTTTAAGAGCAGGAGGGTGTAAACTTTGAATAGGATAATGATGTGTAAATTTGAATTAATTCAATTAATTAATTAATTCAATTAATTAATTGTACATTTTTTAAATCATATATGCATTAAACTCGTGGCCACGAGAAAAATATGTCATTCCCTCAACATAAGAAGTCGTGGCCACGATATAAGGATGTCGTTACCTCGACAAAATGATCTCTTGGCCACGACATAATATCACGTTCCCACGAGTTAATATGTCATGACCACGGCCCACGACAAAACTAAGTGAACCAAAGACGTCCCCTCCCAGTCACCGTATAAAATACATTAATAGTGTTTCCTCTTGATTGAAAGGTATCACTATTGCTAAAACACATGAACAATTCCCGGTGAGCCTGTCTGTTTTTTGGCCACAAGGGCTGGTGTCATGCCACTGGGTTGAAATATGGATGCTGTCCCTAGGCTGCCTGCACTCACAGCCGCCCCACTCTTTTTATTTATTATTTTCTCACAGCCCCACTCGCAGAGTGCATACCTGTCAACCATCCCGTTTTTCCCGGAATTCTCCCGTATTTTACCATTCTATCCCGCTATCATCCCGTTTAAATATTTTCCCGTATTTCTCTCATATTTTTAATCTGTATCAGATTTAAGGCCATAAAAAGTCTTAAAAATTGTACAACGTCTTAAATTTGGAGACAGAAAGACAAAAATTGAGACAAGAATTGAGATATAGCTTACACTTCAAAAGGCTATGGTTTAACTGATTAAATATTAGCGCCACAAGTTTCAAAGTCAGGTGCTGCTCTGCTTTGTTTACTGCAGTTACAGGGGAAATGGCTACATTTCGTTCCAAAAGCACCACCTGCTGTCAGAGAATGAATTAGCATTTTTCAATAAGGCTGCCTGCTCTCTTTGTATAGACCAAAGCCAAAATCTACCCTTATTTTTACGCAGAAAACACAGTTATAAATGTGAACCGGTGGATCAACAAGAAGATAATGAATTATAAAAATCTAAAGATATAGCCTACATTAAGATAATTTATGTCACTGAATGAATGTAATTGTTTGATAATAATTGTTTAAATTAATATAACTTTTGATACCCCCGTTCTCACAGATTTTGATACCCAAATGACAGGTATGAGAGTGCAGCCTGTAAGGTTAATGATGGCTTATTATCTTTTTGACTCCCCTACAGTGGCACCTTGTTCTGAAACCCCCCACCCCATCCAAAAAAACCTCAGTTGTTGGAGATATGCGAACAAAAAAATAATAGGTAACAAATGGATAATAGAAATCACAAAGGCGGTGCTGAAAAGCTCTAGAAAAATACAATGAATTTCAAGGCTGTAGAGAACAGTGCACTATTGCAGACTTATATACTGAGATTTTAATTACATTATTTTCATATAGTCAGTCATGGACTAAAGTGGGCCGGTCTAAGGCATGAAACTCCAGGGCTGAAAATGAGTCTCACTCCGGCCCTGCATGGAAATATCCTCAAACTTTTCAAAAGACTTCAGTGATTGAGTAATTTTGGCTGGGCGGGCAAAGTATTATAGACAGATAAAATGAACTTTGCTACATATGGACCAGAAAAGAGAATAAGATTCATGATGCAGAACACATACGGCTGTCAAAGTGGTATCCACAAATCCCACAGCTATTACAAAATACATAAACTGAAATACATAAACTTCATTGCACTGAAGAGTGCAATGAAGCTTTCAGGTTTTCCCCTTATCCAAAAATTTTATCTCATAAATTTGGCTAAAGAACTATCAAAAGACAGGTATTTGTGCACACAGTGAGACTAATGCCATACTAAAATAAACATGATTGAAGGTGAAATGAAACCCCCTCAGATTCATCCAAAGTCGTATTTGAGAAATTTAAAAAACAGAAAGTGAGAGGTAGAGTTGAATTTCCACCTGTGTTGAAAAGAGATCCTCTATAAACAAACAGGCACTGCTAATCCAATCGAAACCAATCATTGTGAGAGTGCAGGAGAGATCAGCGTCTTCTGGACTGATTGAGTTCAGGAAAATAACTGGATGCCCTCCAGTCAGGAACACAGAACTTCTACAACAAAGAAATGAGGTTTATGAAAACTGTGTAGTTTTAATTGTTATATTAATTTAATATAATTTATAATGTAAATTATATTAAATTTTATAATGTAAATATAATTTAGTTACACTAATGAGAAAATAACCACAATCAGCACCAAGAATAATGGGAATGCTCTGATTTATTTATTTATGCATGCATGCATGCAATTGCTCATTTATTAATTTATATTAATAAATGAGCAATTGCATGCATGCATGCATAAATAAATAAATGCATAAATACAAAACAAAAAATATTTAAATGCAAAAATACACAGGCTACGTACATAAATAAATGCATAAGTGTAAAATAAGTAAATAAATAGTTTCATGGAAGTCTAGGCTTTCTGCTTAATAAATAGCCTAAATGCATAAATGCATGCATAAAATCCATGCCTGTGTGTGTGCATAAATAAATAAATAGTTAGTTACTTAGTACGTTTAATGGAAGTCTTTGTGCTTCATTTTGTGCATGCAAAATGTATTTCAATTTTTCTTTCTTTAGTTTGTTGTGGTGAAATATACCCTTGACTTGTCTTCATGAGATTCACTTTCAAACGTTATGGGCTTATGCAATCTTGTGGACATTCTGGTTATAAATTCCTCCCGGAGGTCTCAACCTGTCTGGGCAAAAGGCACCAGTACAGCTCATGGATGTACTTTTACATGAAAAAGTCTGACAACAAAGCCACAGAGGAAGCACAAATGGGAATAGGAAGGAAGCACGAGATTAATGCTTATTCCATTTTAAAGGAGACCACCTTTTCTTTGGCTGCTCTGTCTCAAAGTGCCTGATATCTGTAAACTCCAAAAACAATCTGCTATTGTAGTTGAAGTAAAATATATTGCCTAGCAACTGCAGAACACTGTCCAAATGATTAGGGTAAAAACAGAAGGCAGGCTAATGCTCCACCTTTGACCCAGCTGAACCTCTGGATCCTGAATCTGGGCTCAAGTCCTTGACTAATCAGCAGCCATAAGCTCTGATTCAATGCACAGGCCCGGCCAGCAGCGCTCTGCAGAACAGGCCAGCATGGACTTATGGAAATAATGACACCACGCTGAGCCCCGGGTGCCAGGATGAAAAATCTGGCCCACTCGCTCTGTTTTTTAACGATTTCTCGCTCTCTTTCTCACCTTGTGCCATTCTCTGGTTACACAGAGCTGCAGCTGTGATAGTAACGCCAGTCCTAAAAAATACAAATATGAAAACAATGGGTTATGAATATATTTTAAATTAGTTTTATAAACATTTTAAATGATCAAAAGTTCAATTCTACCTAAAATAGACAACTTTTAAAATATATAGCGTATAAAATCTCTATAAAATATAAAATAGATAAAAACAATGACTTGGCCTTTATAACATCAGATTAAGGCATATTAAGTTCAATTCTACCCAAAATTAAATTATATAATTTAGAAAATATAAAAATATAAAATATATATAGAAACAATGACTTAGTCTTCCGAGCTTCATATTTAATGCAGTGTCATTATAAAAGAATATAAAATATAAAGAATATAAAATATAAAAAATAAAATACATAAAAACAATGACTTGGTCTTTCAAGCATCATATTTAAGGCAGTGACATAATAAAATTGACCACATGGTTCAAACAGAAGTAAGTCTTTAACAGTAATTCATTGTTTATACTTGTATTTAAGCTCAAATCTGTTATGGGGAAAAACCATAGTAATCAATTTTGTTTCAGAAAAACTAATTTTTGGCAGAGCATAAGAATAGTGACTCTACATTTTTGGACACATACAACAATGTTTTGAAAAGAAATGTCATGGGTTATTAAGTTTTCCCCCCACAATTATAATGCTAATTTACTGCAAGTCACAATGAACCCAAGAGATACTGCCAGAGTTCATGTATTCAAATTATAAGTATATAAAGTATAAACTTACCGTGACTGTGTTTAAATAATGTAGGACTTTAGAGTTTAATTTAGTAACAATATCTAACTGTTTTATTTAAGAATTGGCAATGAAAAAAAAAACATAAGTATTGTCCATTAAATGACAAAATGATAATATATAAATTACAGTACATCATGGTTTTCCCAGACATGTCCTGGCTGGGATTTCTAAATTGCCTAAAACGTCTGGTTCTTGGCTTGGTTTCCAACTGACTTGCTCTTTACAGCCCTCATACACGATATGTGCAAATCTTTGCATTGCTTTGACCGTTTTCTGATCCCGCCTTCTCACACACCACAATTGGTCGATTATGTATAATGCCTGCGCCCTATTAGTCAAACTACTTTTCAGTCTCTTCAGCAAGTATGAAAGCAATAGAAGAAACAAAGCCAAAACCTGGACATTTTAGGGAATTTGGACACGTAAGGGAAGAAAGGACGCATGGTCACCCTGAAATAAATGCACATGCCACATCTCTAGGAGGACAAGGACAACCTAGAGAAAACACAGAGAGCGTGCCCTGACTTCATCAGTTTTTCAGCGTGACTCATTGATTCCTATTTGCAGTGATGATAACCAGTTTCACTGGACACGCTTTTTCACTCTATATAAGCGTAAGTCATGTAGCAGGTGGTTTTATTATCTGAACATGTGATTTCTCAGTCATCATCTTCAATTTCATCACATCATAAATTAGGTCTCTTCAAAAAATATACACACAAATAAAGGTAGGAAACTTGCGTCCTTCAGTTAGAGAATATTTCTGGTGAAGGGAAATGTGGCAAGCTGGTGAAAAAGTAGAGGAGCAAACAATACATTTTCATGGAAATCAGTTTAATGCCAGAAAGCGAGAAGAAGCAAGAGAAATCATAAACTTTAGACACCTTTACTGAATTTCATATTTAAATTTTTATAGTGTCTGGTTCTTTAGAGAGTGTCTAATTTATTATCTGAAACTTTCCCAGTAATATACTTCTAAATAAGCATCAAAGCAACTGCAGAGCTGAAGTGATGCATATGTTTTTATAAATTTACGGCCTGCGCCACAGAATCTGGGTTGACGTGTTCAGATTGGCACACAACTTTCAACCCATTGCCAGATTTAACAGGTGCATTTCATTTATCAGCATAACAATGGAGGAAAAATCATAGATTTCCACAAAAATACCAGACTAGCAGTTTTTCTGTCTGAGCGATTATCAATTTGTACTGAACGGCAAAATGTCCAGAGAAAGAATAATACACTTTGAGGTGTGAAATATATAATATATAGACTACACAAGATCCTCCATTATTTTCATAGATGGTTTGCTAAGCAAAAGTTTGCAAACTATTATCTGTAGATCCAGTTGGTTATTATTATTATTATTATTATTATTATTATTAATGCACTGAAACTTTTCAGTAAATTTGAATTCAACTGACCAAAGACTATTAATTAATCTTTTAATAATAATAATGATTAATAAAATAATAATAATTAATTTATGAATAATAATAATGATTAATAATAATAATAATAATAATAATAAATTTATGAATAATAATAATGATTAATATAATATTAATAATACATTTATGAATAATAATAATAATAATAATAATGATTAATAATAGAATAATAATAATTATTATTATTATTAGTAGTAGTAGTAGTAGTAGTAGTAGTAGTAGTAAAATCCATTATCAACAATCAGAATGATGATGATGATGATTATTATTATTACTATTGATATTATTTATAATAATTAGTATAGTAGTACTACTGATAATGTTGTTAATATTAATTTGGAAATTACTTATTATTAACGTATGATTATTATTACACTAATTATGAAATATGATAATACTTATGATAAATATTCATATTATACATCATTTGTTTTATTATTGATGATAATAATAACAACAACAACAACAACAACAACAATTATTATTATTATTATTGCACTGAAAATGTTTAGTAAATTTGTCCCAAACTTGGAAACTTAGTTTTATTATTAGAATTTTAAAAAAAAAAATTTTTTTTCAATATTTCAACATTTAATTTAGAATTATATACACTACATACACTGAAACTCATTAGTAAATTATCGCAAAATGTTCAAATCTTTAGATCCAGTTCAGATCAATAAATAAAACTCTGAATAATAGTAATAGTGAGGCTATACAATATCAATTAACTAATTATCAGGACATCTCTAATAACGAATTTAGCTAACACGAATGTAATTCTGATGAGAGCAGTGCACACCTTTCTCATGCAAACATACGGGAGCATCAGTAAACCTCCAGAGATGGCAAAGGAAGCAGAGTTTTATGGAGTTTGCACAGACAGCAGTGTCTGTGTGAGTAATATTTCTGGAGTCAGGTGGTGTGAGGTGATTTGGCCGTGGATGGAGCTGTGAGAAGGAAAAATCTGCTAGGTTCATTCCTGAAATACCTACTGCGCTGCGCTCTCCTCTTCAAAACGAAGAGCTGAGGCCAAGGTCAGGAGAGGATCCAGAAGCCTGGAGAACGTTTCACAGAGCACATCTGCATAACCACAGGAAAAATCACCATGAGATGTATGCATACATCACGCTCATTTTATGTTTCATTTAATTCCAGAGGACTGTTTTCAGTAGCAGTAAGTTTCCCTTTTTCAGTGAACAGCTAGATCATTGCCATTTTCCACAGGTTTTTACTGAAAGTCACTGAAGGATAGTATTTTACATTGTGGTTTATCGTAACATTAATCTCAAGGAATACATCTGTTACAAATAGAACCAGAGTAAAATATATCAATTTATGTTTTCACATTATTCATGTCGTTTCAAACCCATATGATTTTATTTTTGCTTGAAGCACAAATTAAGACATTTTCTAGAATTTTTTAATGTAGCTCTTTTCCATAGAGTGATGATCACATTATGAAAAGTTTCATGTGCGGTGTTATTTTAGTAGTATTTATATACCATTACAGTATGTATTGATACTTTGAATTAGAATTAGATTTTTAAATTAGAATTTAGATTTTTTTTTTAATTTGATTTTTTATTTTCATTTTTCATTTTAATGTTAGTTTACATTTTAGTAGTTGCGTTTTGTGCTTTTGTAATTGTTTTTTTTTTAATACAGCATTTCTACTTAGCTTTAATTTATTTGTATTGCAATTGAAATTTCAGTTAGTTGTGAAGGCAATATTTCTGCTTTTTGATTTTTTAAAAGTTCATTTTTATCTACTATTTTATTTCATATTTAATTTAATTTATATTTTATTTTATCATTTTACTTTGCTTAAATTAAATAAAGTAATGTTTATATTTTATTTAAATTAAGTGAAATATCGAAGGCAATAGTTCTAAATTTTAAGTTTTTTTTAAATGCTCATTTTTATTCTAATTCTTTATTTCATATTTTATTTTATTTATATTTAATTTCATTTATTTTATTATTTTTATTTTACTTTATTTTATTTAACAAAGACATTGTTTATATTTTATTTTATATTTTGTTTTATTTAAATTAAGATAAATATCGAAGGCAATAGTTCTAATTTTTGTCTAATGTTCATTTTTCTTCTAATTCTTTATTTCATAATTTTACTTTATTTATATTTCATTTAATTTAATTTATTTTATTATTATTTTTATTTTACTTTATTTAATTTTATTGAACAACAACATTGTTTATATATATATATATATATATATATATATATATATATATTTTTTTTTTTATATATTTTATTTTATTTTAATTAACAAAAAACAAATTTTAAGTGTTTTAGTTAACAATAACAACACTGTTCCTCTGACTATAAACTCAAACTTAGTTTTATTGTGTCTGAGTTGTGAAGCAGTGAAGCATCTTGCTAATGCTTTTAGTCTTTCATGTGAGCTGCAGAGTGTCTGGTTGAGCCTCAAGGCCGGTTCAAACCCTGAGCCTCTAATCCGCAGTACTGTGACTCTCACATGATGCTGGAATGCCGTGTCGTGGCCTGCTTTCACTGTGATTCACTGCCTTCCCTCTGTCTTTTCCAGCCCTTCAGTCGACCAGCATCCATCCCTGAGAGTCTGGAGCACAGAGAGAGCCCACTCCCGGTATTTGGGAGGTATGGGGCGGTTTCCGTCTTTTGGGAGATTCCTCTTTTTCTGGGAGCGGAGGAATCTCTTCCAGAATGGAGAGAACAAGCCTCTTATTCCAAAGGTAGTGTGGTTTCTTTTGTTTTAATTTCTTTGAATTTGTAGTGGATAAATTTGTCAGTTGATTGTACTTTTTAAAGTACCTTAATCTCGACAACAAACAACGTTTTTGACTATGGAAAATTAATTAACTGCGTCTGTTAATAGTGTTGTTTATTAACACAAACCTCACTGCATTGTTTTAGCAGCCAATTCTCTAAAGACCAATATCCATTGATATGAGTTTATGGCAGGATTACCTGTAACAAACTATTTAGCAACAAACAAACTAGTTTTTGTGAGTAATGGTACTGAGATTTGCTTTTATTTATTTAATAATAATAATAATAATAATAATAATAATAATAATAATAATAATAATAATAATAATAATAATAATAATCATTATTTCTACTGCTGCTATTCTTATTAAATTTATCTTTATTTTATTATTATTTATTTATAAGTTATTATTATTATTATTATAATTATAACAATAATTTACATTTTTGGCATGATTTTATTTAGAATAATAATAATATTATTATTATATTTAATAATAATTAATATATTAATATATTATTATTTTAGCATTATTTTAGTAATCTTTTGTGCTTTTATAATTGTTTTGCATTTTTTAAACAGCATTTCTATTTAGCTTTCATTTATTTTTATTTAGTTTTTTAATTTATTTCAGTTAGTTGTGAAGGCAATATGTTTTAATTGTTTTAATGTTCATTTTCATCTAATATTTAATTTTAATTTTATTCTATATTTTACTTAAATAATAATAATAATAATAATAATAGTGTTATGAACACTTATTTTAGTATTCTTGTATTATTTTTGTATTATTTATTTATTTATTATTTATAGCATTTCTATTTAGCTTTAATTGAATTTCATTTTTAATTTAGTTTTTAATTTATTTCAGTTAGTTGCGAAGGCAATATTTCTATTTCAACTATTTAGTGAATCTGACCCAGACTGTCTTGAGGTATTCAACTGACCAAATTCATGAACTTTCTACTTCATATTACCATCAAGGGAGATGTAACAAACGAAGAAGGTGCCTCATCGGTCTCATATCTGGGAACACACGACAGTTCAGGAAGTCAGACGAGCTCGACTTTATCCAGCCATGAAGACTCGACCAGATCTTCCTCAAGGAACGTCTTCACCTCACGAGCTCTCGGTCCATCCAGCTGGAGCGACTGCATTTACAAGTATCTCCTGGTCACGAGCAACCTGCTCTTCTCTCTTCTTGGTCTGGTCACGCTGGTCATGGGCCTCTGGGGCCTGATCAACAAAGAGTCCTTCGCTCAGGAGAAGATCAGCGGCATCGGGACGGATCCCATGCTGTTCTTCTCATTCCTGGGTCTGGTTCTGGCCCTGCTGAGCCTGATGGGATGCGTGGGGGCGCTGCGGGAGAACATGTGTCTGCTTCAGACCTTCTCGGCCATAGTCTTGCTCCTGGTGGCGGCTCAGGTTTTAGCGGCGGTCGTGTTGTACAGTCTGCAGGGTCAGATCATGGAGTACTTGCGCTCGGGCATGTTGGCCGCTATGGTGCGGTACCAGGACGACCTGGACCTGAGGTTCATCACTGACGAGATCCAGACGGGCCTGCAGTGCTGCGGAGCTGATACCTACAGAGACTGGGAAATCAATGTGTGAGTGGAAATCCAGAGAAGGGCTGACATCATGAGCAATTTCATGGGTTTCCAACACTGAAGTAGTCCAAAGTTAAATACTGGGATTATACAAGCTAATTTGTAATGAAGAGCCTCTCCAGTATTTAATGCTTTCCAGTGGAATCTGAGCTCACAGTTTGGCCTGCTTGTTGTTCTTGATCCTATTCAGACATTTTGTGTAATTGTTCCTTTAGTGCTTTCCAATATATTTCATTTTATCACGCAAACATCCTCGTTTTGGCATCCCAATTACGATTAACCATTATAGACAAATAATGGGTCTATTCGACTGAGTTTAAAGGTGAAGTTTGTCATTTTTCTATTTTAGTGTACTTATCTTAATGCAGGATTTCCCAAACTGTGGATGAAAATGAATAATGAATTAAATCATAAAAATGTAAAATAAAAAATAAAAAAATATATTGAAAATAAAAATAATCCAAATAAAACACCTACAATTGTAATATTTTATTTGTTTACCTGCATGGCCAGGCATCATAAAACTGTGAACATGTAAATGTTTAGTTAAGTTATTGAAATATTAACTTGAAATCTCAGTGAGTACTTCAAGTACATATCTTAGGTCATATTTGAGCAACATAGCATCTTCATAATACACTATTTAGCATCAAATTGACTTGTTTATGTGAACAATGGCACTGAGAGCAACAAGAGTGTTTCATTAAACTATTGGGAATTAATAATTAATAATAATGCAAAATTGTTATTATTATTATTATTAGTAGTAGTAGTAGTATATTATTATTATTATTATTATTAGTAATAGTAGTAGTAGTAGTATATAAATAATAGTGCTGTCATTTGATTAAAAAATTAACTAATTAATCACACATTTTTTCCGAAATGAATCGCGATTCATCTCACCTAACATTAAAGTTTTTAAATATACTTTTTAAATATATTTTTATATTTTTAAATAACAACAACAACAACAACAACAACAATAATAAAAATAATAATAATAATAATAATAATAATAATTATTATTATTATTATTATTATTATTATTATTATTATTATTATTATATTACACTAATCATATATTTTACAAATTATGATAAATATTCAAACTATTGATAACGTTTTATTATTATAATTAATAATAATTGCTATTATTATTATTCATGAAATTATCAATAATATGAGTATTTATCATTATTATTATTATCATTATTTATACAATTATTATTATTATATTAGCAGTAAGTACTAATTTCACTATTATTATTGAAACAAAGGGGTTTGGCTGACAAATAAGTTTAGGAATCCCTGTCTTAATACACAGGTTTAGCAAGTATTAACATTTCACACTTGTTGGCGGAAAAAAAAAAAAATAAAAATACTAATGGACTTACATTAAAGGAAAGACCTATATCTAGAGACCAGAATATCTTTGACACTTGGGCTGGTAAACAACAGTGGCATGGAAATGCACTAAAACACTCAGCAACTCTTAGCAACTGCATGGCAACATCCTAGCACGACAGCAAGTTTTGCATGAACTCTTTTGGCTTCGGCTAGTAAACAAACACCTAAAAACCACACAACAACATGCTAAACACCGGTCAGAACACCTTAGCAACCAAGCAGCAATGTCTAAGCAAGCACCCCAACACTATCAATTAATTATCGCTCACAAATTCCTTATGAGAATATAAAAATGTACTTATTTTTGCAATAATAAATCACACACTTCAGTTACCCTTAAATGGATAGTTCACCCAAAAATGAAAATTCAGTCATTAATTACTCACCCTCATGTCGTTCCAAACCTATAGGACCTTCATTCATCTTCGGAACACAAATTAAGATATTTTTTGATGAAATCTGAGAGCTCTCTGACCCTCCATAGACAGAAAGGGTACTACCACGATCAAGGAACAGAAACGTAGCAAGAACATTGTTAAAATGATTCATGTGATATCAGTGGTTCAAACATAATTTTACGAAGCTACGAGAATACTTTCTGTGTGCAAAGAAAACAAAAATAACTTTATTCAACAATTCATCTCCTCCGCGTCACCCTAGTGCCATTTTGGAGAGTATCATGACACATGCGCTTGCTTTGATCTGAATGTAAACAACGTATGTTACGTTACGTTCAGATGTGCACGCTTTGATCTGAACGTAGCGTAACATACGTTGTTTACGTTCAGATCAAAGCGTGCACATGCGTCTTCTGTGTCAGTAGCACCCTCGCTTACGTTGTTTACATTCAGATCAAAGCAAGCACATGCGTCTTGATACTCTTCAAAATGGCGTCCTAGGTTGACGCGGAGATGAATTGTTGAATAAAGAAGTTATTTTTGTTTTCTTTGCTCACTAAAAGTATTCTCGTAGCTTCGTACAATTATGGTTGAACCACTGATGCCATTTTAACAATGTCCTTCCTTACTATGTTTCTGTGCCTTGAAGGTGGTAGTTTTCTTGCTGTCTATGAAGGGTCAGACAGCTAAATATCTTAATTTGTGTTTTGAAGATGAATGAAGGTCTTACGGGTTTGGAACGACATGAGGGTGAGTAATTAATGACACAATTTTCATTTTTGGGTGAACTATCCATTTAACTCAAAAAGCATCATGTCATACTTATTTGAATGAGTCTCTCTGCTATTCGTTTCTCTGGCACAGGTATTTCAACTGTTCAGCTCCAGGGGTCCAGGTGTGCAGAGTGCCCCCCTCATGCTGCATAGACCCCCTAGAGAACGGGACGGTGTGGAACACCCAGTGTGGAGTGGGTGCCCAACAGCTGGATGAGTTTTCGGCCCAGAGCGTGATCTTCCTGGGCGGCTGTCTGGGCAGCATCTCGCGCTGGATTGAGCAGCACAGCGGAGTGATTGTTACGGTAATCATCATTGTGCTGGGGGTCCAGATACTCACTCTGTTCATAACGGCCCGTCTGCTGCAGAGGACACGGTGGAGCAGAGCTCAGCATGATGTGTACTTACAATCACTGCAATGAATGGATTCAGATTTTTCCAATAACAGGATACTGTGCCATGGGGATTATGAACCAGCCTGTATTTAATAAATTCATTGCATTTGACATCTGGAGATGTTAATTTATTTATTCTGGAGACAATCAGTCTAGGAATTTCATGATAGCATGTAAAATCTTAAAGGCATTACAAAGATTTAATTGGTTTTTATTGTTTGTAAATGTTTTCATGAAATCTATTTTTAGTGGGTCAAGCTGCTGGTCAAAAGTAGTACAATACTCGCAAATGCGACGCTTCTACCACTATTTATATACTATTTCTGTGCTTCACTGTGCTGCTTTTCCATTGTTTCTTTGTAAACGCGCTTGACGAACGCGTTGGACCGTTTTCAGCGTCTCACGCTTGATTAGGCGTTATAAAAGTTTGTTTTCATTCCATTACTGAGTCTCACGTTTTTTTTTTTTTTTTTTTTAACGCAAAAAAAATAAATAAATAAACCTTTGTGAACGGTTTCAATAACTAAACATTTAAGCACCTGTTAATGTATATATAGGTTGTTGTTATCTAGGCTATAGGTTGTCTTATCTAATGCATTGGCCCTGAGATATTTTAAGAGTGACTTAGCCTATGTTTTAAATTTGCTCAAAAACATATATGAAACCCACATCTTGTTTTAAAGTTTACAGACTGCATAATGTTTCAGCTTGTATTTGAAAAGAGGTTGAGAAACCACTCAGATAGACTGAAGAGTATGAAAATACTCAGACTTTATTTTATGTCCAAACCTTTTCTGTGCTGCCGGGGAATGAACCGGACTGATTCTCATATGGTTCTCCAGCATCATAAGGCCAATAAACTGGGCCGGTCTCTCACAGAGAGCTGCTCCCAGTACTCGCGCTATGGGCAGACACTGAGACCCCATAGAAACCAAACTCATTTTGAACATTTGCAACTTGACAAAACGAAAACATAAACATCCACTATAAATAAAAAATCCACAACTCATGCTACCTTTAGTGCACTGATGTTTGCAAGGTTGCATGGAAGTAAAAGCTGACACCTAAAATGCCCATTGCATGTCAGTATGACAATATAACATGTACAATAATAAAGTAAAAATATTGGCGACAGAGTGAAATGAATCTAGTTTTACAGGAAATTTTAGTTTGAAGAGGTAGATTAACTAACATCCAGGTCCTTATTGCTGATTTACAACTGCTGTTACAAGTTGTCCATACATAACTAACCAAACATCTTGCTATATATGAATATTAATATTTAAAAGACGTATTAAGGTGCAGGATGTTGTTCAGTGGGATGTGGGAACAGGAAGTGACCTCATATAATGCCGTACTGGGCTAGCTCATGTAACTCCAGGTGACTGAATGCCTCCCACGGACAGATCACGTTAAAGTCTGTGAGAGAGAAAAATTGATAATCTCAAATGACTTAAATATATAATGAGGAGTATAATGATATTTATTATACAATATTGTTTTGACTAAAAATTGTACATACCAGTTCCCAATCCCTCCATTCCAGGAATTTCTTCACCAAATCTAAAAATAACAACATTAATATTAACACAGATACAACATGCAAATCCATAAAAGATCTAAATAAATACATAAATAAATGCATTGAAAGTATTTGTACCCAATGACACCCTTTTTAGGCGGCTTGCTCTTGAACTGCCGTGTTGACCTCTGTTTGAACTTGGGCGGGCCCTTTCGGGGACTGCCGGGCGCTGTGGCCCGCGTGGCAACCTTGCTGCTCGCTTTAGGCTTGGAGACATCCATATTCACAAGACGGAAACCAATAGCAAGTACTGCACACTGATTGATGATGATCTGTAAGAGATTGAGAGGATAAGACTATTAATCTTTTGTTAATCTTTAGGGGAAATGCAATGCAATATATTCCAGTTGCATTGCTTTTCAACTAAAGATTATTAAAGATGAATCAAAAACCTAAAGCATTTCGATTTGTAAATTATTATGATTCATTTTCTATGATGATCAAACTAGAAATAGTTTATAGGTTTCACCAGACGAATAGACTGTGTATAATAATTAAATCCCAGTGTCCAAACATGTGATAATGAAGGAGGTTTCTTTAATCCCCCTTACAATGATCAAGCCCCCCTGTAATCTGCTGTCCAGAGGGTTTCTCAATTAATCTCATTAGATGAAGGTCAGTGCACAATAAGCAGAATGTGCATGAAGTCAAACTCTTCATCTAATCAGCTAAAACACACAAGAGTTCAATGCTTGTTTACTCTTCAGTAATACAGGAAATGTGTTACATAACTTGCCACACTTAATATATCAGTGTTTTGCTTCAGTTGCAAAGCATATCAAAGCAAGTGCCTAACTTTTGTACTGTTGACTGCATCATTTTTTTTTCTCTTCACTAAATTTTCTTTCTTTTTTTTTTTTTTGCTTAATGTTTTTAATCATCTGTTGTTTTGGTGATTTTTAGTAAATGAATGAAGTCAATAATCCTCAAGTTCACACAGGTGTTATCACATTAAACACGTTCACACCAAGAACGATAACTAAAATAACTATAACTATATTAGCATCCACAACAACGCACGTTCAGTTTATAAGCTTCAAATGCCATTTTAAATGCTTGCACTCTTTAAAAATGGAGTGGATTCTGATTGGCTGTCAATGTTTTTATCGTTCATCGGCTGGAATAATTGCTCTGAAAGTAATTCCAGCAAATACGTTCCCCTGTGCCGTTATTGTTATATCGGGACTGTGAACTTGCTATTTTTATAGAATTATTACAGCCTTATTGTTACAGCTATTTTAATTGCTGTGAATGGGATTTTAACTATGAACATATTCTAGTAACTTCAGACAAACAAAAAGTAGAATAACATTTTGTGTCTTCTTTTTTAATATATCCGTTGTTTTATCATTACACATGCATGTGTATTTGGGAAATGTTTTGCTTGATAGGTGTGCATGTTCCAACTTTTGTTAAAATAAATGCCATACAATAACATTTAGGCATTGACAAATATTTTTTGTTGTCACCATTTATTAATATATGCAAATATATATGTAATTCATATGAAATCAGTATAACCTTTAGGTATAATTGGAACTATAAGCCTAAAAAAAATCATGACAAGTCATTTCCATCCTAGATGTTTTGTTCTTTGTAAACCTGATGTACTCACCTGCTGGTCTTCTGTTTCTGTCTCTATATGTGTCGAGGTGGTGAGGATGCAGCTCTCTGTTAACACACACTCTCCCATCAGCTCTTATATAGATCTGAGCATCATAAGATGATTAAACCTGCACATGATGGTCCTTCCTCTTTCCAAAATAATAGCTGTCATCAGCCCCCTAAAAGGTAGCAGGATGCAACATTCACATGTACAGATATATGTATGAGATTAATCCTGTTTGTTTTCCATAGTTCATGCAATATTAAATTAGACACACATTGTTTGGTTAATTTTGATTAGGAATTTGTGTTTTTGATTTTACTTAATTTATACATTTTAATGTATTCACATAAGCCTAAGACCACAAGTGAAAATATCTCTATTTTGCATTTTTTTTATATTAATATTTTATTTTTAATTATTTTTATTATATTTTTATATATACATTATATTGTATTTTATCATTTATTTTAAATGTTCTTATTTTTCATCATTTTATAGGCTACTTCTTATTACTTTATATGGCAATTAAAAACTATATTTGATATATTTGTTTTTAAAAGAAAGATCATTGACTTGTGAATTGCAATGCTGATAAATGTTGCACAAATGACCTAAAACATGGATAAGCAAAAGGCCTAATAGTCATAACAATGATTTCATTTATGCTCATATAACCTTCAGCAGATCACGTATTCACACACACGACACGTCCAGTGTGATGTTCTACTTATGCAACAGTTTTTCTGAATCACTCGTCCAGACGTCCCATGTGTGCTGTGAGTCCTCAGTTCAGTGTGATCAGCAGTCTGTCAGATAATCTCTGCATCTCTGTTCATTCAGAGAATAGATTAGCATGCCCCTTCAACCAGACAGACACCCAGCCACTAACTCAACTGCAGTATCAGTTAACTCACACAGCTAAAGATGGATGACTAAAATAGGAAACATATTTTTTAAGCATATTTCTAGAGTGTACATCTCATAGAGACGGTGCTGGTTTAAATAAAAAGTCTATAAAAGTCTGTTTAATAATTACACAACAGACAATTTCATGAGCTACAATGTAAAATGACATGTAATGATATCACAGTTACTGATGTTTGCTAAAGCAGGCATCATACTATTGCTTGTACTTGAGCAATAAAAAAAAAAAAAAAAACAAGTTTAGAAGTATAATGTACAAGGGACAGAGCCATATAGAGACCAAAGTATCACAGACACTTAATTTGCAGCAGTAAGTTATCATCTAGAAACCACTCAGCACAGCATTAGACATTCATCACAGGTACAGTAATTTTATTCTTCTGTTTTAACATCAGTTCCATACATCAACAATATACAAAAATAAAATCTAAATAGTTTATAAGTGTGTTTCCTGACACATGTGCAGGTAGGGCTTGAAAATATATTAATAAAATTTGTTTTGTACCTTATTTTAAAGAATTTTCAGAGTTTAAAAGACACATATATTTGATGGTTTATTTAAAAAAAATGGACTACAGAAGATAATAGTTTCATAACAATCTTTTATTTTTTATTTTTTTGTACTTTCATTTGTTTTGTATCTTTTTACATTATGTTCAGAAATATCAGACCTCTATAAGTAATTGCTTCATTGTACATACAGACAGCAAGCAAGGAGTCTTATGACTCGAGCCCAAATACATTGGATTCAAGCAATCAAGAGTTCACCAATTAAATAGTAAGTAGCTAGCGCCACCGTCTGGCGAGAATAGAAATATAACTTCATTTGAGTTTTATGAAATAGAACAATGGAAACATTGTGTATTTTAGCATCACATTCAGGTATTATTCAATACATCCATAATAAAACATTTCCATGCTCAAGTAAATTTAACATTATAAACTTGCATTGTAAGTATTGCCTCGTAGATATTTATTACACAAATTCAGTTTATAATTGAATCACCTACACTGAATATTGTACATATTTCCTTTGTACCTTTAGTGGTTAAATAACACTGTCAACTGTGATAAGATTGTGAAAAGTTGTGTCATTGTTGCACTGCAGCCTATTTTTGCATCATCACTTACAGATTTACACAGCCCTAACCTCAATAGTTAAAATTCAATGCTTTCCACTGAGTCAGATGAAATTGAAATGTGAAACCACAGAAATCAATACAGAAATCATTGCTCACACATTTGCAGGTTTATGCATCAAATGATGCTTAATATTACCATTACATGCACTAAATCATTTCCAAATATGTCATTTCTAGGATACTCATTCTGATCTCATCAGAAATCACAGATGATCGGTGATTCAGTGGAGATTTTATACCAATCAGGATCTAATAACTAATAAATTGACAAAGTTTCTCATTAAAAGCCTGTCCAGTTGTCTGACCACTGCTAAATCCCGCTCATTTTGAAAATACTGAGTGTGATTTATAGCAGTGGGTGTAATAGTTAAAAATACACTCCGATGAGCATCCATCTCTCATCATCATAAAGATTATTTTCATCAAGTTTGTCATTTTGGCTCCATCTTTACCTTCTTACGGTTCTGTTTCGTCACATATCACTTCTTTCCCATGTTCAGGCTCAATGAGACATGCATTAGCTGAATCGGCATCCACAGTTGCATTCACTGTTGAAATATTGAACATTCTGCTTTATAGAGGGGTATATAATAAAAATAATAGTAATGTATTGTTTTATAGCATCTAGCCAGGTGTCTTGGTAACTTTACAACATTATAAACAAAATGTCTGCATAGGGACAGTTACTTTTTAATAAACTTAATGTTCAAAGCACATTACGTTATGAACAATAATGTTTATAATTCTCAAATCTTATCTACAGTTTGTTTAGAAATTTGACACATTTCTCACAGTATCTTCTATAAAGATTTGTTAAGCTAAAATACTGTTACATACTACTCTAATACAATTATATTTGACAAAATAAATAATTATGTCATATGGTTTGTATTGCACTACAAATGTGCTTATTATTTATCATTTATGCAGCAATGTTTATTAATAGGAAAGCTACTGTTGTATGAAAAATAAGCAAATAATTCTCCACACCTAGCTTATAGTAAACTATAAATTACGATGCAATTATTTTACAATGTCTATCCCCAAATAAGATATTACAAGAAAGATATTGTACAGTATAATGGCAAAACACGCTATATGTATTTCTAAAGAAAAAAATCTAAATTTAAACTAATAGCATGTAAAAAATGTGTTCCTTTTTTGTAACATGGATCTTAATCTTAAGTGAATCATCTTTTGCAGAAAACAACATGTCTGTCTCTAGATAGGTTTTTAATGTTCTGATACAATTTTCACAAGCAAATGGTACATTTTGAAAACTCTTAGTACTAGTCTCACAACAAATCATCAAAAACATACTTTTATTTTCAAACATTTCAGCATATTTTCAATTGTGTTAGTACAATACACAAAAGCACAAAGTATAACCACAGTAATAT
This sequence comes from Spinibarbus caldwelli, assembly GCA_039654775.1. Classification (NCBI taxonomy): domain Eukaryota; kingdom Metazoa; phylum Chordata; class Actinopteri; order Cypriniformes; family Cyprinidae; genus Spinibarbus; species Spinibarbus caldwelli. The sequence continues at coordinate 33,823,908 of CM077219.1, forward strand.
ACATGTATATTGTTGTGTAAATACAGTACAATTCTTCACACCCCAACAAGAACATCACAAATGTATAGTTTGTTGTTGTGGCACATACAAACCATCATTTGTTTGATCATTTGATCATTTGGGATCTGAACAATTTTACTGCATTTATCCAGTGACAGTTTGTATTCTACCAAACTCTGAAAGTATATAAATATTAAAACATTAGTGCTTTTTACTCACCCATGTCTGTTTCTAAATGCGTAATCACTAGAAAAAAAAAAAAGTATTAAGTTATAAAGGGTTCATAATAGGATCCATCAACAATGAGGTCAGATTTTAATATTACTCACCACTTGAAGACCAGCAAAAACCAAGATAAGTTTACATATCTCAAAGTAATTTATAATTAATTTTTTATTCATATAAGAATTCATATATGCACTGTGCATTCATTCATTGTTTCGCAATGAATTTTATTCAAATGAAATTAATAATTTAATAAGGCTATATTAAACAAAATTCACCTTTTGGTATCTTCTGACTCTGCAAAAGTTCATCAAGTTCTAAAAAAAAAAAATCAAAATAAAGACAAGATGAAAGAACATTGAAATTATATCATTTTTGATAGTCAACTGCAAATATTAAATATAAATCATCATTAGATGTGTTAAAATGTATTAACATCACGTGTAAATCTGCTAAGTAAATGAATAATTTAAATACTATGTAAACATGCATTTATTACATGTCTAAACTGCTATAAAATCAAATCTATCTTATTTTATTTATAAATACACAGAAAGTGTGTTTTGCAGACCAAAGCAGAGTTCATAGTTCATAGTAATAATTATATAAGGGATAATCCACAGCTAGGTGTGCGGATGATTTGAATGTAAAGAACCACTCGATGCAAAACTGACCGTGTTTTATTCTCCTGTTCTCAGTCTGTAGTTGATTGTGTTCTGAAAAAAAGTTAAAATAAAGACAAAACTACATTGAATAGATCCCATCACTATGGACAGTTGTTTCCACCAGGAGATAAAAAAAAAAATTATAAGGTAAGGTAATAAATTAGTAAGGTAATTGTGACTTTTTATTTCACAATTCTGACTTTTTTTCTTGCAATTCTGACTTTTCCTGACAGAATTACAAGATATAAACACAGAAGTGCAAGATATAAACTTGTAACTCTGAGGGGGAAAAAATCAGACTTGTGAGTTAAAGGGATAGTTCATCCAAAAATGAAATTTCTGTCATTAATTACTCACCCTCATGTCGTTCCAAACCCGTAAGACCTTTGTTCATCTTCAGAACACAGCAATGTCTTTATTATATTTCTGGGCCATAAAACGTGCCAGTTGCATTGCTGTCAGAAAACTCCCAGATTTCATCAAAAATATCTTAATTTGTGTTCTGAAGATGAATGAAGGACTTACAGGTTTGGAATGACACGAGGGTGAGTAATTAATGACATACTTTTCATGTTTGGATGAACTATCCCTTTAAAGTTTTGTAGATCAAATAATTAATTCATTGATTCATTGCAGTCTGAAGAAATTTCAGAAAAACAGATCAAAATTATATCATTATTTCACAACTCTGAAAAAAGAGACTTTAAATGAAGAATGAAATAATAACTTTGACTTTTAGAAACAAAACACCACTGCTGGACACTGTTAATGGACTGCGAAATGAATAAAACAAGTGACTCAAGCTCAAACTCAAGAATTTTACCTCTGTATTTATGAACGAACACAACTATCAGTATTGCAGCAAAACCACTGAGCACGACTATAACTGAAAACAGGATGGCTGATGTCCTCCAAAGATGAAACATATTACCTGTAAAACAAAATAATGACTTACATTGAGCACACTGTCCAGTCAAACATTTATTTCTATTTGATTCAAAATGCTTAATAACGTAAACAATGATATTGTGGTACAGAACGTTTTAATTACTTGTAAATGTACAGAACAATACACATTTACATGCACTGAATTGAAAATCAGTTCTTCAATCCAACTGTATCAAATAATCATAAAAACATAAATTGCACACTAAAAGTGTCAGTACTTACTTGTGGTGATAACCACTGCCTCCAGCATGTGATGTCTCAGTTTGACTCTGCAGTGAATCTTGCCGACACTGTGATGTATAGTGATAGTGTGCTTCACACTGAATCCATCTGTGTTTCTTTGCATCTCTGTAGTTTCTGAAGTCAAACTGACTCCTTCACCATCCAACCACTCAAGAACAGGTTCAGGATACCAACCTTCAGATTCACACTGTAGATGAAGCCCTCCTGAATCATCAAACCCATCTACAGTGATCACTGGAGGACGTCCTAAAACTACAGACCAACATCAACAATCGTTTAGTAACGTTTTTTTTATTGTTTGTTTTTTTTTTGTCTAAAAACCTGTTTTTGTTTTGCTGACAAGTGCAACAAACAATATCACACATTAAAAATGCTGTTTTTTTTTTTTTGTTTTTTTTTTTAAACCCAAAGAATATTGAAGAATATTGAAAAATATTTTTCAATATCAGGTTGTTTGACCCAGAACTATGTAAAAAAAAAAAAAGACAAATATTTTGTTAAATATTTACCTAGCAATGTGTTGCCAAATAACTCAGCAATTTTAATTTTATCCCAGCATTTTAGAGCGAATAAATGGCAACATCCACCAGTTACTCACCTTCAATTATGAAATCAACAGTGGCGTCATCAGACCAGGATTTGGACTGAATAAAACACATATAACGTCCTTCATCAGAGACTTGGACTGATGAGAGTTTGAGTGATGCATCTCCTGTCTGTAGTTCTTGATGATTCAGTTCTGTTCTTCCTCTGTAGGACTGAATCTGATCTGTATTTCTGTCTTCATGATCCTCATAGAGATGCACTAGTGAGTTTTTCAGATCAGGTCTGAACCACTCCACTCTCATGTCCACAACACTGGTGTTGGGTTTGACTGAACAGGGCAGAATCACATCTTCACCAGCTACAGCAAATACAGGATCTGCAGGACCCACTACTTCATACTGCTCTGTAAAGGAGAAAGAGAGCAGAACTAAACTGCATGTCATAAAGGTTTTGTGTTTTACTGATTTACAACAGTTAAAATACATTTTAGAATTCTATCTTCTTTCTCAGTCTTGTGTCTCATGTGATAGTTTTCCTAAAAAAGCATGTTAAAGTGGCACCTGTTCTTCTTTCATACTTAAGCTCTGTGTTCATTCAGCTGAGGATTCATTCATTTCATTAAGCTAAAATCTTGCTGTTTGCACTTATGGATTTGATTATATTGTCATGTGGCTTTTTGTAATATTTGTACATTTGTTCATTTATGTGTTAAATATCTGTGCAAAAAGGATAATGCACTGGTCATTACTGCAAAACTAATCTCTACAGTTGGACAATGACCCAGCTCACTGTACATCGTCCCTTACATAAGTTACTTATTAAATCTCCTTCCCTCTTTCTTTTACACATGAATACACACTTTAGCTCTTCAAATATTTACCTGATCTTGAATCTGTAGCTCCAATAATAATCAGGACAGTCAAACAAATGAACTTCATCTCTGAAGGACACAGATGCTAAAAGAAGAGAAAGCATTATGTCAGAAAACACACAAAATGGTATGTTAACATGTATATGTTTTTTGACATAACACACACCCAGAAAATCTAAATTCAGTAAATCTTAGTCAATCTATGTACCTAATCCTATTTCTTAATTCTTCAACTCAACACTGTTCTCAAGAGCGTAGCATATAAGATTATATGAGAGATCATACAGAGATCATTCCTGGTCTGGTTTTACTTTCTCATATCACGAAACAACTTAAGTGATAACACAGTCCCTCCCATCATACTACTTAATAACCTGGGCTGCTGAAATCAATGTCTTCAGGCTTTGACTAGGGTTTATAAATGCCATTTATGGAGGGGTGTGATTTAAGTGTTTAAACCAATTTGCAGGTTCTAACTAGTTGGTTAAGTGGTGTGAACACAGCTCTGCCCTTTTAGACAGCAAGCACACCACATTGAGGTCTTGCATACTTAGCTCTATATTTTTCATTTTTGATTTTTATCATATAGTACTCCAAGCACTTGCACTATTTCTGACACAAAGGGAAAAACAGATTTGCATTTTGCAAGTGTCCAATTTCGACAGCCTCAAGCTGTTGAGGCATTGTAGACACAGTGTATGGCAAATCCTGTCAATCCAAATGTAAGAAATGAGGAAAATAAAAAAAAAAACTTGATGGAATGGTGCCAAAGAGGCCATTAAGGCAAATACAGTAGTATACAGTAGTCACTGTATGTGGTGTTTGACGTCACAGAAAATTCTGAATTGGGAAAATTGGGAATTTGCAGTATTATACTGGGTGATATATGCTAAATAACTGTAGAAATTACAGAAATGTCTAACAGTGTACCTACACCTTAAGCAACTTTATACCTAGTGCCTACAGCTGTTAGATATCTAGCTAGTAAGTGTTAGTGTCATGTTACAGCGGTTAACATTGTCATTCCACATTTTAGCTAACATTAGCAAATGCACACCAGCACTATCCACTCTGCTATAGGAAAACTCAAAAGTGAGCTCAAAGTTAGATGGCAATTAAAAAATTACCACCAAGAATAAGTATTTTTGTGGCCAGTAATCATCTGTCCACATCTGCTTAGACCTTGTAAGCACCTATTAATTTGTTTGTGGGAGGCTGTAGCTGGCCTGGTATTCTAGTCAGAAAAATAAAACAAAGCGAAACCATTACCTGCAAAGTCGATTTGAAAGCTTGGCTCTGATTGGTCAAATTGAATGTAGCTATTGAGCTGCTTAAAAAATATATAAAATAAGAAGTAGAAGAAGAAACAATCTTATCTAGACTCACAAAATAATGAGGTTGCAAAAACCACACACCATAGAGTCTTGTTAATTTGAGTTTTGTTAAAGATTTAAATCCCTGCTGCCGAGATCCTCCTGCCTGTCACGGATAATTAAATGTGAAACTAAATCTGTCATGGGGTGGTTGGATTTATTCACGCACGTTAAAAAATATTTATTAAAGGCTTCTTTCTTTTCATATTCTTATTTACAACATTATTATAATAGGCTGTATATTAACTTATTGGGAGAAAACCGGTAGTTCTATGTGAAATCAGACATTGAGCTCCCCTATATAGCCAAAACGGCATGATCTTCGTTTTGTAACACCTCTGCAAATATTCGACTGTGAGATTGGGAGTCGAATCAGGCTTATCCTATCGAAGCATCGAATCTTCGACTATTCGGGGTCATCCCTAGTAATTTCCTTTTAGTTTGACCAATATAAAAATGTCCACACTCACATTCTAACCTATATATTACATACAAAGAATTACACTTAATGAAGGACTCAAATGTATACACTTTACTAGAAATCACATCAGTAAAATTATTCATTCTCACCATGTTGTCACAATGTTTACAACTTCCACACTTAAAATTACCGGTCAGAAAACCAAGCCGTGTTTTCTTTTTAAGGGCCAGAAGATGACTACGTACCACCTTATTTCTTATAGGCTAGTTGGCCGATGCCTAAAACTATGGTTTTTCTGTAAAAATTGTCCCCAGAGTACTATCACTTTCTATGATGTCTCAATTAGAATTTTTAATTTGTTTAATTTATGTAGCCTCACGGTTATAAGTTGTCGAAAAAGAAACCCGATTAAAATTAGTATTGAAATGTTGTTGCGCTTTATTCTTCTTTGTCAGTAATTGTTTCCTATTCATAGATTTAACTCTTTGTGGCTCTTTTTAGAACTTTGGGATCATAGCCTCTCTGTCAAAATCTACTAGTAATATCCTGTAATTGAAATTTGAAATCATTTTCTGAATCACAAATATGTTTCAATCTTTGGAACTGACCATGTGGAATATTCTCAATCAACCAAGGTGGATGAAAACTATTAGCTCTAAGAGTGGTATTTCAATTCATTAGTTTCCTAAAAATCGAAGTATGTAAATAACCATTAACATCCTTAGTTAATTTTTAAATCCAGGAAATTAATTTCTGACCCTGAGTACTCAGGCTCAATTTCAAATTGCGATGTATGCCATTAATATATTCATGAAACAAATGTAATTCAGACTCCGAACCGGACCAAATCAACAAGACCTCATCAATATATCTACCCCACAGAACAATTTTATCCCAAAAAATGATGAGTCAAAGAAATATATCTTTCTTCCCACAATTCCAAAAATAGGTTGGCGTAATTTCGGAGCAAAACAAGCACCCATAGCCGTACCTTTTAATTGTTTATAAAAATTATCTTGAAACAAAAACAAATTGTTCTTAAGTGTTCACTCCATCAATTCTACAATAAAAAGAGAAGGTGGCAAACTTTCAGGAGGTCTATCGCCCAGATAATATTTTGCAGCCTCAAGTCCCTCTGCATGATCAGTGTTAGTATACAACGATTCAGTGTCCATAGATATCAACAGCAATTCACCCACATTTTTTATATCACTGATCTTATTCAGTACATGAGTACTATCTCAAATATAAGAGGGAACATAAATACATAAGCTTTTATAAAAAAAAAAAAAGTCAACATACTGTGATGCTGGCTCTGTCAACGATGGATTTCCACAGATTATGGGCCTAATGGGCATAAGTACATACACTGTAAAAAAATAGCTGTAAAAATACAGGAATTTTCGTACAGGAAAGCACCGTTCTTCATAAATACAGTTGAATACTGTGAATGATGATACCTTTGAGGAACAAATTATTAATCGAAAACACAATTTCATTTATTATTTGTATACCATTCATTGTCTATGTTCTACAGATGTCTGCCACTGCAGCAGATGTTGAGCCCTCCCTGCCACTCCACGACAGATACTGCTGTGGAAGTGTCAGATAAGCAAGGCTCTCCCATGGGTTTAGCTCATCACTCTTGTTTTAGCCATCCCATGTCATGAAAAGTACTGATCTGCAGCAGTTATGATACTTATTTTAAATGGAGGGACAATATACTGCTCAAAACTGTATTGAAAATGCATGGATAGAATGCTGATAATAATATTTGATACTGTTTCGGGATATTAACTATAATTGTTGTCTGTATCAGTTGCTGGTGATGAAGCCACAATTGGAGGATGGATGATCAGCATCAAAAACCGTCATCTGTGAAGGTGTCCACCAAAGTTGCATGACAGGGCTAGCTGCAGTTTTCGCCAACTACTGCGTCTTCAACTTACAGTACCAAGAGGAAGCCTCAAGGATCCTGGAGTTTGTTCAAAGGTAAATATTGTTTCGATATTGTGCCCCTCTTCCCAGCTCGATTCAGAAATTGACATTTACTATAAGCTGTGCTCTAAATTAGTAGCTCTCTCTTGTTCCTATATCAACTTTATAATTACAGTTGTTTATTTTATCATGAATTGATATTTAAGCTGGCATGTGCATTCAACTGGGTTTAGACTGAATGTATTATCTCACTGCATGTTCATGAATAGAGTATAAATCTCTCTCTTTAACTTCCACTCCAACTCTCTCTTTATTTCAAACACAGAGGCATCTCAAAGCACAGCTTTGTTAAGGAATGGGACATTACAGACTGAACATAATTCATTACATTTATATAGCGCTTTTCTGGGTACTCAAAGCGCTTTACATTGAAGGGGGAGTCTCCTCATCCACCACCAATGTCACTCTACACATGGCTGGTGCAACAATGTTTGAGTGTTTAGTCAGTTTTCTCTGCATGCTGCAGTCAAATTTAACAGGAAGAGGAGAACTGTCAACGCACCATGCACCCCTCTCCCAATGATGTCCTTATGTTTCAGCAAATTTAACAACGCACTGCCAGCTGTATTTGTTCTGTTATTGACAGTTCTTCCTATTAAACTTGAATTATGAAACTATGTTCAATTCAAATCTTGTTTATTTGTATAGTGCTTTAACAATACATATTGTTTCAAAGCAGCTTTACAAAATGCATTTTCTATGTTACAATTTATAGTAATCTGTTATCAGAGGTGACTATCAAAGTAATATTTATATGGCAGAAATATACAGTTCTAAGATAATACAAATCTTGCAGTTAGTTAACGTCATGTGTTCAGTTAATTTGAAACACGTTAAATCAATATTTACATGTTGTGATCAATTATATAAGGAAAATTTGGCAGTTTTGTATGTTGATTCAGAGTTGGCATAATTTTTAGTCCTCACAGGTTTGGTGTCAGTCCTTCACAGGTGTTGGGGTAATCTGAAATGAGTAATCATTTGAGTTATCATTCTCTGATAATTATAAAACACAGAGGTCATTATCATGAGTAAACATCTTACAATAGTCTTAAATACAATTAATCTTGACTTACCAAGCCTAATCTCATTTTTTTGGGTGCTTTATTGGCTTGAACTCTGAGAGAGGAACAAAGGACAGATAGGTGATATACAAAAAGACAGGGAAACTTTCCATCAAAAAGGTTTAAACTGTGAATGCCCATGTGACCACCCTCATAAAAAACCTTTTGGACTTTGAGTGGAGGTTTATTCAGTAATGCAAAGTCAGAGTGTTATGTTCTGCAACTATAGTAGCTAGATGTTCATGTGAAGTCAGCACAGTGTTCTGCAAATCAGTGTTCACGTGAAAGGACTTCAACAGCTCACTGACCGAGTACTATTTGGCCCTTACTGCTAATCCTTTGGAGGTGATGACCCAATTGAAAGAAGGACAATAATTGGATATCCCAAAAGGAATATAATTTTCTACTCTGCAAAAACCCTTTCTATACATTGCCAAAGATACACAAGAATTTAGAGACTCTACCAGGTAGGCCCATAATCTGTGGAAATCCTTTGTTGACCAAGCCAGCATCACAGTATGTTGACTTTTTTTTAATAGAAGCTTATGTATTTTTTATGTTTCCCTCTTATGTTTAAGATAGTACTCGTGCTGAATAAGATCAGTGATATAAAAAATGTGGGTGAATTGCGGTTGATAACTATGGACATTGAATCGTTGTATACGAACACTGATCATGCAGAGGGGCTGTAAAATATTATCTGGGCGATAGACCTCCTGAAAGCTTGCCACCTTCTCTTTTTATTGTAGAATTGATGGAGTGAACACTTAAGAACAATTTATTTTTGTTTCAAGATATTTTTTTTTTTTTATAAACAATTAAAAAGGTACGGTCCCACAATCCCAACCGATTTTTGGGATTGTGGGAAGATATATTTCTTCGACTCAATTTTTGGGATAAAATTGTTCTGTGGGTAGATATATTGATGATTTGGTCCGGTTCGGAGTCTGAATTACATTTGTTTCATGAATATATTAATGGCATACATCGCAATTTGAAAGAGCCCGAGTACTCAGGGTCAGAAATTAATTTCCTGGATTTAAAAATTAGCTAAGGATGTTAATGATGATTTACATACTTCGATTTTTAGGAAACTAATGAAATGAAATACCACTCTTAGAGCTAATAGTTTTCATCCACCTTGGTTGATTGAGAATATTCCACATGGTCAGTTCCAAAGATTGAAACATATTTGTGATTCAGAAAATGATTTCAAATTTAAAGTTACAGGATATGACTAGTAGATTCTGACAGAGAGGCTATGATCCGAAAGTTCTAAAAAGAGCCACAAAGAGAGTTAAATCTATGAATAGGAAACAATTACGGAGTAAGAAGAATAAAGTGCAACAACATTAAGACTAATTTTAGTTTCAAGACTAAAGTTTCTTTTTCCAACAACTTATAACCGTGAGGCTACACAAATCAAACATTTTATAAATTCTAATTGAGACATCATAGAAAGTGATGGTACTCAGGGGACAATTTTTCCAGAAACACCATTGATTAGTTATAGGCATCCGCCAACTATAAGAAATAAGGTGGTACATAGTCATCTTTTGGCCCTTGAAAAGAAAACATGGCTTGGTTCTCTAACCGGTAATTTTAGATGTGGAAGTTGTAAACATTGTGACAACATGGTGAGAACGAAGAATTTTACTGATGTGATTTCTGGTAAAGTGTAAGAGTCCTTCATTAATTGTAATATATATAGGTTAGAATGTGAGTGTGGACATTTTTATATTGGTCAAACTAAAAGGAAATTGTGTTTAAGAGTGTCTGGACATAAATATGCTATTTGCTCAAAAAAATGCTGTATCCTATGACGAGGCATTACAATGAAGCTGGTCATGCTAGTGAGCTCTCTTAAGGTGACCAGAATTGAATCTATCCCATGTTCAGAAAGAGGGGGAGATAAAGGGGGAGATTAAAATTGCTTTTACAACGAGAAACCTTTGAGTAAAAAGCCTCTTGGAGTTAATGAAGAAATTAATCAACTTTGTCGTAATTATTTTTGGTATTTGTATTGTTACATGCATGCAGATATTACATGTTTAGCATTATAATTTATTGTTGTATCATTATTGTGTGTGTTTTTATTTATTTTTTTCTACAAGGAGGAAAGCTCTAGCCACTCCCATTGATTAACCAGCTGCCTTTGCTTACTAAATTGTTTAAGAACACTTGTTTGAACTATTGATGTGTATCCTGAAGAAGGCTGTGAAGCTGAAACGCATAGCACTTTTAACTGTTTTAATGACTTAAAAAGCATTTAATTAGCTGGGCTATTTATACTATATGAGTGCCTTGGAGTATTTCATCTTCTCGGTTTAATATTTACCTTCAAACATCGAACGAATACCATTGACTATTTGAAAAGACCAGGGCAGCCTTCTTGGCTCCTGTTGTTTTGCTATCCTCCTGTTCTCATTCTGTAGCTGATCGTGTTCTGAAGAAAATTCAGAACAAAGGGAAGAGAAAACAACATTTAATATACAGGCATACAACAACTACAAATAAAGAAAATTGTATTTTTAAAAATAATGAAAAAAAAAAAAAAGATACACAAAAGCATATGAATACACAGTGCCTGTTAAGTAGATATTTTGTGGATGAAAACAGACTTTGAAATTATAACTTAAGACAAATTCACCTTGTTTTATTCTCCTATTCTCATTCTGTAAAAGTTCATTGCGTTCTGAAGAAAATTCAGAATAAAGGCAAGAGAAAACATTAAATTACACATGGGTACAAATGGTAACTAAAATAATTAAATTAAAAATGTACATCTCATAAACATGCGTATATTATAGGGGAGAAATAATACCTATACACACACACACTTTTTTTTACATATTAAAAAAAACCTTTAAAACTGTATTTTTCCAATTATTTGTGAAATAAGCTAATAAAGATAAATTCACCTTGTTGTGTTCTGATTTTCTCCTTCTGCAGTTGATCATGAGCTGAAGAAAATTCAGTATAAAAAGGCAAGAGAAAAAAAAAAGAAAGATCACTAGAACATTACTCGGGTACATATGAATAATTTAAATGTACATTTTTTAAACATGTATCTATCATAGGGGAGGAATACTAACTACAATAATAATAAAAAAAAAAAACTAAAAATGTTTACATTTATAGTGAAATAATAACCTAATAAAGATAAATTCACCTTGTTGTACTCTTCTCATCTCCATTTGTAGTTGAGCATGTTCTGAAGAAAATTCAGAATGAAAGCAGGTGAAAAATTAAATAGATTTCACACATGTATATAGTAACTGAATAATTCCAATGTACATTTTATAAACATGCATCTACTATAGGGGTAGAATAATAACTACAAATATAGAAAAATAAAAATGACAAAAACGTTTAACTTTTACATTTAACTAGTGAAATAATAATATAATAAATAAATTCACCTTGTTGCATTCTGCTCATCTCTGTCTGTAGTTGAGCTTGTCCTGAAGAAAATTCAGAATTAAGGCAAGTGAAAATATAATATATAGGCCATAATGATTTCTGACAAAGTACAAATAAAACAGAAATTATTTTTAAACAAACAAATAAATAAATAATGGCAAAACCTTCCAAGATATACACAAAAAATATACTTAAATACACAGTGTCTGTTAAGTAGATATTTTGTGGAAAACAAACTTTACATTAATAACAAAATTAGAACTTAAAAACAAATTCACCTTGTTTTTTTCTACTGTTCTCATTTTGTAGTTCATCGTGTTCTGTAGAAAATCAGAACAAAGGCAAGAGAAGGTGACCAAGGTGATATACACTTTCCCTCATATGACAAAAAGTATATGAATACACATTGTCTGTTCATTGATGTCACACTTCACGGGGAGCAAGGAGACGAGTACTTCAAAAACAGTCTTTAATGATCAACACATGTAGGAGACACAGGAATGACGTTTAAGGACCAACAAACATAAACTGAATGGACTGGGGCTTATAAGGACAGGACAATAAGGGGAGGAAGACGAGACACACCTGGAAACCAATTAACAATTAACACGAGGGGGAAACACACACAGACAGGTCCATAGTCCTGACAATTGACTATTTTGTGGATGAAATTGAGTTATTTTTGTGTTTTTATTTATTCAATCAAACATACTGTGTTTGTGAGCAAAACATTGTAATTAAAATATAAAAGATTGCCCTTCGAATTGCAAATAAATATTCTAGGCAGTTCCCATACTTTTCATTATGCACCCATGTATTTTGCACTCTGTTCTGCTGTAATTTTTTGCAGGTCTAAAATCTTTGCTTCTAAGTTGAAAATTTTTGTTTGCGAGTGAATCTGCATCTCATTGGGCGGTAACTGTGTGCTATAATAAAAGACCTGTTTCTATTTACTATTACCGTAAAAATACCACTATTTATGATAAGAGTAATTTCTGTCAGGAGCACAAAGCAAATATGCAAAATCAAACCAGTATAGTATTTATTGATATTCAAATTGAATAACGACACATATTCAATCACGTCTGCTCCTGTTTCTTTGTGATCACAGGGCTTCACTAAACAACTTCCATATTAGTCCAAAAGTGTGCATATTTGGAGAAATACTGATGGATTACCACGTTTACTTCATTTTTCTTTCAAAAGAATTGTCATTTCTATTCATTTTCCACTAAATTATGAGCATGAAGTAACGTTCAATGCTCTGTTTGTTTTATGTCACATGACTTTACTCACATACAGATGATTCGCTGCAGATCTGTCACTCATCTTACGTCATAACTCCCACCCTTATATGATGATATTCCACGTTCTGTATGCACTTAAGTAAGAGTTAACATTTCTGCAGATGAAACATGAAGCCAATAAATAAACTATTATGAGGGTATGGTTTGTATGTGTTTTTCATGCATTTTGGGGTATTTTTTAAAATAAGAATAAAGACGTTAATATGAGAAATGCTAAGCAGGTGCGACATTTACCCAAATATGAAAAGGCGCAAATAATATATTTCTGCCTCATATGATCAAAATCCACTTTAGATAGCAGTTTGAAGATAGTACAAACATTAGATGGTGTTTTAAAGGAGACATCGGATGCCCATTTTCCACAAATTGGTATGATTCTTTAGGAAATGTCTGTAATATACTTTGGTTAAAATTCTTCAATGGTCGTGTAAAACAGCAACTCCCTTGTCAAAAACAGCTCTGTTCGCAGTGACCCATTTCAGTGCATGTTTCTTTACATGATAATGAGCTACTGTTCATCACACCCCTCTCTTCCATGGCATGTCAAGACACTTGTATCTATTTCCATATATGGCTCGGAGATGGTCTTATTCAAATACCTAGATATCTACATACAAACCAGCTGCAATTTGAAACCGCTTGCTGGAGGATACAGTTTCAGGCAGACCATAATGAACTGACTGTGTGTATTCTTTTCAGCATTTCTGGTCTGGCAGACATGCCAGACACTTAACTAAATGCAAAATAAATTTCATCCAATGTCCCCTTTAAAGTGTGTTTTGGGGACAGTTTTGATCTCATACTGTAAATTGTTAGGTGTAGCTTGAAGCTAATTATAGTTATAATGGACTTGTTACCAGGTGTGATTATAAAAAAAATAAAAAAAATAAAAAAAAAGTCAAAAGAATTCACATTATGTAAGAAGAAAATGTTTTTTTTTTTTTTTCTAGGAAGGCATTTGATAATAGTAGATATACATTACAATTAAATTAACATGGCTGAGAAAGGCTGTGCCAAATGGGCAGAAATCAGAGTGTCTGATTATACCACCAATCATGTGTCCATAAATGCAGGTTGGTACAGTGAAATATGGTCAAACTTTGGATTTTGTTTAGCCATTATAGCGTGTGTCATCAGCTGCTGTCATATATAATATTTTACATGGCTAAGAAGTCTGCTCCGACAAACTATTGCGTCAAGCGCAAGAGTGACCAATAGAAACAACTCTTTCATTCTTGCATAGTTACTGCCAACTGAGAAGCAGCTTCACTCGCAAATAAAGCTTTTCAACTCTCAAGCAAATATTTTAGACAGCAGAGACAGAAGAGAAAGCAACATATATGGGTGCGTAATGAAAAGTGTGGGAACTGCATAGAATATTTATTTTCAATACAAAGAGTTTTGTTATAAATTACTTTTTTTGTGAATAAAACATTGTTCTTAGCACTTTTTTTATCTAAATAATCAAAAATATATTTTGCTCTCAAACACAGTATGTTTGACTGAATAAAAAAGACACAAAAGTAATTCCAAAGCAATGAGACATTAAATTAATAGTGAAAGAATAACTTAATGACTTTCAGAAAAAAATACAGATTTCTCCAGTCCTGCATGTATGTCCACTTTTGGGCATTATTTGTGGACTGAGAAATTATTAAAACATGTGACATCTAGCCCTAGGATCCCTTATTTATTTAAATGAAATATATAGACCAACTTGGAGTAGACATCACAGTTACTTGACTTGCAGCTGCACGTGTATTGTGGTGCCTATAACGTTTACCTATTTTATCTTACAATTCTGACTTTTTTTTTTTCTCACAAATGCAAGTTTATATCTCCTAGTCCGGACTTTATAACTAGATTTAACTCAACAATAGCAAGGTTGTCAGTTTTGAGGAAAAAAGCCAGAAGTGTGGGATATAAACTCACGAATCTGAGCCGAGGGGAAAAGAGAGAATGACTTTAATTTGAAGAGAGAATAAGAATTGATTTTTCTTATCAGAATTATGAGATATACTCTTGGAATCGCAAGAATAAAGTCAGAATTTTGAAATATAAACTCAAATGTACCTTTAAAAAAATAAATAAATAATGGCTTCCATAGATTGCTTGAAATCTGTCATTTTCTGCCACCAGATAGGCTCCGCCCACAAAAACATCATTACTGTTTACAAACAGTGAATTGGTCTATTTAATAACAAACAAACAAAAATTTTACCTCTGTTTTTACAAACAAATGCAGTTAACAGTATTCCAGCAATCACAATGAGTGCAACAACAATTGAACTCAAGATGATTGATGTCCTCCAAGGATTATAACTTTTACCTGCAAAACAAAACAGTGACTGACAATAAGCACATTGTGTCCAGTCAAACATTTATTACTGTTTGATTAAAAATGATTAATAATGCAAGCAAGATACATTTGTATAGTACACAGCCAGTAGAAAAAAATTGTGCAATTAAAACTAATGCTGCTTATGCTTTTTGATTTACATACCCTAATGAAATACATTCAATTCAGAATAAAAGTGTAACTTTGCCGATTTTCAACCCACTTGTATTGTTAGGATGTCGGTAGTGCATGTACATGAACAAGATTTAATTTTTCTCCAAATTACGTGTACCTAGACAGCCCTGTAAATTTGTCGGCAAAACCAGATGATGCAAAATGATGCGATTTGCATCATCAAAATGATAAAATGATGCATTTTGCATCATCCAGTGGAGTTTTGCTAACAAATAAACTGGGATATCTCGGTACACATAACTAGGAGAAAAATGAAACCTTATTCATTTACATCTACAACATTCTAATGATACAAAGCGTGCTGAAAATCTGTTAAGTTACACTTTAATTGATCTACTCTAGAGCATCAATCATAAAAACATCATAAAAATTGCACAACAAATGTGTCAGTACATACTTGAGGTCACAATCAGTGTCTCCAGCATGTGATGTCTCAGTTTGACTCTGCAGTGAATCTTGTCGTCTCTGTGATGTACAGTGATGGTATGTTTCACACTGAATCCATCTGTGTTTCTTTGCATCTCTGTAGTTTCTGAAGTCAAACTGACTCCTTCACTGTTCAGCCACTCAAGATCAGGCTCAGGATACCAACCTTCAGATTCACACTGTAGATGAAGCCTTTCTGAATGATCAAATCCATCTACAGTGATCACTGGAGGACGTCCTACAGCTACAGAGACCAAGATGAAGAACATTCACTGAGTGCATAACCCTATTTTTTTCTGCCTATAAACATGTTTTTGTTCTGTCTTTTTGTGTTAGTTTGATGCTGACAAGAGCATCAAACAAAATCATAAAGGAGCAACATACAGGGGAGACTGTGGATGGTCGTAACACTTTTTACTTTCAGGGTCTGTAATTTGCTGTAACGGCTGTAATTTTTTTGCACTATTTATCTCAATTTTTTATATAATCTCACATTTGTCTACTACTAATTAAAATTGCTTTGAAATCCACAATTTATTCCTGCAGTGTAAAAGTTAATGTGCAGAGAGTGCTGTTGTTACAACCTTCCCCACTAGCAAGGTGAGTTGTAACAGTAGATGAGGTGATTTTTAACACTAATAGAAAACATGGACATCATTTTCAATTGTATACATGCCATATCAACACCTTCTCCCAACTCCACCCCATTTCATCTTAATCATGAAATCATCATAAAAACTAAAATTCATAACTAAAATCTATTCTAAATGAATGAAAAAATGTAGGAATTGAAACCACATGTATGGAAAAACAGGAAAGCCCTTATATGGAGATGGTCTGGGTGTGTTTTATGCAAATTACTAACTGTGAGCACACAGTCACTCATTTATAAAACCTGAAACTCAGTGTTAGAATAAGGTCAGGAACAAATTCATGTGTGTACATGCAAATGTTTTATAGGAAGTTCTCCTGTGCATTTAAATATGAATAATCAACACAGGTATTAGTGAATGAGACCCAGTGTGTGTGCTTGTTAGTCATTTTCATAGTTGTGTCAATCCGAGCTTATACATCATCTCATTTCATTGTGTTCAATCTTTGTGGGTCAATTAGAAGTAAATCATGAAAGCTGTGTGACGATCCTTATTATCTGCTAAACATGATATTTCTATGACCTTATAGAGTATAGACCCTATTACAGCTGACCTCATCTTACAATCATCCCAGTCTTCTACAAAGCTTCTTGTCTAAAATCATTAAATATTTGTTTTCATTGGTTTACTCACCTTCAACACTGACATCAACAGTAGCATCATCAGACCAGGATTTGGACTGAATAAAACACTTGTAACGTCCTTCATCAGAGACTTGGACTGATGAGAGTTTGAGTGATGCATCTCCTCTCTGTAGTTCTTGATGATTCAGTTTTGTTCTCCCTCTGTAGGACTCAATCTGCTCTGTGTTTCTGTCTTCATGATCCTCAAAGAGATGCACTAGTTGTGAGTCTTTCAGATCAGATCTAAACCACTCCACTCTCATGTCCACAACAATGATGTTGGGTTTGACTGAACAGGGCAGAATCACATCTTCACCAGCTACAGCAAACACAGGATCTACAGCTCCCACCACTTCATACTGCTCTGTTATAAAAGAAAGAAAGCAGGTGTAAAATGTGTGTCATTAAGGTTCCCTTTTGATATGATTCACTGGCATTGCATCAGTTACTGACACTTTGGGGAAACTCCTTTTCTCCAAAATGCTGAAGCCTGATTGAATCCCGTCTGTGCACTTGCACAGACAAATGCCATTTCGGCATGCCCAAACAAACAGGGCCATCTGCCTTTATAAGTCGGTGCTAAATGCCATGTCATCAGAAACTTCTCCTTCAGCCCAAAGATCATCTCCTCACTCCTCACTTCAGTTCCAGGGTGTCAGAGGCGTTGTGTTTGTTGCCAGTGCTGGGTTTGCCCTGCTAAATGTGTGTTCACCACTGTTAAAGCGAACCAAAAAATAAAAAAACAAACACCCTCACAAGAAGAGCACTTCTTCTCTTCACAGCAGCATGAACATCATCAGATCCTCGCCCCAGTGCAGCAACCTACCTCTTGAAGCACTCCAGTCCCTCGCCACGTGAAGCCAAGCTTGGGAAGCCATTCCAGGTGTGTCAAAATGGGTCTTAAAAACAATCAAATGAGGCTATTCACTCCAGTTTGCTTGCAGACCTCCCTGTTTCTTGGGCATGGTCCAAACTTAGGTATGGGGCAGTGAAGCTTGCATTCTCTGGTTCGAAGTAGAAAGTTTACTAGTGAAGAGTGCCATAGAGATGGTTCCGGCAGCCCACAGTGAGTCCGGGTTTTACAGCCTTTACTTCTTTGTTCCAAAGAAGGATGGTGGATCTGAAACATGCATACTTTCATATCCAGATAGCCCCCCATCACAGACCATTTTTGATATTCGCATTCAAAGGGGTGGCTTACCAGTATACTTTCTGTTCTGACTGTCTCTGGCATCGCGCACCTTTATGAAGAGAGTGGATGCGGTCTTCTCCCCCCGAGACAGAAGGAAGTGGGCATCCTGAGTTATCTCTACGACTGGCTTGTTCTGGCCCAGTCAGAGCATGAGCTATGTGCACAAAGTTCCCTGCTCCTCAGTCATTTGGAATGGGGCCTGGGGCTCAGAATCAACATGGCCAAGACTTCACTGTCTCCCAGCCAACGAATATCCTTCCTGGGCATAGTTCTTGATTCAGCCCAATTGCGGGCCTAGCTTTCCCGGAACGCTCTCTGAAAATTCAGCAGCTTGCGCTGTTGTTCAGGGTCTGGAACTTACTTCCCCTCAAGACATTTCAGAGGCTACTAGGCCTAATGGCAGCTGCCTCTTCAGTACCACTGGGCCTGCTGTACATGTGGACCCTTCAATATTGGCTGAAAGCCTGGGTCCCGCCCCATGCTTGGCATCTGGGATGCCTCAGTCTCAGGGTGACCCACGGCTATGACAAGGCCCTGACCCCTTGGAAAGCTCCCCATCTGTACCAGTTGGGGATAGATCTGGAGCTGGTCTCCAGAAGGAAAGTAGTCACAACAGATGCCTCCAACTTGGGTTGGAATGGCCTTTGTGACGGCATACCAGCATTTAGCTCCTGGTTGAACCTGCAGCAGCACCAAGGGAGACTCAGGTTGCACCACCTGCATAAGCTGGTGAGGAGTCTCCTCCTGTGGGCACAACACAACCTTCGTTCAGTGAAGGCAGTGCAGCCTCATGTTGTTCCAAACTTATATGACTGCCTTTCTACAAAAAGAGGTAATTAGTTTACTGATCATACCATACTGGAGAGTTACAAGCGGCTGTCAATCTCCAAAAGGACAAAATAGTCAAAAAAGTGGTCCATAACTTGGCACCTCAATGAGTGTTGTGTCAGGTTTAATGTCATTGACACCACTCATTGCTGGTTCTCACATGTAAACTTATCACAACACATTATATTTGACTTTAGGGCAACAGTGAAAATATAACAACTAAATTTTTGGTCTGTTCCTCAAAAAAAGCTAGACATTATGTCTAACATCTCCTTTTGTGTTCCATAGAAAAAAATACAGGTTTGAAATAACATGAAATGACATTTAAAAGGATGATGAACTATCCCTTTAAATTAGAAGCAGCAGACAGTTTGTTTGTTCTACAGATTTAGGACAGTTAAAATACACCGAAAAAATAATTATAATAAATGTCTGGTGTGATAATCCTGCACCAGAAACGATACAAGACACACATTTTTCCTAAAGAAACATGTTTCCATGTAAAGCAGCATCTGTTGTTTCCCCACACAAACCTCAGCCCTGCATCTATTCAGCTGAGGATTCATTCACTACATTAAATTACATAAAACACTGCCTGTTTACACTTTTGTGGATTTGATTACTTATTACATGGCTCTTTGGAATACTTGATTCTGATTGGTCGATCTTGGCATACAAAAGTCAAATATTTCTGAATAATGAATCTTTAGTTGGACTATGACCGGCTGACTGTACATTTTATAAAAGTTACTTATTACATATCACTTCCTCTTTCTTTTAACACACACCTGAATACAAATACTTACCTGATCTTGAATCAGTGATTCCACTAATAATCAGGAGGGTCAAACAAATGAACTTCATCTTTGAAGGACATGGATACTGAAAAGAAAAATATGAAAAAGAAGAAAAAAAAACAACAAAAAAAAAAAAAAACATTTATTATGATCAGAAAACTCACAGAATGGTGAATTAACATGCATTTTCTTTACATTACACATAACCAGAATTTCTAAATTCAGAAAATCTATGTAGACTTAATTGTTCAAGTGTGTCTCTCAATTCTTCCATGACTTACCTTAATCTCAACATTGATTGCTCTCAAGAGTGTGAATAAATGCAAGATCATACGGAGATCATTCCTGCTTTAGTTTTACTTTCTCATTTCACTGAACATCTTAAGTTATTACACAGTTCCTCCAATCACATTAATGTTACATCCTCCTTAGAGTCTAGGAGCAGGGAGGAGTGACTTTTTTGTAGGACCTCTCTGCTGCCTGAAATCAACATCTTCAGGCTTTGAGTTTATAACTGGCATTTGTGGAGGGGTGTGATTTAACTTTTTGAATCAATTTGCAGATTCTAACTAGTTTAAATAACTGGTTTATTGGGCTCATTGCATAAACACCACTCTGCACTTTTCAGACAGCAAATCAAACCAAATACAAGATATTGTAGAAAAAAATGACAAACTATTGAGGTCTTGCATATTTAATGTATCCTGCATAGTGCAGTGTCTGTTGTCCTTTTCATACGAATACAGAGGAATACAAAGACTGAAAAGAGCTAATGTCACAGATATTCTTGTGATAATAATGTCACAAAAAATGTGTAGAATGTAGAAATACCTAATGGAGCAAGAGGTGTGTGCACACTGAAGGCACATGTGTCTGCTGAAATGAATTTGTGAATATGATTTATGAACCTTAGAGTAGTATCATATAACTCACGTGGGTTGCGCTTGGGAGGTAGTGTTGGTGATAAAGAGCAACGCATGTTATTGATAAGCTTCTGGAGAATGCAGATATTGTATGTATACAAGAGACTCTTTTCATCAAAACAAGATCTAGACAAACTTAATTCTGTTAATGACAATTTTTTTATGGTGTGGGAGAATCTACAACAGATTTAGGTATGGGAACAGTGCGTAGCACTAGTCAAAAATTGTTACCAACAGATAGTTATACATATATCAGTGAAGCAACATCTTGCCTGGACCATTGTATATTCACAGCTGATGCACATGATTGTCAAGACTATAGAGAAACTTAAGATATTGAATGACCTGGCCACAACAGATCATATACAGTCAAACCAAAATTTATTCAGACAACTTCAAAATTTCTCACATTATCACAGTTTATTCACTATAGTTTAGAAAATGGTAATAAAACTTGACAAAAACTCAGAGTTAAACTGCATGTGTCAGAACAAATTCATCTTGAGAATCACAAATGAATTACAGTCAAACTAAAATTTATTTAGACCCCTTAAAATTTCTCACATTATCACAGTTTATTCGCTATAGTTTAGAAAATGGTAATAAAATATGACAAGAACTTAAGAGTTAAATTGTATCAGACCAAATTCATATTGATAATGTCAGACAACTTTGATAGAAAGGTATGTAACAAAACATGGTCAGGTCAAAGTGTCAAATCAAATTTTTGGTCCCAAATTATTATTATTTTTTAAATCAATTTTACTGGTAGTCCACTGTATAAAGCATTTTTGGGTATAATATGTCACAGTTTACTTTATTTTGCTATCCTCACTTACATAAATGAACTATAATGTCCTGCACCCACTAGTAAAAAAAACAAAAAAAAAAATGATTTCTGGTGTCTGAATAATTTTTGGTTCGACTGTACCACTTTTTATTATATTAAATGTTGAAAGAGAGAGTTGAGCAATTATGATAATCATGAGAATCGTGGAAAATTAGATTGGGCAAGTCTTACAGCAAATGACCTTTGGCAATATAAACAATCAACAGAGGAGATCTTTATAGAGCTGGATCGAATGAATATGTGTCTGAACTTCACCTAGAGGATACAGATGCTTTTAAAAATTGTGTTTTAACAGGTAAAGCAAGGTATGGCCCAGAATTTGAGAAAAAGAAACTGGCAAATGCTAAATTTAAATATGGTCTACGGTTTATCAAAATAAATGAAGCAACCATGAGAGCAAACTCAATGGCCAAGAAATTTCTACAGTATTTTTGTGATTTGTAGATGTTTCTAAGGTATTTGATCGAATTAATCACCGGCATTCAGTCGTCCACTATAGGAGTGTTTGTCAACAACAAAAGCATGCAAGGGCTTTAAGACAGAGCAGAAGTCTAAAAGAGAAAAAAATCTGATAATGCTGTTCAGTGCTATCTTATAGTGGAGGAGCCCGCCTCCTTCTCATGCACTTGAATGCCATTTGCCAGTCCTACGGGATTGGCATTATTCATTAGGGCTTCAGTACTTTCAAAGAAACATATACAGCCTTCTGTGTCACAGTCTTATGAAGAATAATTTTCCTCACCTTAATCTGAATAGAAAACAAATTCAAGCAAACAAGCAATGGGATAGATTTGAGGATTATCAAGCCTGTGGAGATGATACAGTTATTCTGACAGTTACAGAGAAGAGCACAAACTAATGAAACTTAAACATTATTATTTACACAACATAAGGCTGTTCAGCAATAACATGAAAAAACAACAAATAATATAAATGTGACCCTGGACCACAAAACCAGACATAAGGGTCAGTTTTTTGAAATTTAGATTAATTTAAATTAAGTTTTGATATATTTACGGTAGGAAATGTGCAAAATATCTTAATGGAACGTGATCTTTACTTAATATCCTAATGATTTTTGGCATAAAGGAAATATCGATAATTTTGACCCATACAATGTATTTTTGGCTATTGCTACAAATATACCCCAGCGACTTAAGACTGGTTTTGTGGTCCAGGGTCACAAATCAATAAAAATATAAGTAAAACTTTAAGCATCATATGAAAATAACTAATAAATAAATCATAACAAAACATTGACTTTCATTGTATCTTTTTTCCATACAATGAAAGTGAATGGTGACTGAGGCTATCATTCCTAACATCTTTTATTTCCCACAGAGAAAAGAAAGTCATTTGGGACAACATGAGGGTGACAGGTACATGACAGATGTTTCATTTTAGGGTGAACTATTTGTTTAAGCTCAATCAAGCACTAAAATAAGACTAAAAAGTACAAAAAAATGATAAATTGAAAATAAAGATATTATTCATAGTTATTCTGGAATAGTAAAAGTGAGTGTTAAAATGAAAGATGTCTTGTATAAAGTATGGCACTCAAGTTACAGTGATCTGGACGGAGATATTTACAGCATGCTCCTTAAATACAGTATCATACAGACACAGTGATGCTGCATAACAGAGACCAGATAAAACCAGACTATTTAATTAAAATAGAACAGTCACACACATGATTAAATGATAATTAGAAGAACATGTAAAAATATTTTCACAAACACTTTGAATGAGCTTCCACTTTGTTGAACATCGGTCTAGTTTATGCAAATTTTAATCTTACCAGAAATCATCACAGATGATCAGTGGTTGAGTGGAGATTTTAAACCAATCAAGACCCAAACAAACAAGATTCTCATCAAAAGACTGACCAGTGTAAGAAAATATATGAGACATGGACTCCACATCATTAAAGGAGACCAGACCCTCCTCATAATCCACAGACAGCCTCTAAGGCTCCACACTCAGGAAAAGAAAGATAAATGGAGAATCACAAGCCTAATACACCCCATTTCTCAGACCCACAGTCCAGTATCTATCTTTAGGATTCAGACTGTTTATGTTAATGGCCTAAATATCACTCAGTTCACTCCTTCACCTGCTCCTCATTGTAAAAGACACCTTTTTCTCTCCCCATCCACATCTTTTGGTTGTGTTCACTAAAAACAGAAAGAATGAAGATATAAAGGGTCCATAACAGAACTCATCTCAAGATCAATAATGAAATAAATAATATTAGTCACCACTTGAAGACCAACGAAACAAAGAGGACTTTAAACAAATTACTTGTACTTATAATAAACTTAAATTAATTGTATTAATATATGAATGTACAGCGTGTTAATTCATTGTTTTGCAGAAAACAATTAATATAAAGCCATATAAAACAAATTCAACATTTGGTGTAATCATCATGTGACTCTGTAAATGCTGATCACTAATGACAAATGATGAATGACGAATGACAAATGATGATGAAATTACATTATTTTAGATATCACTCTGAAAAACAACAACTGCATGTTTTAAATATAAAATATGATAATTTAGATTCATTTATAGGATGTATTAACTTCTGGTAACTGAATAAATAATTCAAAATATACAAAATAAATATGTGCGTGTGTGTCTGAATTGCCATAAAATCATACATATCTCATTTTATTTATAAATAAGTAGACAATGTGTGTTAAATTTTTGGCAGATCAAAGCAGACTCAATAATTAATTAAAACGCATTATTTTTCACATAAATTACCTTTATTCCACACCGCTCTGTCCCTTTTCTGATAAACGTCTCGATTATTTCCTGTTTTCATGAAGCCCCTCCCTCAGAAATATGCGATGGGCTGAGATTGGTTATCTGGCTCAGTGTGTTGTGATTCGCTAAACCGCCTCTAGTGCGCATCTAAATGTCCCGCCCCTCAGCTCAGCGCCATGTGCTCCGGTTGTATTGTAAACAGTGGCGTCGTCTATATTGCTTATCAATTTGAGCCCGATTGAGACGCAAAGGATATTAGTGAAGAGGATCACGCAGAACCTGTGCAAGCACGGCTCTTAATGGTATGTTTGTTTATTGTTGTCTCATACTTTTAGAAACTCTGTTGTTTGTAAATGCTACTGCTTATGTTAGCTTTTAATATACGGATTTATCCTAATTAAAGCTTTAATACAGCACAGCAACCGCACGCGCGTCCATATATAACGCTTCTCATAGATATGTGAAAATAACTGTATAATTGGAACAGTTTGTTGGAGCTGATCTGACGATCTGAATGAGAGAGAGAGATGCAGAGCAGAGCGTGTGCAGAGCAGGGCAACGTGAGGAACAGAATTGAGAACCGCTGCTTTAGAACATTGACTTTGAAACTTGTGAATCCATTAGAATCGTTAGAAGACAGAATCGTGATTCATATATGAATAGATTTTTACGTGCACCCTAGTTTTCTCTTCCTCTTCTCTAAAGCAGTGGTTTTCAAACTTGTTCCTGGGGACCTACAGCTCTGCACATTTTGCATGTCTCCCTAAATTACACACCTGATTCAGATCATCAGCTCATTAGGAAAGAGCTCCATGAACTCAAATGAGTGTGTCAGATAAGGGAGACATGCAAAATGTGCAGAGCAGTGGGTCCCGAGGAACAGGATTGAAAATCACTGCTCTAAAGCAGCGCAGCATGGCCTCGCCCCCTTTGTTACATGTTCCCGGGGGCGGGGTTTATCTGGATTCATGATGTAACGGACCCTGGAAGTAACTCGTTGTAGTCCCTTACTTGTCGTTTTTGTAGGCATTAAACTAGCAGAATTTTAAAAGATGATATCTCCGTTTGCATTGAACTTTCAGCGCTGCAACTTTGCAGATATTGTTTATGCTCAAACAGCAACATTACACACTAACTAACGTTAAAAAAATGAAATCGCAATCAACCACCCCTTTAAAGGACATGGGATTATATAATAGAATATAGTGAATTCAAGGTAGATTATGAACCTGACCCACACTCCTAATCAGTAGGTAGCGGCAATGCACCTAAAAGTTGTATGCCATCCACCATTAAAACACCAAGAAGAAAAAGAAGTAAGGATACTTGTGAGCTGGGAGTGAATGCTCTCTCCATGCTTTCTCAAACCCTTATTGAGGAACATTTGTGTTTTACTTCTCAGTGTAAGTTGCTTTATTGTTTCTTTAATATTATCAGAGGTTTTATAATAGGAAATGCACTTTGCTGCCTGAACCTCATGTTGTATTGTTTGTTTTGTTTGTCCAGAGAGTTTTTGTGTCCACTTAATTTTGAGGGCATCTCAACTGGTCAATGTTTCTGATGTACTATTCACTTCAACTTTGGAATTTCTTCTGAACTACATCATGGACTACCACTGTGGATGATCTTGGACTTTATCCTTTTAACATCCTAACATCTACAATGCAGTGATGAGCAAATGACATTTGTGGTAACTCAGGCAGGGTTTTTCCTGGGTCAAAAAAGGCCTTTGGTGGTGGCTGACGGTCATACACACACACGGTAAAAAGTAACCAAAAGTAACTAAAAGGTTCTTAGTTAGGACATCGCAAAATATTTGTGTCAACAACACGGAAAACACTTAATCACTGCATGATTTTTATTTCTTTTATTGAAAGTGTTCATGTTAGTTGCATGTGCGGAACGCTTCATGCCAGTTGATTTTGAGGGATGGAGCGTAAAAACAGTTAGACAGAGAGCATGTTTACACCTGGTCACTTTATGTGTTTTCTCTTTTCAGATTCAGATATTGATCTGATTTGTTAAAACGTTTCCATTTACACTTGGCCACATAAATGTGTCTCCGCAAAACATATGTAAATCCGGTCTTGAATTCCCGCGCTGTATGCAAAATTAACGGAGGTCACGTCTGTGAAATCAACCATAGACTGTATAAAAAGAATCAACAGATATGCGCTGACATTTGTTCATCATCAGTTAATTACAAAATCGAGGTTCGCAACAGGAGAGAGAGCGGCATCAGCACTGGAAAGATAAGTTAGTTTCACTACTTCTAATGAAGGTGATTGTGTGTTGAGCGTCTGCGACTTTGTTTTATTCGCGTCAGTTTTGCGCGTTGGCTTACTGGCTGTATCCGCGGCGATGCGTCTAGCATTAGCGCAGTCATATCTGACTATAACATGTCATATAGCCTATAACACGCTCTCACACGTTTTTTTTTTTTTTTTTTTTTTAACATTTTGGGAGGAGTAAAATGTACATATGTGGTTTCAACAAGCAGATGCATTTACACTTGCCCAGGTTCGTCTGGAGTGCGTCCCAGACACCTGTGGTTTGAACGATCGGATTTTAATCCGCCTCGAAAGCGTTTCGGAGGGCATTTACACCTGGTCTTTTCACGATTGGATAGCTATACACTCTGAGAAAATGCATGAAGTGAGCAGGTGTAAACAGAGAGAGTGCGCGGGGAGCGGCTCTCTGCTCTCTCTCCCTCAGTTAACGCGCACAGTCATTTACATCATTCATAAATCACATTCACTGATCAAATAGGCTTTGGCGGGACAAAAATTAGTTTTGGCGGCCGCCAAAAAACTTTCAATGCAGGAAAAACCCTGTCAGGACTTTATTGCTGCTGCTTGGACATTTAAAAGGTTTTTGCCTCCAATTATGAACATACTGATAGCACTGCTACGTGAAATATGGTCTAGATTTCTGTGATGTTTGATGTTGAATTTGTATGCTCTTCTAAGGGAAATATAGTATGTTATTCAATGGTGATTGATCCCCTTCATTTTCGTTATGCGACATTTGATATTGATGATTGTAACAAAATAAATAGTAATTATATGAAAGAAGATTAAAAATGGCAAAACATCTGAAATAATAGTGAAATAACCTAATAAAGATAAATTTACCTTATTGTATTCTGCACATTTCATTCTGTAGTTGATCATGTTCTGAAGAAAATTCAGAATAAAGGCAAGAGAAAAAATTAAATAGACAACATCACACACGGGTATATATGGTAACTGAATAAACAATTCAAATGTTCATTTTATAAACATTCATCTATTACAGGGGAGAAAAAAATACGGAAGAGGATTAGGGCCAAGTCATAATAAAAAAATAAAACCATCTCGAGATTAAAGTTATTATAAAACAAGATTAAACTCGTTAAATTTCAAGAAAAATGTCGAAATAAAATGTTGAGATTAAACTCATTAACTTTTGAGAATAAAGTCGTTATGTTTACAGAAAAAAAGTTGTTCAGTTTCGAGAAAAAAGTTGAGATAAAATGTTGAGAATAAACTCATTAAATTTCGAGAAAAAACTCGTTAAATTCCAAGAAACAAAGTCGAAATAAAATGTTGAGAATAAACTCATTAAATTTCGAGAAAAAACTCGTTAAATTCCAAGAAACAAAGTCGAAATAAAATGTTGAGAATAAACTCATTAAATTTCGAGAAAAAAACTCGTTAAATTCCAAGAAACAAAGTCGAAATAAAATGTTGAGAATAAACTCATTAAATTTCGAGAAAAAAATCGTTAAATTCCAAGAAACAAAGTCGAAATAAAATGTTGAGAATAAACTCATTAAATTTCGAGAAAAAAATCGTTAAATTCCAAGAAACAAAGTCGAAATAAAATGTTGAGGATAAACTCATTAAATTAGGAGAAAAAAAAGGCATTGTGTTTCGAGAAAAAAACTCGTTAAATTTCGAGAACAAGCACACTCGTGTCATGTTCATTTAATCTCGCTGGAGAGCGTGATACAGCAGTGGCGTAGGTTGGAGAGTAATGCACATGATTGTAGCATATGATGCGATCGACTAGGGTTCAAATCCATCTTTTGCCGAACTCGCTTTTCTTCCTTATCTCATCACATTATTTTAATAATAATGAATTAATTAGGTAGGTGTAGTGTTACTACAGTAAATCCACTGTAAATATTAATTTGTGAATTGAAAAGTAGCCTATTCTAACTTGATTGTTGTCGCACAGTGTTTCTCCTGTTTTCCGCATCAGTGTTGTTGAGAATGGCAGCGCGGTTTCATCTTCCTTCAAACTAGTTTAAATCACTGTAACATCTGTGGTTTGTATCGGAGAGCTCTGCTCCAAACTCGAACGCTTCTCACAACGCTGTTCAGTGGTCGCCTGATCGAGACCTGCGAGTAAACGCATTTGTTCTGAGCTCGCGCTGCGGTGTCTTTAGGCAGAGCTAACAACGGTCCCTGCAGTGCGCTTCACACAAGTAGCGCTGTTCCGCTTTTGGTGTGCTACAGAAATGACAGCGCATATGAGTTATCAAATTGTCACTCACGTTTTACTGATACATGATCTGGCCTAAAATTTAGTGGACACAAAATCTGAACCGTAACAAGAAATGTTTTCAGATAAACCTTTTCTTTATTTGCTAAAAATTACGAAGAACACAGAGTTTGTTGTGCCTGATTGTAGGACTACACAATTTGGCCAAAAAATGTTGTTTTTATATATCAATATGACTACAAAATATTTTGATTATTGTTATCACTAAATAAAAACATTAAACTATAAATAATAATTCTTGATAATGATTATTATCAGTATATTTTACAGAAAACTGCAGCATTAGGCTATCTGTTAACATGCAGGAGGCCTTTATAAATTTTTGTCAGGAAATCTTATGCATCCACTGAAAGAGAGAAAAAAAATCCTCTTACACTGGAGAAAAACGTAGAAGTATTATTTTTCCTATTTTTATCCAAAATTAGGTGTTGCGAGTCATAAATCATAGGGCTTTCCAGGAAATCCCTAATATGGACAAAGGCTTATGCTATCACATAGCTGAATTAAAGGCAAGTTAACATCTTTTAACTGATGAGATAGGTAGACAATAAACATACTACTGCGACTAAATGGTTTATCTGTGTTCTTCATATGAATTAAGTATATTTATAATGCAATGCTAATCAACATAGCCTTTATCGCTGTATAGAATACTAAAAAATAATGATTTTGCCCCATTCTGTGATATGAAACCACATCAGCTCACAAAAGGAAGTTACTTCAAACACTCAACTGATGTAATGAAATGAATTTGGAGCAAGACGTCATTAAATGTTCTCTTTGTTGGGCAACAGGTTTGAAAATAGGCTCAAACCCATGTGAAACCCATGCACATGTGCTACTGTGGTAAATTTATTGATCACACAGACAGATTTTTTTGTGCGTTTGACATATATGTCGCACTGTACAGAACTGGTGCGTCATCCGTAGATAAGTCAGAAGGCGTTTTCGGCTTGAAGCAGCGCTGCGCAGACCGATCTCTGTTTTGACATCAAAGTACCACTAGAGCGATTTAAAAATGTCGTCTGCGCTCCAATTCGATGTCTTTGATGTCATACGCCAATAGGTTTGCGCAGCGCAGATGCATCTCGAACAAGCCTAACTAGAAATTTAATTGACAACCTCGTGGGCGCGGGGCCCTCCCCTTAAGGCGGAGCCCCAGGCGACCGCCTGTACTGCCTGTTGGATGGGCTGGCACTGCATGGGCCATTTGGCCCTCGGACAGACTTTGGACTCCCCTGCCATAGATGCTATTTACAGTGAAAATAGTGATATATACTTACACTAAGTGACAGCAGCAGCATTTTTAGAGATGTGCAATTTACACTAAGTGAAAAATAGACATTCTATTTGTTATGTAAAGTAGCAGATTTTTGCAATAAGTGTAATAGTTAATTAGATGCTATTTATACTTATAAATAGTGACAGATGCAATTTGCACCTCACTATTGTTGTACATTAATAGGATGCAATAATAACATAGCGTGTAAATGATTTTAGTAGAATTATTAAATAGATACTGCTTATTGGGACAACAAAGCCCTCCCTATAGCCTGCCTATCCCAAATTAATACATTATTATTAAACACTCATTAAGCAATTGATTTCCACTTTTCCGATGTGATGTGATGAGAAAAGGAAGAAAAGCGAGTTCGGCAAAAGATGGATTCGAACCCTACTCGATCGCATCATATGCTACAATCATGTGCATTACTCTCCAACCTACGCCACTGCAGATGCTGTGTGACGCTCTTCAACGAGATGAAATGAACATGACACGAGTGTTTATTTTCAAAATTTAACGAGTTTTTTCTTGAAACACAACTACCTTTTTTTCGCGGAATTTAACGAGTTTATTCTCAACATTTTATCTCGACTTTTTTCTCGAAATTTAATGAGTTTTTTCTCTAAACATAACGACTTTATTCTTGAAATTGAATGAGTTTAATCTAGGGATGCACCGATATGATTTCTTTTGGTCGATACTGATTTTAACAAACAACTATTGGCCAATTCCGATACCGATATTGGTCAGTTGCATAAAGCAGACCTTAAAAACAGAAAAAAATGATCAAATGATTCTCTCCCGGCAGAATCTGTATCTGAACATATCTGTTCCTGCTAGGGGTGTGTGGATAACGATAATTAGACAATATTTTGCTGAGTGTGTTACTGAGCTGATATCTTAAGGACTACCGTGGACAGCTGACTCCTAAAGTTTTTTCATATTCTGTGTGGTGTCAGTCACAGCAGTGATAGAAATTAATTTTAATTTAATTTAACTTAAATTATAATTATAATTCATTTTTATTTTTATAAAGGTTTTTTTTTTTTTTTTTTTTTAAAGTGTGCATCACCTTTTGAGTCAAATTCTTACATTTATTCAGTCAATTAGTATAATAAGACATTTGGGCTGTTACCAAACAAATGAAATCAGTGTCAACAAAATTCATCTTCGCAATTTCAGAGGAAACACAGAAGCTGCATTTGAAGTAGATATATTTACCCACTGTTTAATGCAGCTCTGAGGGACATGGAATGCTTTAAAGGTCCCCTGAAATGCTTTGAAACATGCAGCGTTATTCTATGTGTTGACCTCATTTTAACTAAAACAGGAAAACAGGGCGGGACATATCAAGCAGCCCCGCCCCTTTTTAAAATAGCCAATAGCCTTTGTTTATATCACAGCTTGGGCTAAAGCCGTTCAGAGCCGTTGAGCTCCATAAAGCCGCATTTGACAGGGCATGACAGCCACAGTCTCATCCATGTTGCTATAAAATATAGATTTCTGTGTAGAATTCAAATAGGTCCGATACGTTTTGTGGTCCGCGCCGACCCGCGCATGAGATCCGCTCTGTGTATCGTGTCTCTGAACCGGAGCAGAGTGTGTGTTGCGGTGCGGTGGTTAGCGTGACAGCGCGAAACCAGACTTCTGTTTTTCCTCAATGACGAACTGAAAGCTTTGAATGCTTATATCTTCTAAATGTGAATTTTCTCACTGGTTTGGAGCACACTGGAATACAGATAACCTTAAGACTAACATATTGATACTAACACCCAACAAACTTCAGTTTTGATTTCATTGGACTGATTAACCTACTGTTACAAATCAATAAATAATGTTGATACATAAAACGTTGAATACTGGTATTTGAAATTATTAAAAAAAAAAAAAAAAAAAAAAAAAAAAAAAAACTTTAAATGTGAAATAAAAATCGCCAGAAGGTGGCAACAAGTCACTGTTAATAAGGGAGTCATTGCGATTGAACCGAATCATTTAAACGGATGATTCATCCACGAAAAAAGCACGGTCATGTTGCTCAGAGACGCAAAACAGTTCTGTGGCTGTGTTTGGAGTTATTTTTGTTGGTGAAATAGAGCAAAAACAGGCAATATGGTGTCTAAAACGTAAGTCTCTTAATATTAACTTCTTGTTTATTGAACTGTTATAAAATCACATTTGTAATAATTTTTGGGGCAAAAAAAAACGCCGCTCGATCTTCGTGTGATATTAAGTATATGAAATGATATAAATATATACATTTTCTGTCCCCATATCTTGAATTTTCTGATCATTCTTCATGCATTTTAATACTGCGTGCAGTGAAAGAACGCACTCGCACGTGCACTAGTTTAACACTGGACGTCTTTACGTAATGTATGCGTGCATTCTGTGTCTTTTGTTTGATTTTTGCAATATACTCGATAATGTCAAATCGCACATTTGTCCTTTCACAGATGCATAATGGTGAATCGTCATTGCGACTTACCTATGATGAATTTACAGGTAAGCGGGGTCATTCACATATATTTTGTACAGATTTTATTTTGTTTTGGCAAGTATTTAATTATCCTGCCCAGAGAAAACCGTTGGATTTTGCAACAGACATGCAACTCATTGTCTCCATGCAGTTAATTAATAAACCATCGGCCCTTTTCATGCTATTCATGATATTCATGATAAATATCAGCGGCCGATACATCGGTGCATCCCTAGTTTAATCTCAACATTTTATTTCAACATTTTTCTTGAAATTTAACGAGTTTAATTTCGTATTATAATGACTTTAATCTTGAGATGGTTTTATTTTTTTATTATTGCTTGGCCCTAATCCTCTTCTGTACTAATCATCTTCCGTACAAAAGCATGTAAATACACAGTGTCTGCTAAATAGATATTTTGTGGATGAGAACAGAATTTACATTAATAATAATAATAAAATTATAACTTAAGACAAATTCACTTTGTATTATTCTCCTGTTCTCATTATGTAAAAGTTCATTGTATTCTGAAGAAAATTCAGAATAAAGGCAAGAGAAAACGATAGATAAGTAGATAACAATCACACATGGGTACATATGGTTTTGCACTACAAATGCAAAAAAAAAAATAAAAAAAAAAATAAATAAATAAAATAAATAAAAACCACAGGAATGGCAAAACCATTTGAATTAATAGTGAAATAATTACCTAAACAGATAAATTTACCTTGTTGTATTCTGCTCATCTCAGTCTGTAGTTGACCACATTCTGAAGAAAATTCAGAATAAAGCCAAGAGAAAACAATAGATAAGTAGATAACATCACACACAGGTACATATGGTTTTGCACAACAAATGCAAATGCAAAAAAAATAAATAAATAAAAAAGGCTACAACATTTTAATTAATAGTAAAATAACCTAAATAGATAAATTTACCTTTTTGTATTCTGCTCATCTCAGTCTGTAGTTGATCACATTCTGAAGAAAATTCAGAATAAAGAGAAAACATTAAATAGATAACATCACACACGGGCAGTGTTGGAGTAAAGCATTACAAAAGTAACGCCATTACAGTGATATAATATTTTTTGCTGTAACGCAGTAATATAACGCATTACTAATAAAATTTTGGTAATATTATACTCATTACAATCTCAATAATGCACGTTTAAACACCGCATTTAATCCTGAAATTAAGTAGTGCTAGTTTTCATTGGAGACATTCCAGCACCAGAAAAAAATTATCTGCAGGTAAAATAGTTTGTCTATTTCCTGTTGCTAGAGTTCAATGGTTGAGATGACTGCAGAGACGTGAGATGGACATACACCCATTATTTTTTTAGTTCGTCAGGGAAAAGAACAAGAACATAATTAAGTGCATTTAAGTTTGCTCACTTTATCTGTATAATTTATTCGCTGTTTGAATAACCGTTGAAGTGAAAGCATTATAATTAGTAACTTACAATGTTTTTATTAAATTATGATCAAGTTAAATACAATTTTTTTTTCTTAATTTATTAAATAATTACTTTCAAATGACAGTAACTAGTAATATATAATGTATTACATTTTGGAAGTGCTTCCCCAACACTGCACTTTGGTATATATGGTAACTCAATTAATAATTTACATTTTATAAACATGCCTCTATTATAGGTGAGAAATAATAACTACAAATGCAAAATAATAAAAGAAAAATGATTAAAAATTGCAAAAATGTTTAAATCAATAGTGAAAAAATAACCTAATAAAAGATCAATTCATCTTGTTGTATTCTGCTCATCTCCGTCTATAGTTGAGCATGTTCTGAAGAAAATTCAGAATAAAGGCAAGAGAAAACTATATAGGCCATATTTTTAGTTAAGGAACAACTAAGTCAATTAACAATCAATCCTCGCACACCTGCAGGCAATAGATAGGTGTGTAGGGGACAAAGACAAAACTTTTTTTTTTCTTTTTTTTTTTTTAAGGAAAAACTACTAAAATTATAACAGAAATTCTACATATTTTTTTTTAAATGGCAAAGACTTACAAGACCTACAGTAAGATATACACAAAATCATATGAATACACAGTGTCTGTAAAGTAGATATTTTGTGGTTGAAAACAGACTTTACATTAATATTAAGATTATAACTTAAAAAGACAAATTCACCATGTGTTATTCCCCTGTTCTCATTCTTTAGTTGATCAAGTACTGAAAAAAACAAAGGCAAGAGAAGACAACATTAAGATATCACACACAGGTACACATGGTAACTGAATAAATGAATAATTCAAATGTATATTTCATAAACTTGCATCTGTAAATTTGTGTGTGTGTGTGTGTGTGAACTGCCATAAAGCCAATTATACCTCATTTTATTTACATATGAACAGTGTGTTAATGTTTTGCAAATCAAAGCAGACTTAATAATTAATTAATTGATAAACTTCATTGTGTTCTGAAGAAAGTTAAAAAAAAAAACTAGATAATAATAGCTACAAACTTGAGAAATAATAATGATTTAAAAAGTAATACACAGTTCATTAACTATTTTGTGGATGAAAAGAGACTTTAAGTTAATAGTAAAATAACTTGATGACTTTCAGAAAAAAATGACACAGTCCAGTCCTGTATGTATGTCCACTGTTGGACATTATTAGTGGACTGAGAAATGAGTAAAACGTCCCGGTTACTAATGTAACCTCGGTTTCCTGATGGAGGGAATGAGACATGGTGTCGATGACTGATATTAGGGGTCACACTTGGGAACCTCAAAGACCTCTGATACTTCAGAAAAAGCCAATGAGAATTAGTGAGTTGAATTTGCATGCTACTCCCCCATCATATGGGTAAAAAGGTGTGGCATGGATCCACTCATTCTGGTTTGTGCTGAGGAGCCATTCTGGTTTGTGCTGAGTTCCTGGCCATTTCAGTGAGCAGTTCAGAGTTGTGGCAGGAGGGACACCATATATTTTTGCCTCCATCAGGGAACAGGGGTTACATCATTAATCCAAGATGTTCCCTATCTGTCAGTCACTACAACGTGGTGTTGATGATTGACAATAGGGGTCCCTATACTAAATGCCACAACAACAGAACTAAGTCACGAGAGCTGCTAGTGCAGATGCTGGCAGGCTTTCGAGTGCCAAAATGACAAGTGCAGCTACGCTGTCTCTTAACCTTCCAACGCCCAGGGTAAATGACCTCAGGTCTTCCTGTCTTAAGGGGACCAGCTTACTCTTAATTTGGAAGAGGTCACTCCTGCTGTAGGGCCTCTAGTTTTTTGTGTACTTATGGCTGAGCACACCTGGTTGTTTACGTAGGAGACGTGTTCATTTTTCTCTGCTGAGAAAGGAACACTGTGGAGACAACATCCTACCTGAAGGGGAAAGTTAGTATGTGGAAATATATCCTAAAGACTCATCTGATGGGGAGTACTAAATAGGTAAGAGTCCCTTTTTAGGGCCCTGCCTGATGAGAGGGAGACTACTGGCCACAGCATCACAGTGACAGGGGAAGACACAGGGTGCACCGATAGGGAAACCAAACAGTGGAAGAATACATCATATGAGGTCACTGTTAGGGAAGTCGTGGCCTAATGGTTAGAGAGTTGGGCTTGTAACCTGAAGGTTGCCGGTTCGATTCTCACACCGGCAGGAATTGAAGGTGGGGATTGTGAATGAACAGCACTCTCTCTGCCTTCGATACCATGACTGAGGTGCCCTTGAGCAAGGCACCGAACCCCCAATTGCTCCCCGGGCGCTGGAGCAATGGCTGCCCACTGCTCCGGGTGTGTGTTCACGGTGTGTGCGTGTTTGTTCACTATTCACTGCTGTGTGTGTGCACTTGGATGGGTTAAATGCAGAGCACCAATTTCGAGTATGGGTCACTGTACTTGACAATACGTCACGACTTTCACGACTTTCACTTTGTTAAAAACACACTACATATGGAGCACTAGCCAAATAACAAGGGCTCACCTGAAGAGGGGCATACCACGAGTTCTTGGACTGATATTTCTCCACTACCTATGAGTGCTGGGGATATAGGGGTCCTGGGTTCACCAAACCTGGGTAACTTCTCCGGAATTAAAAGGCACACTTCTCTGAAGCACTCTATGCGATCCAGGTCTTTCAAACAAATTTGTCTGCAGGGCCTGTAAGACCAAGGAGAGATCCCAAGAGGGAATGAGTTGCAGTCTTGGAGGATTCAACCTCCACGCACCTCCCAGGACACTGACAACCAGTCTGTGCTTCCCCAAAGACCTACCACCCACTGATGGTTGATGTATAGTCTCAGCCTCAGATGTCACGCCCACGGACCGCTAGTTGAACGACTGATGCATACGGCACACTTAGCTGGAAACACTTCAGGAGTTTCGAAGTCATCATCGGATTGGTTAAATTATACAGGATTTCCGAGAGATGTGTGTGTCACATTCTTTGGCGTTCTGCCTGGAAACAAAGATACCGTGATGCTAAGCCCCCCATGAAAGAGGAAAGCTGTCGTGTTTACAACTGTGACGATGAGCGGTTATCAGAATCAACTAAACGCTGGAGTTTCAAAAGTATGTTAAATATTTGAAGTTCGCGGAATAGAATCTTTCAAGTATGTCCAAAAGATTTACACACCGGTTTGTTATTGTGGTGACATTTCCATGCCCATAAACATAACGTGGCACAAAACGAAACGTGATTGGTTGCTTTACCTGTCAGTTATATGGCCTCGGCCATTCAAAGCGGCAAAAGTTTCCAGATTTTCTGCTGTCAGTCTGAAGGTCTGGCTACGTGAGACTAGTTGATGTATGCCACCATCGCAGTGTTGTCTGTCTGGACCAACACGTGCTTGCCCTGAGCCAGTGGTCAAAACCACCTCAGGGCTAATAGTACAGCCAACAATTCTAGGCAGCTGATGTGCCAGTGGAAACTAAGGCGTTTTCAGGGTTCCGAGACTGCACACCTGATGCACATGGCACGCTGGTCCGTCTTGGAGGCATCTGTTGTGACAACAACACGCCTGGACGCTTATTCTAGGGGAACACCTACCTGAGGTCTGACCAAGGCAATGTGTGCCACAGCACAATGCCCATTTCAGGACTCGAGTCTGAAGCCAGTGCTGAAGTGGTCTCATATGCATTAACCCCAATGGCATGACCGCGGCTGAGGACTCCATATGGTCCAGAAGCCTCTGAAAGTATTTCAGTGGAACCACTGTCTTGTTCTTGAATAGGGTTCAAGCAGGATCCTCTGAGAGGCGTGCTGTCATTGTGACCGAGTCCAACTCCACACCAAGAAAAGAGATGCTCTGAATGGGGGAGAGCTTGCTCTTCTCCCAGTTAACCCAAAGTCCCAATCAAGCTAGGTACCGAAGGACCGGTCCCGGTGTACTCTCCTCGATTCCTGCGAATGAGGTAAAATCAGCCAGTTGTTGATGTAGTTGAGGGTGTGCACACCCACTTCCTTTAGATGGGCAAGGGTGGCCTCTCTGCCTTTGTGAAGACGCGAGGAGACAGGGCCAACTCAGAAAGGAGGACTTTGTACTGATATGCCTGTCCCTTAAAGTCTAACCAAAGTAATGGTCTGTGCAGAGAAAGGGTTGAGACATGAAAGTATGTGTCCTACCGGTCTATCGCCAGGAACCAATCTTGATGCCAGGCACATGTCAGCATGTGTCTCAGCATGAGCATCTTGAACAGGAGCCTGTGGAATGCCAAATTCAGTACTTGCAGGTCTAAGATTGGTTGCAACCCACCACCTTTCTTGGGCACAATGAAGTAAGGGCTGTAAAACCCCTTTTTCATCTCATCTGGAGGGACAGGCTTGAATATGTCCTTTTTTAGAAGGACTGTGATCTCTGTCCATAGGTCAGCAGTGCTCTCGACCTGCACTGAGGTGTTTAGCACCCCGTTGTGCCTGGGCAGACACCTAGCAACTGAATGGCACAGTTGAGCTGGATCATTTTGATGAAACATGATGGGTTGTACAGCACTAACCTGCTTCCGGACTTTGGACTCTGTAGCGAAGCGGAGCAGGTCCTGACATGTTGGAAGGCATAGCATCCCATTGAAAGTGTGGCATGTGGTGTACTGACGTACCTACCATGCTCCAGGGGTGCTCAGTAGATGGGGTTGGTGAAGGCGGAAGAGAGCAGGCTTCTTCGTGGCTCATCACACTTACCTGTCTCTTTATGAAGGCCCAGAAGAACATGGGAGGGCAAAGTGTTCATGCTCTGCCAGCCCTCTGCTGACCTCGAAAAAGCCATTGGCCACCTGGTGAAGCCTACCGCAGGGTCTTAGCACTGCTGACGGGCAGATTTTCTGCGAGAGAACAGAGAACTGGCCCAGGCTCTTTTGGTGGCAGGGCAGGTACAGCCTTTGCAGGGGGCTGCCTTCAGTGACAAGCAGACAGGGGCTGGGGCTGCGGGGATCCGGTAGTCAATCCGCAGAAAGACAGAATGCGTCTGTTTCTTACTGCCGAGAACTGCTTTTTTTCTTTTTTTTTTTTTTTTAATCATTGACAGTATTGCTGAATAAGCCACTTTGAGAAATCCCAAATCTTTGCAAGGTTAAACCACAGGCTTAGAGCCAACAAGGTGGGATCGGGCAGTATAAAGTGCCCCCCATGACTTGTCAGCTCTTCATGCACTCACAGGAAAAAAGGGACTGGTGTGGAGCACAGCTGTGTGTGGTGAACCTCGAATGCTCTGGTCAGGGTGGTAGATTCTACTCCAGCCTTATGCTCACGAAGGACCGGGAAAGCATGGCCGGCAACTCAGCATTGAACTCAGGCTTTGCCATCGCACCCAAAGGTGGGAGTCTAGCGAAGCCCTCAGCATCAGAAGGCATTAGCCGATGTCAGCTGCATCATGCGACGCAATGTCAAACTCATCCAAGTACTCCACTGGATGCAACATGCAAGACGATGAATGGGAGGTCCGCAGGAATTTTCTAGTTTCTTTCTAGTTGCTTGATAAAATGCCCAGGGGGAACTTTCTTGCACTTATTAGTGCATATGGGAGAGAGAGAAACACTGAATTGCACTATAAGAATCCAGGTGAATGGAGAGAGAAGCACAGACATGTTCTCTCAACTCCAACAAACAAATATGAATGAGTGAACTGACAGACAGGGAACATATGACAACCAGTCCCAGAATCCCTTATTTATTTACATTAAATATATTAAATAACAAACAAACAAGAATTTTACTTCTGTTTTTATGAACAAATGCAGCTATCAGCATTCCAGCAATCACAATGAGTACAACAACAGCTGAAATCAAGATGACTGATGTTCTCCAAGGATTAAACCTTTTGCCTGCAAAACAAAACATTGACTCACATTGAGCACATTGTGTCCACTTTATTACTGTTTTATTAAAAATGATTAACAATGTAAAAAATGGTACACATTTGTATAGAACATATAAAAGTACACAGTGAAAAAAGTACATTTGTTATTAAATGTACAATAAAACGATTCAAATATATATATATATATATATATATATATATATATATAAAATAATACAATTTAATGCACTAAACCTATTCTACATCATCAAATAACCATAAAAACATCATGAAAAATTGCACAAATGTTAGT
The DNA here is from genome assembly GCA_039654775.1 of Spinibarbus caldwelli. Lineage (NCBI taxonomy): Eukaryota > Metazoa > Chordata > Actinopteri > Cypriniformes > Cyprinidae > Spinibarbus > Spinibarbus caldwelli. The sequence continues at coordinate 33,864,493 of CM077219.1, forward strand.
ACTTACTTGAGCTGATAATCATTGTCTCCAGCATGTGATGTTTCAGTTTGACTCTGCAGTGAATCTTGCTGTCTCTGTCATATACAGTGATGGTGTGTTTCACCCTGAATCCGTCTGTGTTTCTGAGTGTCTCTGTAGTTTCTGAACTCAAACTGACTCCTTCACTGTCCAGCCACTCAAGATCAGGTTCAGGATACCAACCTTCAGATTCACACTGTAGATGAAGCCCTCCTGAATCATCAAATCCATCTACAGTGATGACTGGAGGAGTTCCTACAGCTATAGATTAACATTTACTGAGTGAATGTGTTTTCTTTCTATAAACCTGTATTTGCTCTGGCTTTTTGTGTTAGTTTGACCAAACTATATCATGAAGGAGCAAAATACAGGGGAGATTGGGGATAGTTGTAACACTTTTTGCTTAAGGTCTGTAATTTTCAGTAAGTGTTGTATTATTAATCTTTTTTTTATTTTTTATTTTTTTTTACTATCTCTAATGTTGATATTATACCACATTTGTCTGCTACTAATTGAAGTTGTCTTGAAATTTTCAAAATATATGGATGTTTTCTACATGTATTCAAATAAACTTGTTCAAAATCCCCATATCAACCCTTTCCCCCCAATTCTACTTGTAATTCAAAAAGGCTAAGGATAACATAGGCAAAGAATATAAAAACATGACAAATGTGAGCTTATACACATCTCATTTCATTGTGTTCAATTTTTGTGGGTCTAGTAGAAGTAAATCATGAAAGTTGCCAAAACTTTCTGGCTCCAACTGGTCCCATGTTACAAACATCCTAGACTTCCCTACATCGAAGCTTCATGTCTAAACTCATTAAATGTTTGTTTTCATTGGTTTACTCACCTTCAACACTGACATCAACAGTGGCGTCATCATACCCGGATTTGGACTGAATTAAACACTTGTAACGTCCTTCATCAGAGACTTGGACTGATGAGAGTTTGAGTGATGCGTTTCCTCTCTGTAGTTCTTGATGATTCAGTTCTGTTCTCCCTCTGTAGGACTCAGTCTGCTCTGCGTGTCTGTCTTCATGATCCTCATAGAGATGCACTACTGAGTTTTTCAGATCAGGTCTAAACCACTCCACTCTCATGTCCACAACACTGATGTTGGGTTTGACTGAACAGGACAGAATCACATCTTCACCAGCTACAGCAAACACAGGATCTACAGCTCCCACTACTTCATACCACTCTGTAAAAGAGAAAGAAAGCACATCTAAACTACACAGTCCTAAAGATTTTGTCTTCACTTCAACATGTGAACTGAGGTGTCATCACAAAAGTTGTAAAAGTGGGTCATAACAACACTTCAGTGAGTGCAGTGTCAGGTTTAATGTCATTGACACCACTCAACGCTGGTTCTCACATGTAAACTTATCACAACACATCATATTTGACTTTAGGGCAACAGTGAAATTATAATGACCACTAAATTTTGGTCTGTTTCTTACAAAAAGCTATCGTCTGATACTTTTATGGTATTTTTTTGGCCTTTGTGACCTTTAAATCAGAAGCATCAGACAGTTAAAATAGTTAAAATACAGTTAAAATACGTTAGAATTCTCATCTTCTTCCACATTGTGAGAAATGTCTAATGTGATAATCCTGCACCAGAAACAATGACACATTTTTCCTAAAAAAAAAGAAAAAAAAGCAGCGTTTTCCATGTAAAGCAGCGTCACACAACCCTCAGCTCTGAATCCATTCAGCTGAGGATTCATTCACTACATTAAAGTACATAAAACACTGCCTGTTTGCATTTTTATGGATTTGATCATTTATTACATGTTTTTTTAGAATACTTTATTCTGATTGGTCAATCTTCAAAAAAATCTTCAATCTATTAAAAAAAAAAAAAAAAAAAAAGTGAATAATGATCATTATCCATGACAACATAATATTAGTGATGGCTCATCCGAAGGCTAGTTTTCTATATGTATGTGTTTTGTCTTTGCAGGTTCTACAAGATAACAAAACAGTTATGAATCTTTGTATATTTGGTAACTGTTTGTGTAATAAGCTGCATAATGTACAGTAAACCAGTTATGAATGCAAAATTAACTCCTTCAGTTGGACTATGACCGGCTGATTGTACATTGTCTCTTATATTGGTTACTTATTATAGCTCTCTTCCTCTTTCTTTTACACATGAACACACACTTAAATATTACCTGATCTTGAATCAGTAATTCCACTAATAATCAGGAGGGACATACAAATAAACTTCATCTTTGAAGGACATGGATGCTAAAAATAAAAATATGAAAAAAAAGACGTATCATAATCAGAAAACTCTCAGAATGGTGGGTTAACATGCATGTATTTTCTTTATGTTACACATACCCAGAATATCTAAATTCAGAAAATCTATGTAGACTTGTAGAAATCTAGGTGAAAGTATTTCTCAGTTCTTCCATGACTTACCTTTAACTCAGTACTGACTGTTCTCAAGAGTGTGAATAAATAAGATGTTTTGAGAGATCATACAGGGATCATACCTGGTTTAGTTTTACTTTCTCTTACATAAACATCTTAAGTGATTACACAGTCCCTCCCATCATACTAGTTAAAACCTAACTAATTTACATCAGGTGTTGGCCTGATTTCTAATCACATTTAATGTTATTTTAATGACAAACAGAAATAAACTTTCACTGTAAATCAGATACAAACAGGACCCTCTACATGACAAAAGTGATATTGCATTTTTCTTCCTATTTGATTTCTTATAATACCCTGCAGGTAGGCTATTATATAGGCTCCTTCCCGAAATTAAGTCCTAAGATTTTTTTCTTCAAAAACTTTTCCTTTTATTCAAAAAACATTTTCCTCAAGAGATAACACAAGAGAGCATGACAGCATGTCAGGGGAGGTGCACAAACAACATTAACTAATTATTGATTACTAACTTGACTAATTTGCATTATAGAGAATAAAATAAAATAGCTAAATCATAATAGTGACTCACATCCAGATTTCCGTAAGTTCACTTTTGCACTTTTTCCCCTTATCAAGTACTGCTTCTGATGTTAATCATACATTGGCCGGCGCATATCACGTTTCAAGTAATTCAGGTATTAGTAGCTACTGGCTTCATGTGTTGTTATTATAAAATCTTATACTGACATAATTTATATTTGTTTACAAAAGCCATTTCAGTCAATAGTCTTTAAATCAAAACATTTTTTTAAGGTGATAAGGGACATAAAATCACCCGTTTGACAGGTAGAGTAAATAATATTTAATATTAATTGCTATTACACTTTTAAAATTGTATGTCCTTGCATTCCACTTTATGTAAATTCAGTCTCATTAGTAATCATCAGAGATGGGGTTGTTTTCATTCCACACAACCCTCACACAAACAAATGGATAAAATTTCTCATCAAACGACTTACCAGTGTAAGAGTAGATATGACACATGGACTCCACATCATAAAAGGAGACCAGACCCAGCTCATAATCCACAAACACACTGACCCTCTGAGGTTTTACACTCAGAGAGAGAGAGAGATAGGGAGACTCACAAGCCAAATAAACCCCATCTCTCAGGCTCACAGTGCAGTATCCATCCTTGGGTCTCAGAGTGATCAAGCCCTTCCTGTTAAAGGTTTCTTTGGCCACTCCTAAAAAACAGTTAGTTTGTTCCTTCAGCTGCACCTCATAGTAAAAACTCCCTGAGGAGATTCCATCCTTCCTAAGAACACCAAGATAATCATTAAATCTGTCAGTTTGCTCTTCATTCCCATCCAGCTCTCTTCTTTGTAAGTTTCCAACTTCCACTTGCTTCCCATCATCAGATACAGTGGCACATGGATGAGCTGTATCAGCATCCACTGCTGAAAATATTGAAATTGATTGAATATAGACAATTCTTTCTTTTTTTTTTTTTTAATTTATAGGAATCATTATAACTTTACAACAAGATAACAAAATAATGTTTGCAAAAATAATGTTTTTGTAATGTTCAATGTACTGTACATTATATTTTGAACAACAATGGTCACAATTTTGACATTGTATCTACTACCAATACAAATGTTCTGGTCTTGTTTTTCTTGTTTGATTTAATTCCTTAAATTAATCCACTAATTGACTTAATTCCTTAGTTAAAGGGGTCATCTGATGCAAAATTCACTTTACAAGTTGTTTGAACATAAATGTGTGTTGGAGGTGTGTGTACCCTTTAAAACTACACTCCATTACGCAAAAACAGTATTATTTATAAAATTATAGTGGATTTTGGCATCGGCAATGACGCTCGCTGTGAGAAATACCACAAATGGAGTGATACAAACAGTGAAACGGTTGGAGTTCTGATATCGCTTGAATATCGCACTCTTGGAAAAGGCTCTCAGCCAATCAGATTCGAGGACCAGAAAGAACTGTTGTATAAACGGATTTAATTAACAGATAATATAATTCCTTACAATTAACATTTTAGCTTAGTGGTTAAAACAGTATCAAATTGCATGTTCTGTATAGCATACTAACTAAATAGAGCAAAGCAGGCGTAGCGATTTTAATGAAGAAATTAATATTAATATATAAATATATTTAACTAAGAAGTAAATACACATGATGTAGTTAATAAAACATTTAAGTACATTTAAATTGCTATTGTAAGTAAATTAGTAAATCAAATCAAACTTAATGTCTCCCCCAATCTTATTTGTGTAACAAGTTGTAACGTGACGAATCTGCATTTTATTCTGGGAAGTCTATGGTATATTAATGCTTGCCTGCTGTGTGGCATAAAAGGATATTCAACATTTTATTTATTTATTTTACAATATACACAAACTACTGTAAAATCTGGAAATAACAAAAAAGTCAGATGAAAATTCCAACTCCACTTTATGACCCGGACACCAGATAAAGGTGATCGAAAGGATGCAGCCGTTTTAGCGGCTCAGTGTTCTACATTTACGTAGACCATTTACATCCTGTTATTTAATTTACAAAGAACAAAACTAAAAATAGATATTAGAATATAAACTGTTTAATCGTATATTTTCAGTAAGTCAGTGCAAAGTATGAGTGGATGAGTAATTTACTCTTTGATCTGCTTAATAAAGGCCTCATTTAGGTTGCCATGACAACCTCACGTTTATTGTTCTAGATTTACTATAGCTAAACTAAAATGTGTTTAAAAGTGTGACTGACGTGTGACTATTCCCCCCCATTTACACATAACATCTTAGTGAATAATCTTGTATGAGTACAGTATTCACAGCCTTCTGTCACAGCCTTATACAGAATAATAAACGGAATAATGATCTTCACTCTCTAGCAGTTACAGAGAGTCAAGTAAATCAAGTCACTTTTATTTATCTAGCGCTTTATACAATACAGATTGTGTCAAAGCAGCTTTACAGTGATAAACAGGAAAACAGTGTGTCAACAATGCAAACAAAATTCAGTTGTGCTGTACAGCAGCTCTAAAAGCAGGATAATAAACAGTATATTTTTCAGTCAGTTCACTGTTGATTCAGTAATGTCTGTGCAAACAAGTGGACAATATTGCCATATATTAAGTGTCCCAAACTAAGCAAGCCAAAGGCGAGAGTACAAATTGACAAAGCTTAAATATTATTCTTTAAACATCATAAGGCTGTACTAGAATTTAAACAGCAATATAAGTAAAAATGAATATATCATATGAAAATACATCATAAAAGATTCACTCGTTACTGAAATGACAAATGGGAAATAAAGATGTATGATAGTGCATGATATATTATTATTAAATTACATGTTGGTTAAAACTGAAAGTGTTGCACTCGAGAAACACTTACCTGAAGCGAAACATTTACAGTAAGCCTATGTCGTTTAAAAACAGTCTGAAGTAACAATGTCATACAGACACAGAGAAGCTCTGTAATCTAACAGAGACCAGATGATGATGAACAACAACAACAACAACAACAACAACATAAAAGACAACAACAATAATAATAATAATATTAATTATTATTACTATTATTATTATTATTATTATTATAAATAAGGAAACAATCACTGGATGATTATTAGAAGCGTCACAGCATCTATTAATGTAGTATCATTAATTTCAGATTGACACAGATTCACACAAAGAGAAAACTGCTCACCATTACTGGTAGAATATAATGAAATGTGGATCAGAGTTCAGACGAAAATCTGCTGCAGCTGAATAAAATTGCATAAAGAAATATTTGACTGATGAAGTGTGAACAGATTAACACGACTGAAACAGTATGGTTTATCGGTGTTCTTCAAGTCATCTCAGGTATTTTTAAAAGGATAATGTATATTTATAATGCCATAATCAACATGGCCTTTTTCAATGTATAGAATTCTATTAAAATAATAAAATTTCTGCCTAATTCTGTGATAAGAAGCCACATCAGTTGGAAGTAATTACAAACACACAATTGACACTATTACACCTGATATCTGATATCGTGACAGCCCTAGATGCTAGCAATATCATTAGAAATCATCACAGATGATTAGTGGTTCAGTGGGGTTTTTACAGTAATAAAAACCCAAACTGACAAATGGATAGAGTTTCTCATTAAAAGACTGATCAGTGTAAGAGTAGATATGAGACATGGACTCCACATCATAAAAGAAGACAAGACCCTTTTCATAATTCACAAACACACCAACCCTCTGGGGCTTCACTCTCAGAGAAAGAGAGCCATATGGAGACTCACAAGCCAAATAAATCCCATTTTTAAGAGAGACAGTCCAGTATCCATCCTTAGGACTCATAATGATGGTCCCCACCTTCCTGCTGGATTCTCCAACCACACCTAAACACCACTCAGTTTGTCCCTTCACCTGCACCTCATAGTAAAAACACCCTGAGGAGAATCCATCCTTCCCAAGAACACCAAGATATTTAACAGAATTGTTGTATCGTTTTTTGTTTCCATCTCTCACTTGTTTCCCATCATCAGACACGATGAGACGTGGATGAGCCGTATCAGCATCCAGAGTCACATACACTGTAAAAGAAAATATAAAAATTCAGCTTTACAGATGAACATACCAGTCAAAAGTTTCGACACGTACCAATTCTTTAGTTTTACTTTTTATTTTATTTTACCATAATAATAGTAAATTAATGAAAACTCAGAAGTAACACAAAGTGAAGTATGGAATGATTTAGTGACCAAATATATTTTCTTTTTTCTTTGGTTTAACAAACTATTTACCTGCATATGTTCGTATATGTGTGATCACTATAAAACAGACAGTAAAGTATGGAGTTAAAAAGGGAGCATAAAAGAATGCTTATTATCATAAAAAAAAATTTAAAAAAACAAACAAAAAAAACTATTATTTGAGAGAGACTTTAAACAGTTTTACTGGCATATAATCTAATACAAATCTAATTTTATGTGCATATGATTAAACAGTGCATATTAATTTGATGCTTTGTGGATCAAAAAATTACGTCATATAAACAAAAATTACCATCTCGTATGTGTCTCTTCTGACTCTGTAAAAATTGATAGTCTGAAGATGCTTATAAGTAGATGAGAAAAGAACATTGAAAGAATGTAAACACCAAGGAACAACAGATTCAAACAAAAGACAAAATGTAAATTAATGTTCTTTGCGGCTGTAGATGACGTGTGTCTAAATGTATATCATTGTGGTTTTAGTTTTTATAGGCAAGACAATGAGAGGATGAGAAACTTCACAATATGTGACCCTGGACCACAAAACCAGTCATAAGTGGCAATTTTCTGAAATTTAAATTTATACATCATCTGAAAGCTGAATAAATAAGCTTTCCATTGATGTATGGTTTGGTAGGATAGGACAATATTTGGCCGAAATACAACTATTTGAAATTCTGGAATCTGAGGGTGCAAAAAAATCTAAATACTGAGAAAATCGCATTTAAAGTTGTCCAAATGAAGTTCTTAGCAATGCATATTACTAATCAAAAATTAGGTTTTGTTATATTTACAGTAGTAAATCTACAAAATATATTCATGGAACATGATCTTTACTTAATATCCTAATGATTTTTGGCATAAAAGAAAAATCAATAATTTTGACCCATATAATGTATTTTTGGCTATTGTTACAGATATACCTGTGCTACTTATGACTGGTTTTGTGCTCCAGGGTCACATATAATTCTAATTTAAGTGGGCTTTGAATTACTAAAATCTAATTGTTAGTCTTAGTGTCCTATGTCTCTTTCAGTTGCTCAAATTTACATTATATATATATATATATATATATATATATATATATATATATATATAAAACATGTGTAATCAATATATACTGTATATTTACAGTATATGTACTACATTTAATAATAATAATTTTTAAAAAAAAAACTTACTTCTGTTTAAATGAACAAGAACAGCTATCAATATTCCAGCACTCACAATGAGCACAACAACAGCTAAAATCAAGATGTCCAATGTCCTCCAAGAATTAAACGTTACCTGTAATAAGCAGAGAATCACAAACTTGAGCACACAGGGTTATCCATCTCAAGTGGACCAATAGAGGTTTAACAAACTATTTAGCTTTGTGAAGACATTGATACATAGATACAGTTAATCAAGCAATCATTAAACTTTTTGTTTAAAATGTTTTTTTTTTTAAAGAAACTTTTGTGACACCACTGTCAACTTTAGATTGGTAGTTTAATCTTAGATTTAAGATTTAATTTGATCTACTGCTTCAATTTACCATGAAAACATAAGAAATATAAATTAAACCTATATGGCAAATAATAGGGATCTGCCCGAAGCCAAATACCTTATTTGAAAAGGAACGGATAATGGATTCAATACGAATAATGAATTGTACCGAATAATAATAAACATATTTGGCCTACACAGTCGTGCCATAACAGGTGATCCAGGGATAGCATGATACTATACACTGACTTTTCAGCAGAAACAGCAATTTTCAGTTTTGAGTCAAAATAGTTTATGAGTTTTGATAGTTTTATCATCTCTTACAATGATGTTTAATTAGCTTTTCTCAGATGGCACATGTTGACTGTCTCAGTGTATATTTCGTGCACACAACGTGGATAAACTACAAATAGTAAACATGTCAGCTCTGTGGACACTATAGTGCTGAATTAACAATATTGATTTCTCATTTTAAATATATACTGATATGGATTTTCAAATCTCAAGGTCAAAAGAATATTGTATATACTATTTTCTGTTGATGCCCAGGCTGTAGCTGGGGTATGCAGGGCCCTGGTTGAAATTGTGGGAGGGTGTCTCCCTCAGTTAAAATTGTCATGGGCCCCCCCAAAAGCCTGGGGCCCCAATATTCATCACCACCTTTTTCTCCACTAGCAGTTCATTTTACTGTTGAAAATGCCATTTGATTTCACTTTTTATAGATCCCCTGAAAGAGATCGGGATGCCCGCACTGCAAGCGCATGACCATGGCATCACTGCGATCGTGTCTCTCCTTTCTGAGGAAAGGAGGAGACCCGTCTGTCACTACCCATCCTGGTTTCTCTGCTCTAAGGATTCTCTGAGGATCACAGTGATTTTGGGATTTTGAATGGAGCGAGGAGCAGATTTTTCAAAAGTCAGAGTGTTGTGGTATTCACTCGCTCCGAGAGCACTCCACTACCGCTCCATCACGAGTACAATTCATGCCAACGGCCCATAATATAGCTGCATATTTAGCAAGAATTCACATGTTAAACATATTTAGCTAGCTTGACACAGATGGATCACTCAAATCAGAAAGAATGTTGACAGTTATGATGACGGTGATGGACATGAGCACAAGTTCTCAAGGAATTTGTTTATTCCTTCTATACTGAATATTTTCAGTGAAAGCATGATTTAAACAGGTACGGCACTTATTCACATGCAATCCCTCTCTCAATAATGCATTCAAACAATTGTAATCTTACAGTGCTACTTCATTTGTATCCCTGTATCCAATTTCAAATAAGCAGAAATCTGTACGAAATGCAGCAAACCTTAGATTAAATAACTGACAAAAACACACTGTTATTTGCATCCTTCACAAATAAAATTGCACTGCAAAAAGCAGCAATGATACCTTTTAATGCTGACAACCATGTAATTAGCTTGGCATGTGGTAGGAAAAAGTTTGCACACTAGTTGTTCCAATAAGCCACTTTGAAACTACTTTTTCTTTTAATATATGTTATGAACAGAACTGTAATATTTTAAACATACTGAAATATTTTATTCATGAAGCGAATGCGGAGTGGTGTTTCTGATATCAGTGAGGGAGGAGTCGAGTGGGGAGCAGGAAATGGTGAACCCGGAGTGGAGGTGGGGCGGAGTGATTATGTAATGCTTGGAGCACGGAGGGGAAACTGTTGCCGCTCCACTCCACTCACGTACTCTGCTTGCTACCCTCGATGGCAGGGCGGCTAGGGGGTATGTTGACGTTCCCCAGGTGGAGAGAGCGGTTGCGTTGCATCTGTGCCTGCAAAACACCGCCACCTGGAGGAATCGTCTGCGCCTCCTGTCCAAAGCCTGTAAGCTGACGTCAACGCTTGCTTCCAAAGCTTACAGTGCTGCGGGCCAGGCCACCTCTGCCCTGCATGTCCACCAAGGCCAAGGTTGATGCAGAAGCTGTGCACAGTGACTGACTTCGCCCTCTGGGTGACTAAATTCATGGCATGGTCCCTTGGCCAGGCGATGTCCACCTTGGTGTTCCAAGAGCATCATTTCTGGTTTATTCTCGGTATTGAGTTGGACTCGGTCAACATGACAGCGTGTCTTACCAACGAGCACGGACAATCAGTGCTGAACTGCCTGAATTCCTTCAGAGGCAGGACAGTGGTAACACTGAAACAATTTCAGAGGCTCCTGGGGCATATGGCATTCGCAGCCGTGGTCACGCCACTCGGATTGCTCCATATGAGACCACTTGTTACACAACCAAGTCCCGAGATAGGCATGACACCATGGCACACATTGCATGACCATCATGTTGATGTGCCACCAAACATTCAGCCCCTGGTCGAACTGCTGCTGCAGGGCAAGCACATGTTGGTCCACACGGACAACACCACGGCTGTATCATATATCAACCGCCAGGGAGGTCTATGAATGAATGAATGATGCATTTATATAGCGTTTTATTGTGTATTGCCATACACCCAAAGCGCTTTACAATCATATGGGGGGTCTCTCCTCAACCACCACCAATGTGCAGCATCCACTTGGATGATGCGACGACAGCCACAGGACAATGGCGCTAGTGCGCTCACCACACACCAGCTACAGGTGGAGAGGAGAGAGAAAGATAGAGCCAATCGAGTGGATGGGGATTATTAGGAGGCCATGATTGATAAGGGCCAGTGGAGGGAATCTGGCCAGAAAACTGGGGTTACATCCCCACTCTTTACGAGAAGTGCCATGGGATTTTTAGTGATCTCGGTTTAACGTCTCATCCGAAAGACGGTCATGGTGCATGTCACAACTCGCCCACCATCTCCTCTGGAATCAGACATGGCTCAAGTTGCTGCTGCGCTATCCACATTCCAGGGGAGCTCAGTTATGCAGCCCTGTCCCTGTACGCGCCCTGCGCATATACATGGACCGCACCCGGAGCTTTAGAAGCTCCGAGCAGCTCTTTGTCTGCTATGGAGGCCAGCAGAAGGGGAAGGCTGTCTCCAAGCAGAGGTTGGCCCACTGGATAGTAGATGTCATCGCCTTGGTGTACCATTCCCAAGGCGAGCCTTGCCTCCTGGGGATGAGGGCTCACTCCATCTGTGGTGTAGCCTCCTCCTGGGCTTCGGTGCACGGCGCCTCTCTAGCAGACATCTGCAGAGCTGCAGACTGGGTGACACCTAACACCTTCGCCAGGTTCTACAATCTTCACGTAGAGCTGATTTCTTTCCTTGTGTTGGGGAATAGGCAAGTGTCGGGAAGAACCGGCTTGGTGCGACGCTTGTTGCACCATTCGCCCTCACAAGGATGGCGAATCCTGGTCGAGTTCCTCCAGCACCCCTGGCAGTCAGACTCGGCAGAGGAGTCTGACGCCAGGCCCAGTACTTGTGTTAGCATGCCTGGAGGTCCGGTCAGCCCCTGTACTGGGCTGGGTGTCCCATATGGTGTGATTCACTGCGGGCAATACCATATGTGTATTCTTCCACGGGTAGCTTTGCCTCTCAGTGAACCCATGTCTTCCCCTTGACAGATCCCTACTCCCAGGAAGGACCTGCCTCAGAGACCCATTCCATATGTAGCACTGCCCCCTGTGGGTCAGTCCATATGTCCACATATCACCTTCTTTTTGGTAGGATGTGGTCTCCATAGTGTCCTTCTCCCTTGGATCCAGGCACACTTCCCCAATGTTTCCATCTGGTCTAGTTGTAGAAAAAAAAAAAGATCTGAAGCAATCTTTTTTCTGGAAGTTGAAATTCCTTCTGTTAAGAAATTTCTGTGGACGGAACAGCAGTATGGCCTTCTCCAGCAGCAATGTGCTCACCTTTGGCCCCTCTCAGTACCCAGATCAGTGAAGTGCAAGACACATACTTTAACTTCTCGATTCCATGTTCTCTAATCAGCAATATGTAGTCTCTTTTATTTGAGGTTGTGAATGATCCTGTCCTGACATAACTTTTTATAATTTAAATGATAAGATACATTTAGTTTTATTATTTTAATTATAAGAAATTTAAAGAAATGTTATATTATGAGGAAGAATACTTTTATGAGCTATAAAATGTTTGTTAAATGAAAACATTTAAACATTTAAAACAGATTTTTCATGTAATTTGAAAAATTTACGGGTCAATCCCCACCCACTTTCGGTTTTATCCAAATACAGATACAGATAGTTTTGAGATTGCTACAGATAAAGATGCAGATAATGGCTCCACTGTGCATCCCTAAATAATATTTTAAAATCACCTATGAGAGAAATAAAGTAATACACAATCAGTGTCAATACATACTTGTGGTTATAATCTGTGTCTCCAGCATGTGATGTCTCAGTTTGACTGTGCAATGAATCTTGTCACTGTGATGTATAGTGATAGTGTGTTTCGCACTGAATCCGTCTGTGTTTCTGCGTGTCTCTGTAGTTTCTGAACTCAAACTGACTCCTTCACTGTCCAGCCACTCAAGAACAGGTTCAGGATACCAACCTTCAGATTCACACTGTAGATGAAGCCCTCCTGAATGATCAAACCCATCTACTATGATCACTGGAGGATGTCCTAAAACAACTACAGATCAAGATGAAAAATATTGACTGAGTGAAGGTTTTTTTTTTAATCTATAAACAAAACAATGAAAGTCTGTGTTCCACTGTAGCATTTGGACCAATCAGACACAATTTTTCATTAGATTTAACAAATCAATTAGTCATTAGATTAACAAAGAATCACAGACCCCTCACCCAATACCAGGGCCGTCGCTAGGAATTCTGGGCCCTATGCACTGAATTTGCTATGGTGCTCCCTCAAAATCACGTTCATTGAGTTGCGATCATAAAATGTAAAATAACGTTTGGGGTGATGGGTCATAGGGCCTTCAATTGGAGTAAATAAATGAATAAATAAAACAGGACAGAAATGATAGATATTACTGAATTCACAACAAATGCAACAAACTTAATACTGCATTTTTGTCACATAGAAAAGCACTTGACAGTAAAGCATTGATTTTGAGCTATACTGCTGGAAAGTTACTGCTAATAAATTCTGTTATCATTTCCTCACTCTCATGTCATTCCAAACGACTTTACTCTGTTGAACACAAAAGAAGATTTTGTAGAATGTTACCAAACCATTTTGGTTACCCTTGATTTCTGCTGTACGGACAAAAAATTCTTGAATTTCTCAAATTATGTTCCATAAGAAAGAAAGAAAGAAAGAAAGAAATTTGTACAGGTTTGGAATGACATGATGTTGAGTAAATGATGAAAATTTTCATTTTTGGGTGAATCTCCCTTTAAGAACTTTAATATTTGTAAATAAGAAGCACCTAATTTATATAAGACACCGATATTTATCTTTAATCAGGCCCTTATTGAATTAATATTTTACTTCAATTAAAATTCATTAGAACTAAACATCTAAAAAGAAAGAAGTATCCAGAGTTTAACTGACAAGTATTAGTAGGATGGTGGTCACAAGAAGTAAAACCATGGTCCTCATTACCAAGGTTATATGGATTTTAAAATAAATAAGTAATAATAAACTATAAAATTTGTTAAAAAAATAAATAAATAAATAAACCTAAACATGAAGAAACTACAAAACAGCTTCTATGAAATTAAAATAGCATATTCCCCAATATGTAATAACAGTAACATTTATAATAAATACATTTCTGCCAACACATAGGCTATTTGAACAGTGTTAATAGCTTCAAGTTAAATTACTATGGTGCTGAATTGACAAGTGTTTTCCAATATATCTCATTGTCGTGGCTGTTTTCAGCCAGCATCACTACAGAACCTTTAATGTTCTCATATCACACAACTTTATAACAATTCTGTGTCACATCTGAATGGATCAAGCGACTCACGCTGTTTATCACTTATAAATCATGGCAGAAGCGCGGCGCACTTTCTTCAATGCTGTGCGGGAGACTGATCCGGCTGGCGGATGCATCGGGTAGCGCTGCTTCGCGCTTTTGTAGTATTTACTTTATGCGGTTTCGCATTGCCTGTAATTTAAAAACAGTGCCTAATATCGAGGATGTCTCCCTCGTGTCGGCGATCGGCCCACTACTTGAATGGAATGTCCCGGTGTTCCCGATGGCCAGTGGGCGATCGCGGGCACCCCAGACCTCTGGGCCCTATGCGCTCTGTCACCCTTTTCCCCCCACTAGCGACGCCACCCTGCCCAATACACATTCTGGGTGCCAGTATGTCTGTGAATTACTCCAGGCCCCCGGTTACCATGGCAACCAGGACACCTCAGCCAGACCAGATAAACTTTATGACCTAATGGCATGTTGAGAGTTCTTCCTCTCACCATCTTTGAACCTTAGGAAAGACATTATGCCATAAAAATGGACTCTTCTCTAATTAATTCATAAAAAAACCTTTCTCTGAATGAACACACATATCCTTCAGGTCATTGTGTATATTATTACTGTTCTTGTATATGTTCTTGTGTATTGTATACTATTTTATGCATGCTTATGATAGATCACTAGTTAATATCACCTCACTTATACCATGTTTGGTCGCTATCAATTCGTCTTCGGATGATCTAATTGAGAGTGTATATTATATGTTGATACCTATGCAACATATTAGTGTTCTAAGAATCTTTACTAGTTTGTATATCAACATCCGATCCAGTTACATATGCAAATTACCATGCTTGGAGATAAAGAGTCGTAAACTATCCCTCCAAAAGTTCAAGACACCATTGGCTCTTTGACACCCGAAAGGAGTGACCTCTATAGCAGATAAAGGTCTCACATCAGTGACCCGCCGGCCAGTCTGCGGTTCTTTCAGATACTGAGAAGATGAGGATGTGAGCTAGAAGTCTTCTATACCTTACGCTTGAGCCAGGCTTCGGCCTTGACTTTCCATTCATCCAAGATCCTAGGATCTCATCTGATGTCTCTCTTAGTTCTCTCATCACCTTCATCTGGGAGAAAACTCTCCCAATCACCACCAAGCCAGAATAACATCTTTTGGAGTTCATTACCCTTCAAACCCAGAAGAACTTGAAGAACTCCAACACCACCAAACCTTCAAACCATCAAAACTTTCATCTGAGACTGCATCCGGACACTCGTTCAACGACCAGGGCAATGCAAGTGTCCTACATTTAACTAAACGAAACAGAGGTTTAGTATAAGCGATAGACCCCGTTGTAAAACGGCACTGATGGTTTTTAACTCAGGTAGTTCTGACTCATTTTCCATAACTGCATTCTCTAGTTTCTCTAATGGGTTCATTCATCCACTTTAGCTCCCCTTTTGTATGTACGCGTGAGTGTATGTATGTTTGTTTGTTTGTTAGACTAGTTTGTGTTAGTGTTTAGTTAATAAAACTCTTGTGCACAAATTACATGAGTTTCTGATTCTGCCTTGCAAATTAATGTCCCTTTATGATTTTGAGCCTTACTACATGCTCTAATGCATTAATACTTAGGATAGTATTTTCTGTGGCCACGAAAATATCCTTTCTTAGAGCTGATATGAACTTACATGGAATGTTCGCTGGACGAACAGATTAGTTGATGGCAATTTAATTCTGCTATAGTTACTACTTGCAGCTGATATAAATATTTGTAATTAATCATAAGTAATTGTAATTATTTATATACATTTCCCTTTTGAGCTAATTTGCTACTCCACAGAAGAACGGATGTCATATAGGTTGGGTGAATAGATGAGGAATACTTTTATGTAAATGAGGAACTACTTTGATACATTAACACTTACACTCTTTAAAAGGAGCAAAAATGACCTGATCTTGAATCTATAATTCTACTAATAATCAGGAGAGTCAAACAAAAGAATTTCATCTCCAGAGGATCTCAATGCGATTAAGAAATATATGGAAAAACAATTTTTATAAATGCAGAGAATGATGTGTCACTACAGTATGTGTGTGTTCAGCCTCAAAATATTTGCCTACGTATATATTTTTTTGACTAAATATAATATTTCACACACATACACACACCTTTCTGTTACAAGAAAACTGGTTAAACCAGTCATGAAAAAAGTAGGATGCAAATACTCAACGCGTATCTACATATAGCATTTACTTTGTTTTGTATTTGTAAAAACAACAAAAAAATCATCCTTTAAAAAAACTCTTATGCCCTTTATATTTATTTACATTTGTAAGAATAAGTATTCTTTGTTCTAAACCAATAGAAGACCTCATATCAGTCATGCTAAACAAACTCTTGTTCAGGTAAATGTATTTCTCAATTGTGACTTACCTACTCAGTTGTTGATATGATATATGATATGATATTAATAAAGCAATCAAGAGTTCATATGACAGTTTATAACGGTCATAAAGAAAATAATCCAGGTTGATTTTCACTTTAACCGATCACCGAACAACCCACGCAATGAAAGAGTCCCTCCCATTATTCCAGCTAATAAACGGGCTGCTGAAATCATTCTCTGTGTAGTCAAGTGTCTGCAAGCTTTGACTATAGGATTTATGATTGGCATTTGTGTAGGTGGTCTCCAATCAATTTGATGGAACGCAATAGATTTTTAAGTTAAAAATCTAATGAAATGAAACCACAAATACAACACCACTTTTAAAGTTTAAAGAGCTGTTGTTTTTTTTTTTTTTGGAAAAAATGAGTGAAATATTTGACACTTGGCCCAGGCGCTATTATTTCACACACAAATTCGCACACACATGATAACAAATGATAACAAAAACAGAGTTAAAAAGACAGTATGTTAACTGTATGATAAGCTCTTCATGATGCTTTTCATTATTATCCAAATGTCCAAATTTTTAACTGGTAGTGTAAATAATATTTAATATGTATTGCTATTACTCTTGCTATTATTGTATTTCCTTTCATTTAATTTATTTCAACATGCAAATTCAGTCACTGATCTCAGTAGTAATCATCACAGATAATCAGTGGTGTAGAGTTTTCATTCCTCAGATACCCCAAACTAACAAATGGATAGAGTTTCTCATCAAAAGACTGATTAGTGTAAGAAAACATAAGAGACATAGCCTCCACATCATAAAAAGAGGCAAGACCCTTCTCATAATCCACAAACACACTGACCCTCTGAGGATTCACACTCAGAGGAAGAGAGACATATGGAGACTTACGAGCCCAACACTCCCCTTCTCTCAGACTCACAGTCCAGTATCCAATCATAGGACTCACAACGGTCAAGCCCTTCCTGTTGACAGATTCTCTGGCCACTCCTAAACACCACTCAGTTTGCCCCTTCACCTGAACCTCATAGTAAAAACACCCTGAGGAGAATCCATCCTTCCCAAGAACACCAAGATAATCATTAAATCTATCTTTTTTTCCATCCACTCCTTGCAGTTGTGTCTTTCCATCTCTCACTTGTTTCCCATCACGGGACACGATGAGACATGGATGAGCCGTATCAGTATCCAGAATCACATCCCCTGCTGAAAAATATAGAAACATCTGCTTTACAGACGAGTATAATAAAATACAGGCAATATTATGGTAACTTTACAACAAGATAAACAGGAATAAAAATACATCATTGATTGTAAATAAATGTAATGTTTAATGTTCTGATCATGTTTTTACTGTTTTATTTTATGTGCTTGAGTTTTCTCTGTGTGTCATTTTGATGTTCATTGCTGGATCGCCTGTTGATTTGATTGTCTTGCTTTTCTTTTGTTAAATATTTATAAATCTAAATATATAGTTTTCTCTTATGGCACTAAAACTGCATTTGATCATTTAGGATTTGAATCATTTGATTGCATTTATACAGTGCATTATACAAAACTCCCAAATACATATAAAATGTTTGACACAATAATGAATTTGGGAAAACAGAATTATTAAAATAAATAATTATGTTATTAAACATGAGTAATTTTTACTCACCTGTGTGTGTTCTTAAATGTGTGATCTCTAAAAACATGAAGTACGAAGTTATAAAGGCTTCATAACAGAATTCATCTTTAGATCAATAATTAGATCAATAATTTAGATCAATAATTTTAATCACCACTTTACAGTGTTTGTATATCTTATAAAAAAATATAATGAATTGTATATATACAGTATCTCACAAACGTGAGTACACCCCTCACATTTCAAGGGACAATACTATAAAAATTAAACTTGGATATATTTTAGAGTAGTCAATGTGCAACATGTATAGCAGTGTAGATTTACTGTCCTCTGAAAATAACTCAACACACAGCCATTATTGTCAAAATAGCTGGCAACAAAAGTGAGTACACCCTAAGTGAACATGTCAAAACTCTGTCCAAAGTGTCAATATTTTGTGTGAGCACCACTGTTATCTAGCATTTCCTTAATCCTCCTGGGCTTGGAATTGACCAGAGCTGCGCAGGTTGTTGCTGGGATCCTCTTCCACTCCTCCATAATGACATCACGGAGCTGCTGGATGTTAGACACATGATGCTTCTCCACCTTCCGCTTGAGGATGCCACACATGTGGTTAATAGGGTTCAGGTCTGGAGACATACTTGGCCACTCCATCACCTTCACCTTCAGCTTCATCAGCAAGGCAGTTGTCATCTTGGCCGTGTGTTTGGGGTCATTATCATGTTGGAAAACCCAGTTTCTGAAGGGAGGGCATCATGTTCTGCTTCAGAATGTCACAGTACATGTTGGCATCCATGTTTCCCTCAATGAACTCCCCAGTACCAGCAGCACTCATGCAGCCCCAGAACATGATGCTACCACCACCATGCTTGACTGTAGGCAAGACACAATTTTCTTGGTACTCCTCACCAGGCTGTCACCACACATGCTGAACACCATCTGAGCCAAACAAGTTTATCTTAGTCTCATTAGACCACAGGACATGGTTCCAGTAATTCATGCTCTTGGACAGGTTGTCTTCAGCAAACTGTTTGCAGGCTTTCTTGTGAGCCAGCTTCAGAAGAGGCTTCCTCCTGGGACGACGGCCATGCAAACCGACATGTTGCAATGTGTGGCATATGGTCTGAGCACTGACAAGCTGACCTTTCACTTCTGCAACCTCTAAAGTAATGCTGGCAGCACTCATGCGTATGTTTTTTTTTTGAAGCCAGCTTCTGCACCTGACGCACACCACGAGGACTCAACTTCTTTGATCGACCCTTGCGAGGCCTGTTCCGAGTGGAACCCGTCTTGGAAAACCTCTGTGTGACACTGATCACTGTACTGTAACTCAGTTTCAGGGTGTTACTGATCTTCTTATAGCCTAGGCCATCTTTGTGGAGAGCGACAATTCTAATTCTCAAATCCTCAGAGAGTTCTTTGCCATGAGGTGCCATGTTGAACATCCAGTGGTCAGTATGAGAGAATTGTACTCAAAGCAACAAATTTTAATTGCTCTAATACAAGATACACAAATTTGTATGGTCCTGTTAAGCAGACAAAAACATGTACATGATGAATAGGACATGTGGCTTTGCATGGTTAAACGACATATAGCTGTTATCACTTAGGGTGTACTCACTTTTGTTGCCAGCTATTTTGACAATAATGGCTGTGACTACTCTAAAATATATCCAAGTTTCATTTTTATAGTATTGTCCCTTGAGAAGATATAATAAAATAGTTGCTGAAATGTGAGGGGTGTACTCACTTTTGTGAGATACTGTATATCACAGCATATTAATTCATTCATTCATTCATTCATTCATTTAAACAATTCAAAAGTAATAAATTAATATTCTAATGAAGCCATATAAACAAATTCACCTCGTAATATAATCATCTTCTGATTTTGTAAACGTTGATCACATTCTAAAGGCAATTCAGAAAAAAAGACGAAAAAAATTATAACTCTAACAAAGAACAAGCCATGTACAGCAAGTTATGTACATCTGCTAACTGAGTAAATAATATACAAACAAATGCTGACCAGGACCCAAGATGTACAAAAGTAATACACAGAGTCTGTTAAGAGACTGACTTTAAATGAATAATGAATTAATAACTTAATAAAGAAAAAATTCTTCATGTTTTATTCTCCTGTTCTCAAATTTCATAATGAAACATGAGAAAACAGCATTAAATAAATAGGCTATATACACCTGAGGGGTATTCCAGAAAGCAGGTAATGTGACTTAAGGACAATTCACACTGCACAGACAAACGCCAACAAACACCAACAAACAAGTTGGCTCAAGTTGGCTGCTGGATTTAGAATTTTATGAAAAATAACTGTCATGTTCACACTGCCCCAACAAACTTGGAGCCACAGAGAGTCAAGTAGCACCATGTCTACACCGGACGCTACAGTTGTCGCGTCGCGTGCGCATCCATTGTAGACAGCGTCACTGATTATAATCAATAGATCCTCTATTGTATTTTGTCGCGTCGCGCCACGCCGCTCGCATCTGGTGTAGATGGTGTAAGTCTGACTGGGGAAGAAACTGATGACCCTGTAACCACAATCAAAATTTTACTCTTATATAATGTCTTTGCGAGTCATTCTCCGCCTGAAAAGACAGCGGATAAAACGAAAGAGGTCATGGGTGAAGCACGCTTTACGTGAAATATGCGCATCGTAATGGCAACGGTTCGTGGCCACATCAAATTACGTCAGAGTTCGTTGTAGTTTGTTGGAAAATCATTTCACACTGCTCAGACATTCCACGACCCAACAAACGCCGATTAAGCATGTTCAGTCGGGTGAAAACAAACTCCAACCAACGCCAACAGATGCCGGCAGGGGTAACACACTGATCCAACAAACTCCAACAGACTAGTTTGTTGGTGTTTGTTGGTGTTTGTCTGTGCATTGTGAATTGGCCTATACACGGGTATGTTTAAGGGTAAGCAGATAAACTCAGCTTTCAGTTCCAAAAATGTAGGCAACTTTCAGGGCATGCAAGTAGCCATAGCAATCTGAACATAACCTGCTCCGGAGTACTTTGGTTTTCATCTGTTACTATATGGTTTTTCATCGTTTTATTTACTTGCACACTTTCTAATCATTTCGTTGATTGATTTAGTCTGTCTATTTAAGATCTGTGTTTCATTTAGTTCATGGTTAGGTCTCGTTGCACTTTACCCAACTGTTTTGTTCCTGTTTCTGAAGTGTCGAAGCGCGGATCGACTTTGAGAGTGAGTGTATCATGCTTGTTTACCTGTGCACCAAGCCTGTTTTGTCACTTAGCGCTGTATTATTGATGTCTGTGCTCCTGCCCTGCCTCCCACTCCCATTGCCTCTGGAGTGTCGACCACATAGCTCTGCCCAGAACCTCTGTACCCTTCGCTCCACCTTGGCCTGGTGACCTGACAGCTCCTCGCCCACTCAGCTCCACCTGGGACCATCGTTCTTTCAGCTCCACCGGGCTTCCTCGTTCCTCCTGCTCTGCCTTGGTCAGTCGTCACTCTGCCTGCGCAACTGACTTCCTGGCCTTCATCTACACTTAATCTCTTCACCCTTTCAGCTCTGATGGGCTCCTCCTTCCCTCCAGCTCCATGTCAGTCCTTCAGTGCCCTGGTTTCACTTCAGCTGCTTGTCTCCATGGCTCCACCTTGGACTCCACTCCACTCCCTTTGGCTGTGTCTCAGTCAATCGTCACCCTGATTCCTGCAGCCAAGTCTCACCATGGCTCCTTCCTCCCTCAACTCCAGTGTGGGTCAATGTCCTGGTCATCCTGCTAGGGGTTCCACCCAGGCCTCTCTTTATCTCTCCCTTGACCCTGCCTGTCTCATGTTCCTGCTTAGCATCCTCCACCTAAGACCCCTCCTGCCCTCCTCTGTTGGACTGTTTTTTTTTTTTGTTTTTTTGTTTTGTGGATGTTAAGGTATAAGGTCGCTTCTTGAAAGGAGGGATAATGTCAGGGTTTATCTGTGTTTGTTTTGATTTTGCACATGTTTTAGCTCAGTTTCAGTGCAATTCTGCTTAGGGCACCCATTTGGCCAGAAGTGGCCCTAGTCTTATGTGATAACCGTGAAACTAGCATACCTTGAGTAAGCAAATTTTGGGCATCCCGGTCTGGTCATGAGCGGCTCTCCTCACTTTTCCAGGTCAATCAAAGTCGCGTGGTATTGTTACTTTTAGGGGGGATTCTGACTTAGAGGCATTCAGTCATAATCCTATAGATGGTAGCTTCGCACCAGTGACTCCTCAGCCAAACATATGCACAAAATATCTGAAAATGCGGTTCCTCAGTCAACCCAGGTCACGCTCCCTATTAGTGAGTGAACAATCCAACACTTGGTGAATTCTGCTTCAAAATGAAAGGAAGAGCCAACATAGAAGGATCAAAAAGTGACGTTGCTATGAACACTTGACTGCCACAAGCCAGTTATCCCTGTGGTAACTTTTCCTGCTTAAAACCCAAAAAGCCCACTTTCACAGCCTTTATTCATACTGAAATCAACTGAGAGCTCACCGTATATGTGATGGTAAGCTAACCTTCCTTTCTGAATACACCTATAGGCCTACTTCTGTTCAACCAAAGAAACCAGCCAACAAGTGTCTAGCATACATAAACTCATTTTATATTGTTTAAAACCGTAATCATGGATTAAACACAAACATCATTTGAGATGTGGTGGAGTTTATATTGTTCATGAAAACTATTCACAGGCTAAAATAACAAGAAAACAAGAATTTATCTCTGTTTTTTTTTTAACAAACACAGCTGTCAGTATTCCAGCATTCATACTGAGCACAACAGCTACTGAAATCAGGATGACTGATGTCCTCCAAAGATTAAAAATATTACCTACAAAACAAAACCATAATTAAGCACACTGTGTAAATCAAACATTTTAAAATATATAATCATTATATATAATTAAAGTGTAATGATCAGTTTTGAATTGTACATACATACTGTTAATACAAAACTATTGTAAATCTAATGCTGCTGTGCTTTTAACTTAATGGCCTAAGCTGATAATCTTTTTTTTTTTTTTTTTTTTTTTTTACTGAATAAAAAATACCATGAGAACATGACAAACAAGAACAGGAACAAAAGTGTCTGTACTTACTTGAAGTGATAATCTGTATCCAGCATGTGATGTCTCAGTTTGACTCTACAGTGAATCTTGCTGTCTCTCTCATATACAGTGACAGTGTGTTTCACACTGAATCTATCTACGTTTCTGTGTGTCTCTGTAGTTTCTGGCCTCAAACTGACTCCTTCACTGTTCAGCCACTCAAGATCAGGTTCAGGATACCAACCTTCAGATTCACACCATAGACGAAGCCCTCCTGAATGATCAAATCCATCTACAGTGATCACTGGAGGACTTCC
The DNA here is from genome assembly GCA_039654775.1 of Spinibarbus caldwelli. Lineage (NCBI taxonomy): Eukaryota > Metazoa > Chordata > Actinopteri > Cypriniformes > Cyprinidae > Spinibarbus > Spinibarbus caldwelli. The sequence continues at coordinate 33,888,433 of CM077219.1, forward strand.
TGCAACAGCTACAGATGAAGATGAAGAACATTCATTAGTGAATCATAAAAAAAGCAACATGTACACAATGAATCATGACTTAACTCGTTAAATGATAGTTTTCATTGGTTTACTCACCCTCAACTCTGACAATAACAGTGGCATCAACAGACCAGGATTTGGACTGAATTAAACACTTATAATGTCCTTCATCAGAGACTTGGACTGATGAGAGTTTGAGTGATGCGTTTCCTCTCTGTAGTTCTTGATGATTCAGTTCTGTTCTTCCTCTGTAGGACTGACTCTGATTTGTGTTTCTGTCTTCATGATCCTCATAGAGATGCACTAATGAGTCTCTCAGATCAAGTCTAAACCACTCCACTCTCATGTCCACAACACTTATGTTGGGTTTGACTGAACAGGGCAGAATCACATCTTCACCAGCTACAGCAAACACAGGATCTGCAGGACCCACTACTTTATACTGCTCTGTTACAAGAGAAAGAGAATCTAACAGTCTAACAGGTTTTGAGTCTTCACTAAATTATGTGAACTGAGGTGTACTAATTTATTTACTCTCCAAACCTTCCTTTCCTTTTACAAAAGAAGATATTTTGTATAACGTTCATACGTCACTGAACAGTTACAAGTGGCAACCTCCAAAAGGACAAACAAATCATAAGAGCAGTACACTTAGATGTGTCAAGCCAGGTTTAATGTTGAAACTGAAAGGACACAAATTGATCTTACATGTCACACTGATCATAACACATCATGTTTGACTTTAGGGCTACAGTGAAAAGATAATGATGATCTATTTTTGGTCTGTTCCTTTCAAATAAGCTATTTTCAGATACTTTTATGGTAGTTTTTTTGTGTCAGGCCCTGGAAAATATATGCTGGTCATTATGCTTCTTTGCCATTTTTACTGTATTGAAAAGAGCAGCGAGTGTAAACATTCTACCAATGAAGAAATACAAACCTGAAGGATGAGTGAAAGATGACAATGTATGGTTATTCATTTTTGGGTGAGCTCTGTGTGACGGTCCATGAGTTTTAAAGATAAGTTAAAATGCATTACAAAATTCTTGTCTTTCTCTAAATTATTGATTAATATTTCATGTTGATGTATTTGTTTTTTTGTTTTTTTTTTGGTAAGCAATGTGTAGTAAGTGGGAAAATGTACAGAATTAACCCCTTTAGCCAGACGATGACCACCTTACTGTACATTATTCCATGTGTAATTATGTCTTCTTCCCACTTTAACACATAAAGAAACGCTTCATCTCTTTAAAAAGAATAAATCTTTACCTGATCTTGAATCCCCAATTCCAATAACAACCAGCAGCATCAAAAAAATGAACTTCATGTCTGAGAAAAACGGACGCTAAAAGAAAAATATGAAAAGAGAAAACATGTATTATAATCAGAAACTCACAGAATGGTGTTAACGTGCAATTGTTTTGCCTCAGAATACTTGCTTACACATACCAAATACATTTCACACACATCTACAATCACTTTCTGTTACAGAAAAACTGCTTAAACCAGTAGAAATGCCAAACGTCGTGATGCACATGACAGGGCTCTCAAGTTATAACAAAAGTTTGGAGTGAGATTAGGGGAGGGGCCACGTAAAGGAGAGGAGCAACTCAAATATTTGCAGCACCCAAGTTTTTGCTAACAGTTCAATTTTACCTATTGTTCATAATTGACCCGCACAAATAGAAATGATAACATCTGGTAAATCTGATGAAAGACAAATTCATTCTAATAAAATAAAAAGATTTATGTATTTAATAATACAAATGTATCAAAAATAAAAAGAAATTTTGCCCAAACAAGCCAACTGAACAGCAGTACTCAACGTATCTACTGTACACATACAGTAGGATTACAGTACTTACCCTGAGCATGTATGCCAAGCTTTGTGTGTGTGTGTGTGTGTGTGTGTGTGTGTGTGTGTGTGTGTGAGTGTGTGAGAAACAGAGAGAGTACACATTTCAGCTTATGTTTCATTTTTTTCTGTAATAAAATTAATTTATGTGTGATTTATGTGTAAATTATGTGCAATGTCTACTAGGGATTGTTAGGGCTATACAAGCATCTAGTGGCAACACAATGATATTACAGATAATAAATTGTGCTAAATGTTTATCTTAAGTCAATTTACAAATAATGCATTCAGATTTGTGGAACTCACAATGCGCTGAATCTCCACAAATTAGTGTCCTTACTTTGACAACCAATTTGAATGTAACAAGAAACTGGTGTCTGAAAAGAATATATATATATATATATATATATATATATATATATATATATATATATATATATATATATATATATATATATATAATATTTATTTATTTATTTATTTTTTGCCAGTAGGGATTTCGCCTAGGGCGTCAAATTGGCTAGAAATGGCCCTGGCTGCAGTTGCTCAAAATCGGCTGCGAGAGCCTTGATGACGACACACTTTATTCTCATTGGTTAGATTCTGTGATGAGAAACACGAGGTGTGTTGCGTGTTTATTCTAACAATTCAATTCCAATAAAGCTTTAGTGTAGTCGCACTGTTATATTGAGTTATTTTTTATCAAAAACACTGATAAAATCATATATATGCCCACTTTATTGGTATTTAAGTAGTATATGTTTATGATTTATTGACTTTTCAGCATTGTTACAGGTACCCCAAAGACGTTTGTGTATGGAAACACCGTGCGAGCGTCACTACCGGGAGCAGAAAGTGTCCGACTTGAAGTCTCCGCTTTTAATTCCGCCCCGACTGCAAGCGGCTGCTCTCACCAGCCGGTGGCAGGCTAGTGTAGTGCATCTCGAACGCATCTAATGTTTACTCCAAAGTCAAGAACACGTGCATCATTCATTTTTCTATATGAAAACTAAACATTTCAATAAAACACACACACACAAACAGCAGCATAATTTTAAAAGCAACAATCAAAATGTGCACGATAATTAAATCAGTTTATAAAATGAACTATTCACTTTTAATCCCATTTTGTCATGACAATCCTGCATGAAAATTTACAAAATGAACAATACACTCTTGGGCCCATTTTGTTATGACAATCATGCAAAAAATAACTCCCCTGAACAATCAAAATATACACAATAATTAAACTGAAATGTATAAAATGAACAATTCACTTTTAATCCCATTTTGTCATGTCAATCCTGCATGAAAATTTACAAAATTAACAATACACTCTTGGGCACATTTTGTCATGACAATCTTGTATAAATTCGAATTAAAATGTATCAAATGAACAATTCACTCTTAGGCCCATTTTATGACAATCCTGCAAAAATAACTCCCCTGAACACAAGATGAAATATGAAGGGCACTCTGAAAGCTTCTGGTTGTTCCAGGAGATTGTTGAGGGCCTTTTCCTTGTCCTCTTCCTCCATTATAAGGAAAAGAGGCTCTTCCACTGACCCCCTGAGCAGATGTCTGTTGTAATGGAGCCATTTCACAACTTCAGTCAGATTATTGGGATCTCCTTCATTACAGAATATTAAAGGAAAATGTAACTTTAATATTTCTTATTAATGTATTATTAATAGATAGAGAGAGAGAGAGAGAGAGAGAGAGAGAGAGAGAGAGAGAGATAGACAGACAGATAGACAGACAGACAGACAGACAGACAGACAGACAGACAGACGGATAGACAGATAGATAGATAGATAGATAGATAGATAGATAGATAGACAGATAGACAGAGATAGATAGACAGACAGACAGACAGACAGACAGATAGATAGATAGATAGATAGATAGATAGATAGATAGATAGATAGATAGATAGATAGATAGATTTGAGACGAGACATACCTCACAATCGTAGCCTGTTATCCATTGGAAGGGCCTCTTGTAAGGTTTCTGCACGTATGATACATGTATCTTGGTTAATTACAAATTGGTCAGAAGGGGGTGCAAATGTAATGGTGGGCTGGACGAAATGTCAAATGTCTTTCAGAGAAAACTCCAAAGTTCTCCAGAAGAATAAGAGTCCACCATCTCTGTTTGATTGGAATGCCACTCTGGAAAACACAAACATAGAGAAATCTTTAAATATAAACTGCTACAACATCATAAAGGTCAATTACTTTGATAACTACTTACAGATGTAAAATCAAAGGGTGCTCTTAAGACAAGATGTACTGGAAAACAACAACAAAAAAATAATATTCACCCTGTAAATGGCACAAAAAAACCTTCCTTTTTCTTTATTTAACAACTAAATAATCTCACCAATAATTGGTTGCAAAAATGTATCGTATAGCCTAAAATAAATAAATAAGTACACAGGTAAACTATTATGCAATAATATTTTGTGAGTACATATATTAAACAAACAACTGAAGATATTCATACCTCCACAGACAACTGCCTTGTTGAAGTGGATTTGAAGATGACTTTTTTAATTTGACCAATGGTCAAGCAGAAAATTGCTAGTAATTTCTGTAACACTTGTTGCACTGCTGTGTCACCTCTCTGAATCCTTATTTGTCTCTACAAGAGATGAAGTCACACACAATTATCTCAATCAATGATAACAAATGGGATTAAAATAACTAAACTATAAGGTAATATTAACTCAGAAACAATGCATGTAACAGAGGAAAGTAAAGCAAACTATTTATTTTTATGAATAAACGTCTTCAAAACTTCACCGCAAGGCCCATTTACAAGATGCATCTGAAAATTAATCAAAAGTTAATATATACTATAAAGTATGACAACAAATTAAAGCTTCAATATAAGATAATAAAGCCAAGCACACATTAAGTCTTTAGCAGACAAATGCTTAATTATTAAACATATGATAGCAAAAACATTACAGACCCACTGTGCTCTCTTGTTGTCAATAACTCCGCCCCTCACTTCCGGTCCTGTGGCTGCTGGTGCTGCGGGGCTGCAGCTGGATATATCTCAAGATGGCAGGTCGAGATAAAATGCCCTGCATGTTTCAAGATGCTTTGAGGTAGAAAGAAAAATTCAGTGACTTCTTGGAAATGCATGGACATTGTTTGAAAATTTGCTGGATGATTACATAGAAAAGAGAGAACAGATGATTCGTCTGACTGACTGACTGAACCAAACAATAAGGTTTCTTTTTATATTCTTATGGTGGGTTTGCCAAGTTTTAAGTGCTGAAAGAAATCTTTCCGAACTGCAAACACTGGCAACTGGTCTACATAATGCTAGTTTGACTGGACTCAAGGATTCTTAAAGGTCTGAGTGCATATGGACTGATGAACTGTGAAACTGAGTGCATATAGTATGTTGAATTGTAAACCCATTGTTCATGTGAACCACAATTAATTAATTATGAAATTGGTGCTTTACACCCCAGGGTATCTGAGGTGTCAAGGAATGACCCGAATTTTATTTAAGTTTTGAATTATGTAACTTTTTGTTGAATTTTTGGAATGTTTTTATGTTAAATGAGCTCCTGAACTGGGAATTGCATTTATGAATCCTTAATGCTTTGCCCCTGTTGAATGGTATATTTTTTTTCCTTTTCATACATACATACATACATACATACATACATACATACATATGCATGCATACATGTTAAGAAAAGTTTTTCTATTCCTTTAAATGTATGAATCCTTTGTAGGGTTTACTGACTAAAAGACTGAAGAAATTTAGCAGGTTTAATCACCTGCTTGGTGCCCCAGATTAATTGTGCCAATCTATTACATTAAAAAAAAAAATAATTGAAATTCCTCGGTCATGTGTTTTCTTCTGATGCCATTCAATTAGACTATGAGAACACCCAAGCCTTCAACTATTGGAAGGAAAAAGTGTGGAAGAAAAAGATGCACAACCAACCGAGAGAACCGCAGCCTTATGAGGATTGTCAAGCAAAATCGATTCAAGAATTTGGGTGAACTTCACAAGGAATGGACTGAGGCTGGGGTCAAGGCATCAAGAGCCACCACACACAGACGTGTCAAGGAATTTGGCTACAGTTGTCGTATTCCTCTTGTTAAGCCACTCCTGAACCACAGACAACGTCAGAGGCGTATTACCTGGGCTAAGGAGAAGAAGAACTGGACTGTTGCCCAGTGGTCCAAAGTCCTCTTTTCAGATGAGAGCAAGTTTTGTATTTCATTTGGAAACCAAGATCCTAGAGTCTGGAGGAAGGGTGGAGAAGCTCATAGCCCAAGTTGCTTGAAGTCCAGTGTTAAGTTTCCACAGTCTGTGATGATTTGGGGTTCAATGTCATCTGCTGGTGTTGGTCCATTGTGTTATTTTGAAAACCAAAGTCACTGCACCCGTTTACCAAGAAATTTTGGAGCACTTCATGCTTCCTTCTGCTGACCAGCTTTTTAAAGATGCTGATTTCATTTTCCAGCAGGATTTGGCACCTGCCCACACTGCCAAAAGCACCAAAAGTTGGTTAAATGACCATGGTGTTGGTGTGCTTGACTGGCCAGCAAACTCACCAGACCTGAACCCCATAGAGAATCTATGGGGTATTGTCAAGAGGAAAATGAGAAACAAGAGACCAAAAAAATGCAGATGAGCTGAAGGCCACTGTCAAAGAAACCTGTGCTTCCATACCACCTCAGCAGTGCCACAAACTGATCACCTCCATGCCACGCTAAATTGAGGCAGTAATTAAAGCAAAAGGAGCCCCTACCAAGTATTGAGTACATATACAGTAAATGAACATACTTTCCAGAAGGCCAACAATTCACTAAAAATGTTTTTTTTTTATTGGTCTTATGAAGTATTCTGATTGGTTGAGAATTGGTGGGTTTTTGTTAAATGTGAGCCAAAATCATCACAATTAAAAAAACCAAAGCCTTAAACTACTTCAGTCTGTGTGCATTGAATTTATTTAATACACGAGTTTCACAATTTGAGTTGAATTACTGAAATAAATGAACTTTTCCACGACATTCTAATTTATTGAGATGCACCTGTATGTAGCTTACAAAACTCCACTGAGGTCACACTTGCAACTCAGTCAGTTTTTCAAACAAAGCAGATAAAGTCATTTGAAATAAATCAGATTTTTATTACCCGAAACTTGGCATTAATTTTAGAAACCACAGTGAGGAAAAGCTATTCGACTGCATCTACATTATTTTTGTATGTAAAACATTTGGAGATTATTTACAGAAACTAATAACATTACTGAACATGTCCAACTGAGCAATACAAAGTATACAAAATACAAAGTATGATACAAAATATTGGAACAAATAGCCAAGTTTCAACAAAGTGACATAGACCCAACATGTCAGAACAAGATCATAAACAAATGAATAAAGACACTTTTTTTATTCTCAGGACTTATGAGATCTTATTAATTTATTTCTTAATATAATAAACAGAACCCACTTTTATTTATAAGATGTTTTTAATGTAATTAATCAATCAAAAGATTGTATGACTCGATTGTATGAAATTACATGAAAAACATTTTACACAGGCATGTATCGAACTGCACGCAGACGTCATCAGTGAGCGTCAACAGGGTCCTTTCACTCACCGTACGCCTGTCACGCCGCAGTTTCCAGTCTTCTATAGGTCAAACCACAGCAGCAGCAGAAGCAGAAATGATCCGATCGTTAAGTTTACTCAAATACTCTCTGAATGTCTCTCAGAGGGCTCATATCAGGCTGTTATCGTCCAGCAGAGGGGTCGGGAAAAGAATAGTCCCCGCGACATTCACTGGAGGTACATGTTTAACTAGTTTAATAGCCTTGTGTATGGATGAGCCGTCATTAAATAAAATTATCAGCGAATCAGAACACAGCAGCGTCATGAAATACTATAACGGGAAGAATGATTTTAATCAAATAAACGCAGGTTCTTCGTTTAAATATGTGTATTTGTCTCATTGAGTTTTGTGTTGAATAAATCTGTGTTGCTCAGTTGGACAGTAATGTTATTATCCTCTGTAAGTAATCTCCATATTTACGTGTGTATGCAGATGTAAAGACTATCAAGCATAGACAGTAGCAATCATCAAATCCAAACCCCTCTATAAGGTTAATAAAACATCAGTCCTGTTTAAATCTGATGATTCTGGCTCTTTTTGTCGAACAGCTGACACTAATGTCAGACAGCAGCGTCCTCGCAGCAGAGCAGTCAGTCTGTGGAGCTGCAGCTGTGGAGCTGGGGTCAGTGCGGCTCATCGCAGATACAGCACACAACAGGCTGAGAGCGCAGAGGAGGAGACGCTGCACACCATCATCAGTGACACAGAGAACGTTCAAGGTATGGAAGGAACGATTCAGTAACTTAACCCTGTAAAGACTATTGTGTCATTTGTTACGTGAATTTCTAAGGCCTCTAAATGATTAACATCAGCAAAACTTTGGTGAAAAATCATGTTGTTTGCAATTTACTACATGCCTTCTGTGTCTGATTGGTAGTTTATACTTTTTAGTAAGTTTTTAATATAATCATAAAAACGTCCTCTTTCAGGTCATGTTCAAACATCTTTTTGCTGTGAAATCTTTAACTTGACTTGTTTTACAAGATGGACCCAGAAAAACTTTTACAATTTCTTTCAAAAGTAAATTTAAAGAATCTTTTATAGAATTTTATGTACACTTTGTTTTATAATTGCTTTGTTTAAATTTTTGTATTTTGTATTGTGTAATAATGTATTGTTTTTTAATGTATAATCTTTGTTTGCCATGAAATAGCCTATGAAGCTGATGTGGCAATAAAATCAAATCTGATATCTGTGTAAGAATAATTTTTATATTGTTCGTAATATTTCAATATGAACACCTACTGGATTGAATGAAGCAGCTTAATTGATTATCCATATATATTTTTATTTTGTTTTATTATTATTTTATTTATTTAAAATTGTCATAAAACATGTAAAAAGCATGTAAATATCATCTTACTATAAAAGCCTGATGTATCATGTATGATACACAACATAACACATATGCACTATATATATATATATATATATACAGTGGGTACGGAAAGTATTCAGAACCCCTTAAATTTTTCACTTTTTTAATATATTGCAGCCATTTGCTAAAATCATTCATTTCATTCATTCAATCGTTCATTTTTTTTCCTCATTAATGTACACACAGCACCCCATATTGACAGAAAAACACAGAATTGTTGACATTTTTGCAGATTTATTAAAAAGAAAAACTGAAATTCTTCTAAGAGTGAAAAATTTAAGGGGGTCTGAATACTTTCCGTACCCACTGTATATATATATATATATATATTTGTCTAAGGGCTCAAACTATTCCATTTAAATTCATATGTCGGGCTTTACAGGGTTAAAATGCAGTATCTGCTAGCATATGGAAATTGTAAGGATATTAAAAATCTGTTGTTTCTTTGTTCAAATAAGGATCCTACTCCAAGCACGAGTTCCAAGCAGAGACGAAGAAACTGCTGGATATTGTGGCCAGATCACTGTATTCTGAGAAAGAGGTATTAAATTAAACAAAAAAAAAAAAAAACAGATGTAATGCGGTCATGTTTGAGCAATCATGACCTTACAGGACTCAATCTATTGATTAACCAATACATTTTTCAGGCTGATTATTTGATTTCATCCACCCATTCCCATTGGCCACCCTGTAGATTTATTATATAAAAAAAAAATATTATGTATTATTATATAAAAAAGGAATCATATAATTACACAATTATTTTATATGGCTAATTATTGTCATTTGTGTCTTACTGGCGAAGTTTTTACACTAATAAATATAGCATTTAATTACAAGGATTGGATTCTGAATTACAACTAGAAACCCATCCCAGAAATATCTATATAAATTATAATAATATAACAATGCATGAATGGAAGAAAAATCATATAAAAGCATGAATTAGACTGCAACTCCACCTAATGGTCAGTGGTTTCCTGGCACATACCTGCTGTGTTAGGTGTTCATCAGAGAGCTGATCTCAAACGGCAGTGATGCGCTGGAGAAACTGCGGCACAGGATGATCACAGCAGGAGGAGATACAGCACCCATGGAGATCCACTTGCAGACAGATGCAGCCAAAGGCACCTTCACCATCCAGGTACCATTAACTCACACAACCCCTCCATCACGGCTCAAGAACAGAATCATAGATTAGAATCAAATGAAATGAAAGGTGTTATTGATACTTTTTTCAAGATACGTCATATTCCACTACACATCACTTTATTTAAGTAGTCTCGAGACCAAATGCGTTCTAAGGAAAGATTATGAAGAACAGCTTTTCTATTGCTAGTTTGCATAATTCCAAAGCGGTTTTTAATTTATGAAATAACACTGATACTTGACCCTTTTTAGTCAAACAACCATCTACATAACTTTACAGTGCATGTTTTTTTTTCTTGTAACAACAAACACTTAACAACAGTGAACAAAACTCTGAGAGGCCACTGCAGTCTTAAATCAACAGGAATGTGTGATGGGTTGTAATGCTCAATGCATGAAAAGAAATCTTTGATGCAATGTGAGCAGATCTAAATGTAGTGTTGCGATTGACACTTCATCTATTTTCATATCTCACTTTAATCATAGCATTGCATTTAGTTCAGTTGTGCAGGGGCATTTTTCTTGCCCTCATATCATGAGCTTACAGTCTTATTCATTAAAGCAGCTGAACCACTGTGACTTACATTTTTTACATTACATTTTTCTTTTTCTTTTTCTTTTGTTTTTATAAAATATTATCTATTAAACAATATATAATGTACTTTTTCTACAGAATAACAGAAATATGCATTTTAAATATGCAAAATAACTTGTATGCAATTATATGCATTCAAACTTAAATTACAGTAAGTTTTTATACATTAAATGTAAATAATTTGCACAATAAATTTAACATTGCACATATATAAAAAATTCTGTATTTACATATTTTAAAATGGCATTATAAATATAAAGTTATTTAATGTTATTTTAAATGAATTAGCCTGTTATATAAATTAACGACTGAAATATGTACTAATTCTTGCATAATTTATATGCAGTTATATGCATTTGAATTCAACAGAATGTACTTCATTTTAAAAAATGACAAGCAATTAAAAAAAATCAAATATTTACATATTTTAAACATTACATATAAAAAATATTTCAACGTTATTAATTTTATTTTTACATTGTAGTGACGGAGCACTTTAATTGCTGTGTAGAATTTATTGATCAACATTTTCTCCTCTGATTTTTAGGACACAGGTGTTGGGATGAACAAAGAGGAGCTGGTTGCTAATCTGGGCACCATCGCTCGATCTGGATCAAAGGTGCGTCTCACTGAACTCTTCCAAACTCTGCTGTTTCTCATTCGATTAGTGGTTTTATTTCATGGTCCTCTTGTTCCTCCTCCATCAGGCTTTTCTGGATGCGCTTCAGAATCAAGCGGAGGCCAGCAGCTCCATCATCGGTCAGTTCGGTGTGGGCTTTTACTCCGCCTTCATGGTGGCTGATAAAGTGGACGTTTATTCTCAGTCAGCAGAACCAGGTGCTCCTGGATACAAGTGGTCCTCGGACGGGTGAGAAAAATGAGAAGAGAGATGGATTTGATAAAAGTCTTAAGACAAAAAGGATGTGCTTTTTTTATTAGGGCTTCTTGATCATGGCAGAAATCTCAATCACACTTATTTTGGTCAATATCATAATTACGATTATTTAAACATGATTAAGAGTGGGCAATATGACCAAGTAACTAATACTAGGCTATGTAATGTAGATAAAATTATATATAGTTTGAAATCAAGACTAAAATTACCATCAGCACGCAAAGTAACTGGACATCTCAGCCAGCTTTTGCCATATTTGTGGCTGTTAGACTGTCTTTAGTCATCTAACGTTAAGACACAGCAAACATTTGAATAAAATGAATCACATTTTATGTTTTACTCACTGAGTTTCGTGTGTCTGCAGCTCTGGAGTGTTTGAGATCGCAGAAGCTTCAGGTGTGCGTCAGGGAACCAAAATCGTGCTCTATCTTAAAGACGACTGCAAAGAGTTTTCATCAGAAGACCGAGTCAAAGGTGTGTGACACAAAACTATGTACAATTGATAGAAAACACAATGTGCTTCCAGAAGAAACTCACTGAAGTGACTGTGGTCTGTTTTGCAGAGGTTGTGACCAAGTACAGCAACTTTGTCAGTTTTCCCATCTTCCTGAACGGACGGCGGTTAAACACCCTGCAGGTACATAAAGTCTGACCTTTGGCCTCCCTATGGCTCTGATGATCAGTCCTGACCAGTTTCTCTCTGCAGGCGCTCTGGATGATGGAGCCCAAAGACATCAGTGAGTGGCAGCATGAGGAGTTTTATCGCTATGTTGCTCAAGCCCACGATAAACCCCGCTACACACTGCACTACCGCGCAGACGCTCCGCTCAACATCCGCAGCATCTTCTACGTGCCAGAGATGGTAAGCGTGAGATGATGGCTGAATCTTTGACATAATATATAAAAATGACAGCATACATAGAAAAATTGTACAAATACATAATGTTATTTTAATTGAGTTACATCTATGAGTTACGTGTTACATAACTAATAACTGAAGTATGCATTTAAAGTACCAATTTGCACATTTTAATATAATATTTTAATTATGTACTTAAATTGCACATACATAATTTTAAAAACAAGTATATACATATTGTAAAATTAAATAGCTTTTAAATTACATTATGCATATACGACTCGTTTGACCTTTTTAATTAGCTTGTTACATAATTTAACAACTGAGGTATGCATTTAAAACACAAATTCATACATAATTTATATGAAATTGAATATTCATTTAAACTTAAATTACAGTGTGTACCTGATTTAACTGTGTGATTTTTAAATTATTTACATAAATTGCATTATACATATGAACATTACTTTTAAATTAATTAGCCTGTTACATTACTTAACAACTGAAATATGCATTTAAAGCACTAATTTGTACATATGTTAATTCATATGCAATGAAAATCATTTAAATAAACGTACATTAAAGAATGAACTTTATTTAAAAATTGCATATATATGTATGTATGTATGTATATATATATATATATATATATATATATATATATATATATATATATATATATATATATATATATATATATATATATTACAAATGTTTTATAAAAGTTCAGTTTAAAGTAAATAGTCTATTACATCATTTAACAACAATGGAATTTAAATATGCATTATTTATGTGCATTTCATTTGTATACAATTGAAAACACATTAACAGTTTTAAGCTTATATACATTTTTTGAATTAAACATTTTATTTGGTATTCAGTGATGCATCTGATTATCTCACACATCACTCTTCTTTCTTCTGACATCATAAACCCATATTAATATTTCATGTCCATTTATTTGGTAATCAGCCATGTAATAAATCCTAATGACTCTTTTTGTTTTGTGACCATGCACAACTGACTGCATTACCTTCCAGAAACCTTCCATGTTCGACGTGAGTCGTGAGATGGGATCCAGTGTGGCCCTGTACAGCAGGAAGGTCTTGATCCAAACCAAAGCCACAGACATCCTTCCCAAGTGGCTGCGCTTCCTACGAGGTCAGATGAGCATCCAGATATCTGCATGAAACAATTTAAATGCATTATTATTAGATTGAAATTTGACTGTCATGTGATTGCATTTGCAGGTGTTGTGGACAGTGAAGATATTCCTCTGAACCTCAGCAGAGAGCTGCTACAGGAAAGCACTCTAATCAGGTACAAACCAACCTGAAATATGACATTATGCCTTCTGCATTGTGCAGAAAACAAGAATAACAGTCTCTTTTCTTTCAGAAAACTGCGGGATGTTTTACAGCAGCGTGTCATTCGGTTCCTGTTGGACCAGAGCAAGAAGGATCCGGAGAAATACGCGCGCTTCTTTGACGACTACGGGCTGTTTATGCGCGAGGGCATCGTAACCACAGCTGAGCAGAGCGTCAAGGTGCGAGACGACTCGTTTGGCCTTTTTAATTGGCCTGTTTTTCTGTGATTGTGTTTAAACAGCTGATTTTTGTCGTCACAGGAAGACATTGCTAAGCTGTTGCGTTTCGAGTCTTCGGCACTTCCTGCGGGACAGCAGACTAGCCTGATGGAGTACGCCTCTCGCATGAAGGCAGGAACGAGGAACATTTACTATCTGTGTGCACCGAATCGCCACCTGGCTGAACACTCGCCGTACTTTGAGGCCATGAAACAGAAAGATATGGAGGTGAGACTAGAGACAATCAGGTCTACAGTTAATATTCACTTTCATACTCAAGATCAAATAGATAATGAATCTACAAGTTGATCCAAAGGCTGATGCAATGCATTCCAAATTTGCTGGAAACAACTGCTAATTAATTTGCTATTAAAAATCTTCTCACTCCAATTTTGAAAGCATAAAATGTGCATTATCCACTGACAAGGCTGTTGGTAGATTTTGAGATGAACACGAGGGGGCGCCAGCGCTGCTGTTAATCTCAAAATGGCCAAATGTATTGGTCAGCAGCTAATGGGAGGCTAAAGATGCACTGATTAAATCATTTTATCTATTTTGTTGTGATCACAACATGACAAAAATCATTCTATACAATTTTCTTGTCATCTTGACTTACTAAAAGTTGTTTTCAATTTTTTTATCTTAAGAAAATAGTCCCATTTAAAAGGTGCTTAACTGTCAATGTTTAAACAACTACATGTAATTTATTCATAATATAAAAATCTACATTTAATAATATTATATTAATATAAAAATATGAAATAATAAAGAAAATAAAAATATTGCACCACAGGGTAAAAACAGATCTCACTTAATATTGAAATCTATTCACTTTTATTAAGACAGAGTCACTGTTCCTAATTAATAATAATATATATTAAATTAATATCATTGTCAAAAACATGTTTTTTAACCTCAAACCTTTTAACCTTATTTAATGCTTATTATTGATGTATTCAATTAATCATTATGTATGTATTTTTTTTTATATTTATAATATAACACTTATTTGATCCTATATTTAATTGGTTAATCATTTACAGTTAAACACGAGGATTTCTAATAGGACAAAAAATGTTGTGGTTGAGATCATGAAATTGCAGCAAAACAACAGAAAAAGATGTCTGTTTCTGACGTTCTGTCTCCTGCAGGTCTTGTTCTGCTTTGAGCAGTTTGATGAGCTCACGCTGCTTCACCTCAGAGAGTTCGACAGGAAGAAGCTCATCTCAGCCGAGACTGACATTGTCGTGGATCATTACAAAGAGGAGAAATTTCAAGACAGCAAACCAGGTAAGACAGAACATCAATCAATACAGTCACAATGCAACAATTACCTGTCTTTATTTGAGACACGTCAACTATACAGTTATTTCTGGATCGCTAATATAGTTGAATTGATGTTCTTGATTCCTTACATTGTTTTGCAAACAATGTTAATATGAATTAAGCATTTAGACAAATAAACGAAAGGCCAATTACCTAAAAACTCATAACATCAGCCTGAGTCACTGGTGATGTGATTGTGTTGTGCAGCATCAGAGCGACTGAGCGATCAGCAGGCAGAAGATCTGATGGCCTGGATGAGGAACGCACTCGGACAGAGAGTCACCAACATTAAGGTAACCATATGTACATGCAAAAAAAAAAAAAAAAAAAGTACCTTCTCATTCATTGCTTCTACTCGCTTAAAAAAGAAACTATACTGATTGTATTGCAAAGGGAACTTTTAGTAAAAATCTGTCAAAATGCAACTATATAAAAAAAAAAAAAATGCATGTACATATTATGAAAATATAAAGTATTTAGATAATTAATTGCATTATACATATACAACATTTTTTTTTTGCCTGTTACATTTAACAAAATAAAATCAGTTTTAATTTAATATTTTATCTTCACGTTTTTTTTAGTATTCAACACTGTCTGATTTCTTTTCTCTCAAATAATAATTTCAACTTCAAAATCAATATTTCATGTCCATTTATTTATTTATTCTGATCACTCTTTGTATGTAATATAAAATATTGTCTATTAAACATATAAATGCAATTAAATGCATTTCTTGAACTTAAATTACAGTGTGCAATTTAAAAAACTGCATATAATTTTAAAGTAAAAATTGCATTATACACATTACACATAATTTTAACTTTAATTAGCCTGTTACACTGTTTAACAATCTCAGATATACATTATTTTAAATACACTACCGTTCAAAAGTTTTAAATTAGTAAGACTTGTAATGTTTTTGGTTCTTTGATGAATAAAAAGTAAAATAGAACAGTATTTATTCAAAATATAAATCTTTGCTATCACTTCTTATCAATTTAACACATCCTTGCTGAATAAAAGGTTTAATTTCTTTCAAAAAAAGAAAGAATAAAAATGTACTGACCCCAAACGTTTGAACGGTAGTTTATATTGTTAGAAAAGATTTGTATTATAAATAAATGCTCTTTTTTTTACTTTTTATTCATCAAAGAATCATCACAGGTTCTAAAAAATATTAAACAGCACAACAGTTTCCAGCACTGATGATAAATCAGCATATTAGATTGATTTCTGAAGGATCATGTGACACTTTAGACTGGAGTAATGGCTGATGGAAATTCAGCTTTGCATCACAGAAATAAATTATACTTTAAAGTATATTAAAATAGAAACCATTATTATTGTAATAACATTTTGCAAGATTACTGTTTTTTTTTCTGTATTTTTGATCAAATAAATGCAGCCTTGATGAGCATAAGAGACTTCTTTAAAAAAACATTACAAGTCTTACTGATCTAAAACTTTTGAACGGTAGTGTATATCTAAAATGCAGTTATGTGCATGTCATTTCAATACAAATTCATTAACATTAGTTTTAATTTTATAGATTTTTTCAGTTGTATATTTTATTTAGTATTAGCAATGTGTCTGATTTTTATCATGTCCATTTATTTATTTGGTAATCAGCCTTGTAATAAATCCAGACCACTCTTTGTATTATGATGATGATCGACTTACATGGTGCTTAATTGTAAACGCTCAATCATTTTGCAAATTCAAACAGTGATTTTTACCCACAAATGTGTAGAGACCTGACAACAGTGAGTATTATTAACATTAATTTACCATGTTTCCATAGGTGACCCCGCGTCTGGACACACACCCCGCTATGATCACAGTGCTGGAGATGGGCGCCGCTCGACACTTCCTGCGCACACAGCAGCTCGCCCGAAGCTCAGAGGAGAGAGCCCAGATCCTGCAGCCCACACTGGAGATCAACGCTGGGTATGAGACGGTGAACATTAACACTCCAGATGAACACAAATAATCAATCTGACAGTTTGCATGAAGAAAAAACAGTCCAATATCTCCAGAATAATTTCCTTACAGTGAGAAAATGCATATGAACACAGTGTTACATTGCTGATATATCTTAAAGGAATAATTCACCCAAAAATAAAAATTTTCTGGAAATACACTCACCTTCAGGCCGTCCAATATGTAGATGAGTTTGTTTCCTCATCTGAACAGATCTGGAGAAAAATTAGCATTACTCCACTTGCTCACCAATGGATCCTCTGCAGTGAATGGGTGCCGTCAGAATGAGAGTCTAAACAGCTAATTAAAAATATCCACAAGTAATCCACTCCAGTCCATCAGTTAATGTCTTCTGAAGTGAAAAGCTGCATGTTTATAAGAAACAAATCCATCATTAGGACATTTCAACTTTAAACAGCCACTTCTGGACAAAATATGAGTCCATAACCCATAATAACGCTTCCTCCAGTGAAAAGGTCCATCCTGTTTTCCTCTCACATCAAAATCCACTAACATAATTGTTTAGAAATGTTTTGGACTGTTTTTACTTATAAACGGTGCTTAATCTGTGCATATTTCTCTCCTGACGTCTCTCTCTCTCTCTCTCTCTGTGACTCTTTCACTGGAGAAGGCAATGTTATGAATAGAGGACTTGTATTTTAGCCGGAAACAACAGTTTGAAGTTAAAAACATCTTAATGGTGTATTTGTTTCTTACATACACAACTTTTCACTTCAAAAAATGTTAATTGATGGGCTGGAATGGTGTGGATTACTTATGGATTGTGACGTTTTTATCAGCTGCTTGAAATAAAATATAGCATTTCGTACTTGCATAATATGTAGAAATACTGTCATATCTCTAATATCAAGCATTTGTTTGCAGACATGATCTGATCAAGAAGCTTCATGCCCTGAAGGACTCGAACCCTGAGCTGGCACAGCTTGTCCTCGATCAGGTAAAGAAACAGTTTCCCCCACTCTCTCATCTCAATCTTATTTCTAATTAAAAACGAAATGCTATTTTTTACATACCAGATTTACGACAACGCCATGATCACCGCTGGCCTGAACGAAGACCCTCGCCCGATGATCTCGCGGCTGAATCAGCTCCTCACTCAAGCCCTGGAGAAACACTGACACCCATGCTGGAGTTCAGCCTGACAGACTTGTTTTGCCTTTATTAGAGCCATGCATGGATGCACAAAGTGGGCATCCTGTGCAGCGGAGGTCATCATTGCACACTAAACACAAACAAACGTTGTTTATATGAAGACATGAGAATCTTTGTGCAGGTGTGACATTGTTGTTTTGGTGGGAGTCGTATTTTTGAGATTTGTCTGTTCATCCAACGATTGTCAGATTGGAGAAGATAAATCAGCAGTTTGTGCTGCCAGAACTACACTCCTGAATTTACCTGAAAAGATGCAAGAGATATTGGCATAGCAAGATGAAGCATTTATATGTTGAATATTGATATTTCTTGTACCTTTTTGCTCTAAAATTATTCACATTTCAATCCAATGGTTCTGTATATTAACAGGTACATTACACATTTAACATGTAAATTGAGATTAGAGTGAGGAAAATATTAAATAAAACAAACATGAAGTGTCTCAAATGCTTTTCACCAATGTTGGACTAGTTACTCAAAAAATGAATAAATTACTCATTACTAGTTACTCCTTTCAAAAGTAATATTATTAAATGTACTTATTACTTTCTGACAACAGTAATTAGTTACACTACTAGTTACATTACTTTTCTTTCACGCCCTATGCACATATAAGTTGTAAATGCATATCTTCCCCATAAAATTCTTCTAAAACACTAACAATATATCTCTGCCTCATCATTTGACCAAAATCCACATTGGATCGCAGTCAGAAGTTATTATAAACACTCAATGCTGATTAATAGTAATGTTTAAGTAAAGGTGTTGTATTATTCTCATTAACTGTCATGTGTAGCTTGAAGCTAATTGTAGCTCTAGTTTCTCTGTTACCCATATACGATTATATTCCATGATGTATTTTATCAAAAGAAATCATAGTTCATAAGAAAATGTTTCATTCTCTAAAAAGATTTTATACAAATTATCAGGATCAGAGGGATGTAATGCCACAACTTACACACTGGTGTTCAGATCATCTTTTCTCCTGAAAAAAACAAATAAATAAAAAACAAAAAAAATCAATGTAATGGCAATAGTTCCATCCGCTGAATGTCAGCTTGTCCATATTTCAAGCTTCCCTCCTGCACTGGTGACTTCATGTGCCTGTGCAAGTCATGAAAATTATGAAAATAAATCTAGAAATTATTAAATTGTTGGACTTCAAATCAGTAGGGGTTGAGGTATTGAACGTAACTAAGTAACAAGCTTTTTTTATGGATAGTAACTGTAATATTATTACTAATCTTATTAGTAATTAGTTACACTACTAGTTACTACAAAAAAATAATATTATTACTGTAACTAACTACTAGTTACTGCCCAGAACTGCTTAATTTTCACTTAATTCTAAAATTTACAAAAATTCTAATTCAATTCTAAACTGCAGTTGCTTCATTCAGACAGCAGGAGGCGCAGTGACGCCAGTGATGAGCACACTGTGATCCGTGACACTGATGAAGGAAAAACCATAGATAGATAGATATACACTGCGTTCCAAATTATTATGCAAGTGACATATCAATAGGATTTTGGTACAATAAAGAGTCACATTTTTGTTTGTGTGGTTTTTCACATCTTTTTAGATAACTGGTATCAATCTCAGACAGGTTTGTTCAGTAGTTTGTCAGTTCTTCTTAGGTAAATAGAAACCCTACTTAAAGAGGTTGTTCCACATTATTAAGCAAGTCACAGTTCTCATGAAATATGGTGAGGAAAAAAGATCTTTCTGAAGATGAAAAGTATGAAACAATGCAATGTTTTGCAAAAGACATCAACACAAACAATATTTTGCGAAAAGCAAATGGAAATGATTGAACTGTCAAAAGATTTGTGAGTGACTTAGAGCACAGAAGATCTTGGTCAGATAAAGATTTATTAAGGAAAGTTTCTGTCAAACAAATGAACTGTATTGTAATACCAGCTGTAAAAAAGCCACTGCTGAGCAGCAAACAGGTGTTTGAAGCTACTGGAGTCTCAAGATCCTCTTCATGCAGACTGGCAGTTGTGTGTAAAGCTGCGTTTCAGTCACTGCTAACCAAACCTCACAAAGAGAAACCTGCACGGTGGCTGTAGACTTGTTTTTAAATAGTTTTATTCACTTATGAATGCTGCAGTACAATGGATGGTCCAGATAAATGGATTTCTGATAGTTACATTTACATTTACATTTATGCATTTAGCAGACGCTTTTATCCAAAGCGACTTACATTGCGTTCAAGTTACAATTTTTTACATTTTATCAGCTCTTGCTTTCCCTGGGAATCGAACCCATAGTTGATGAATGGCCATCCTATTCCAATGAGACTGCAACATCAGCAAGGAGGCGGTGGGTGATGATTTGGGTTGGAATAAGTGAGATGTAAGGTCATTTTAGGGTGTAAAAATGACTTCTGCAAGATAAGTGGAGTTCATAACTGACCATTTTCTGCTGTGGTATAAAATGAAGAATAGTGCTCTCGGAAATAAATGGATTTTCATGCAGGACAACACATTATGCCATGATGCATAAATACCATGGTGCTAAACAGTTTGAAAATGTATTTCTACAGCCACTGTGCAGGTTTCTCTTTGTGAGGTTTGGTTAGCAGTGACTGAAACGCAGCTTTACACACAACTGCCAGTCTGCACGGAGAGGATCTTGAGACTCCAGTAGCTTCAAACATCTGTTTGCTGCTCAGCAGTGGCTTTTTTACAGCTGGTATTACAATACAGTTCATTTGTTTGACAAAAACTTTCCTTAATAAATCTTTATCTGACCAAGATCTTTTGTGCTCTAAGTCATTCACAAATCTTTTGACATTTCAATCATTTCTATTTGCTATTCGCGAAATTATTGTTTGTTTTGATGCCTTTTGCAAGACATTGCATTGTTTCATACTTTTCATCTTCAGAAAGATCTCTCTTCCTCACCATATTTCATGAGAACTGTGACTTGCTGAATTCCATTTACCTAAGAAGACCTGGCAAACTATTGAACAAACCTGTCTGAGATATATATATATACACATACATAGATACATAGATGTATAGATAGATAGATATATAGATGTATATATAGACAGATAGATATATATATATATATATACACACACAGGTGCATCTCAATGAATTAGAATGCCGTGGAAAAGTTCATTTATTTCACTAACTCAACTCAAATTGTAAAACTTGTGTATTAAATAAATTCAATGCACACAGACTGAAGTAGTTTAAGTCTTTGGTTCTTTTAATTGTAATGATTTTGGCTCACATTTAACAAAACCCACCAATTCACTATCTCAACAAATTAGAATATGGTGACATGCCAATCAGCTAATCAACTCAAAACACCTGCAAAGTTTTCCTGAACCTTCAAAATGGTTACACAATAGCCTATACAATCATGGGGAAGACTGCTGATCTGACAGTTGTCCAGAAGACAATCATTGACACCCTCCACAAAGAGGGTAAATCACAGAAGGTCATTACTGAATGGTTGGCTGTTCACAGAGTGCTGTATCAAAGCATATTAAGTGAAAAGTTGACTGGAAGGAAGAAATGGGGTAGGAAAAGGCGTACGAGCAACAGGGATGACCACAAGCTTGAGAATACTGTCAAACAAAGCTGATTCAAACACTTGGGAGAGCTTCACAAGGAGTGGACTGAAGCTGGAGTCAGTGATCAAGAGTCACCACGCTCAGACGCCTTCAGGAAAAGGGCTACCAAGCCACTTCTGAAACAGAAACGATGTCAGAAGCATCTTACCTGGGCTAAGGAGAAAAAAACTGGACTGTTGCTCAGTGGTCCAAAGTCCTCTTTTCAGATAAAAGTAAATTTTGCATTTCATTTGGAAATCAAGGTCCCAGAGTCTGAAGGAAGACTGGAGAGGCACAGAATCCAAGCTGCTTGAAGCCCGTGTGAAGTTTCCACAGTCAGTGATGAATTGGGCTGCCATTTCATCTGCTGGTGTTGGTCCATTGTGTTTTCTGAAGTCCACAGTCAACGCAGCCATCTACCAGGACATTTTAGAGCACTTCATGCTTCCTTCTGCTGACAAGCTTTATGGAGATGCTGATTTCATTTTCCAGCAGGACTTGGCACCTGCCCACACTGCCAAAAACACCAAAAGTTGGTTAAATGACCATGGTGTTGGTGTGCTTGACTGGCCAGCAAACTCACCAGACCTGAACCTCATAGAGAATCTATGGGGTATTGTCAAGAGGAAGATGAGAGACACCAGACCCAACAATGCAGATGAGTTGAAGGCCACTGTCAAAGAAACCTGGGCTTCCATACCACCTCAGCAGTGCCACAAACTGATCACCTCCATGCCACGCCGAATTGAGGCAGTAATTAAAGCAAAAGCAGCCCCTACCAAGTATTGAGTACATGTACAGTAAATGAACATACGTTCCAGAAGGCCAACAATTCACTAAAAATGTTTTTTTTTTTTATTGGTCTTATGAAGTATTCTAATTTGTTGAGATAGTGAATTGGTGGGTTTTTGTTAAATGTGAGCCAAAATCATCACAATTAAAAGAACCAAAGACTTAAACTACTTCAGTCTGTGTGCACTGAATTTATTTAATACACGAGTTTCACAATTTGAGTTGAATTATTGAAATAAATGAACTTTTCCACGACATTCTAATTCATTGAGATGCACCTGTATATATATATATATATATATATATATATATATATATATATATATATATATATATAGACAGATAGATAGATAGATGGATAGATAGATAGATGTATATATAGATAGATAGATATATAGATGTATATATATAGATAGATAGATGTATATATAGATAGATAGATATATAGATGTATATATATAGATAGATAGATGTATATATATATAGATAGAGAGAGAGAGAGAGAGAGAGAGAGAGAGAGAGAGAGAGAGAGAGAGAGATAGATAGATAGATATTTACTTTTAATCATTTAGCAGACGCTTTTATCCAAAGCGACTTACAAATGAGGACAACAGAAACAATCAATTAGTATTAAAACAACTAAAACTGATCCAATACTAAAAGCTAAAACTTTATAAATGGTATATACACACACACATTAAAAAAAAATTAATTAAATAAAAGTGAGAAATGCATGACAAAATTTCTAAACTTAACATTTAAATGAAAACAAAAAGCTACAAACAATTCAAAATATTAATAAAACAAAATGTATAAGTGTAATAATGATTCTAACATAAACCTAAGCCAAACACCAAAAAAACTACGTGTATGTACACACACACACACAGACATATATGCACACACACAGAGACACATATCCATAAATTCAATATTATTTCATTTCCATGTAGTTTGCTGAAGTACTAAAAGAACTCAAATTAAATAAAACTAAAACTTAATAAATAACTTATACAGACATAATGGAAAAAAACTAATAAACTAATAAAATGACAGACATTACTACAACTGTAACTAAAATTTAAATAGATAACATATACAAATCAAACTACATTAGTTTGACAGTAATCCTAAAAAAAATAACTGTGCCAAACATACAAGTAAGAAATGGTTATAAAAACTGAAAGAGAAGTGAAACAAGTAATAGGAAAGACAATAAATGAAAAGCGATACTTATCCCTTGGTTGTCCTTATCTGGTGGAGTCGCTCGGTAGAGTCGATGGTCTTTACACACTTCGGTCTTAATACGACGAGGACTTCACACGAGGGCTGCCACGGTATAATAACCTTTTTTATACCCGTCTAACAAATCACTAATTGAATTCTGCTGGACGCACTTTCCTGTTAATCACAATAAATTGCCACGCAAGCGCAGACACTATCAAGGTACGCCATACAGTATATAGATAGATAGATAGATATATAGATGTATGTATATATATATATATATATATATATATATATATATATATATATATATAGATAGATAGATAGATAGATATATAGATGTATATATAGATAGATAGATAGATAGATAGATAGATATATAGATAGATATATGATGTGTATATATATATATATATATATAGATAGATAGATATATAGATGTATATATATATAGATAGATAGATAGATGTATATATATAGATAGATGTATATATATATATATATATAGATAGATGTATATATATATATATATATATATATATAGATAGATGTATATATATATATATATATAGATAGATAGATGTATATATATATATAGATAGATAGATAGATGTATATATATATAGATGTATATATATATATAGATAGATAGATATAGATTATACATATACATATATACATAGATAGATATATAGATAGATGTATATATAGATAGATAGATAGATACATATAGATATATACATTTAGATACATATAGATATATACATGGATACATATATACAGTGGGGCAAAAAAGTATTTAGTCAGCCACCAATTGTGCAAGTTCTCCCACTTAAAAAGATGAGAGAGGCCTGTAATTTTCGTCATAGGTATACCTCAACTATGAGAGACAAAATGAGAAAAAAAAATCCAGAAAATCACATTGTAGGATTTTTAAAGAATTTATTTGCAAATTATGGTGGAAAATAAGTATTTGGTCAATAACAAAATTTCATCTCAATACTTTGTTATATACCCTTTGTTGGCAATGACAGAGGTCAAACGTTTTCTGTAAGTCTTCACAAGGTTTTCACACACTGTTGCTGGTATTTTGGCCTCTAGAGCAGTAATGTTTTGGGGCTGTCGCTGGGCAACACGGACTTTCAACTCCCTCCAAAGATTTTCGATGGAGTTGAGATCTGGAGACTGGCTAGGCCACTCCAGGACCTTGAAATGCTTCTTACAAAGCCACTCCTTCGTTGCCCGGACGGTGTGTTTGGGATCATTGTCATGCTGAAAGACCCAGCCACATTTCATCTTCAATGCCCTTGCTGATGGAAGGAGGTTTTCACTCAAAATCTCACGATACATGGCCCCATTCATTCTTTCGTTTACACGGATCAGTCGTCCTGGTCCCTTTGCAGAAAAACAGCCCCGAAGCATGATGTTTCCACCCCCATGCTTCACAGTAGGTATGGTGTTCTTTGGATGCAACTCAGCATTCTTTCTCCTCCAAACACGACAAGTTGAGTTTTTACCAAAAAGTTCTATTTTGGTTTCATCTGACCATATGACATTCTCCCAATCCTCTTCTGGATCATCCAAATGCTCTCTAGCAAACTTCAGTCGGGCCCGGACATGTACTGGCTTAAGCAGGGGGACACGTCTGGCACTGCAGGATTTGAGTCCCTGGCGGCGCAGTGTGTTACTGATGGTAACCTTTGTTACTTTGGTCCCAGCTCTCTGCAGGTCATTCACTAGGTCCCCCCGTGTGGTTCTGGGATTTTTGCTCACAGTTCTTGTGATCATTTTGACCCCACGGGGTGAGATCTTGAGTGGAGCCCCAGATCGAGGGAGATTATCAGTGGTCTTGTATGTCTTCCATTTTCTAATAATTGCTCCCACAGTTGATTTCTTCACACCAAGCTGCTTACCTATTGCAGATTCGGTCTTCCCAGCCTGGTGCAGGTCTACAATTTTGTTTCTGGTGTCCTCTGACAGCTCTTTGGTCTTGGCCATGGTGGAGTTTGGAGTTGGACTGTTTGAGGTTGTGGACAGGTGTCTTTTATACTGATAACGAGTTCAAACAGATGCCATTAATACAGGTAACGAGTGGAGGACAGAGGAGCCTCTTAAAGAAGAAGTTACAGGTCTGTGAGAGCCAGAAATCTTGCTTGTTTGTAGGTGACCAAATACTTATTTTACCAAGGAATTTACCAATAAATTCTTTAAAAATCCTACAATGTGATTTTCTGGATTTTTTTTTCTCATTTTGTCTCTTATAGTTGAGGTATACCTATGATGAAAATTACAGGCCTCTCTCATCTTTTTAAGTGGGAGAACTTGCACAATTGGTGGCTGACTAAATACTTTTTTGCCCCACTGTATATATATATATATATATATATATATACACAGTGGGGCAAAAAACTCTGAAAAAACTCTGACCCTCCAACCCCCCCCCTCCCTTTCCCACTTACAAACTGTGACCCGCACTAGTCACTTTGTGCAGCATTGGACTGATCACTACCCCATCCAGCATTGACTGCAAACTACCTCCTAGGTCAGTTCAATTAAGACTGTTCTCTGAGCTCTTTAGCTCTTCATCACTTTAACACTGATAAGCTCTTTTTGCACTACACTCATTACATTTGCACAGTTTTTTTGCACTACACCCATTATATCTGCACTGTTTTTGTTTATTTAATGGTTGCACTATCTGCCATGTGCCTTACGCCACTTTACCTATCTCTTTTTTACAATGTCCTTATTGCATATCTGTATAGTTTGTATTTATATATATTTAAACTGTAATTATCTGTATTTTTACATTACTGTTAGTGTTTAGTGTTAACTGTATGCACCAAGGGTCTGAGAGTTACGCAATTTCAATTCTCTGTATGTATGTGCTGTACATGTGGTGGAATTGACAATAAAGCTGACTTTGACTTTGACTTTGATATGTGTATATATATATATATATATATATATATATATATATATGTGTATATATATGTATATATATATATATGTATATATATATATATATATTTACAGTGGTGTGAAAAATTGTTTGCCCCCTTCCTGATTTTTTTTTTTTTTTTGCATGTTTGTCACACTTTAATGTTTCAGATCATCAAACAAATTTAAATATTAATCAAAGATAACACAAGTAAACACAACATGCAGTTTTTAAATGAAGGGTTTTTTTTATGAAGGGAAAACAAAATCCAAACCCACGTGGCCCTGTGTGAAAAAGTGTTTGCCCCCACCCATAACTGTGGTTTATTACACCTGAGTTCAGTTTCTCTAGCCACACTCAGGCCTGATTACTGCCACACCTGTTCGCAATCAAGAAATCACTTAAATAGGACCTGCCTGAAAAAGTGAAGTAGACCAAAAGATCCTCAAAAGCTACACATCATGTTGAGATCCAAAGAAATTCAGGAACAAATGAGAAAGAAAGTAATTGAGATCTATCAGTCTGGAAAAGGTTATAAAGCCATTTCTAAAGCTTTGGGACTCCAGTGAACCACAGTGAGAGCCATTATCCACAAATGGCGAAAACATGGAACAGTGGTGAACCTTCCCAGGAGTGGCCGGCCGACCAAAATTACCCCAAGAGCACAGTGACGACTCATCCAAGAGGTCACAAAAGACCCCAGAACAACATCCAAAGAACTGCAGGCCTCACTTGCCTCAGTTAAGGTCAGTGTTCATGACTCCACCATAAGAAAGAGACTGGGCAAAAATGGCCTGCATGGCAGAGTTCCAAGACGAAAACCACTGCTGAGCAAAAAGAATATAAAGACTCGTCTCAGTTTTGCCAGAAAACATCTTGATGATCCCCAAGACTTTTGGGAAAATACTCTGTGGACTGACGAGACAAAAGTTGAACTTTTTGGAAGGTGTGTGTCCCATTACATCTGGCGTAAAAGTAACACAGCATTTCAGAAAAAGAACATCATACCAACAGTAAAATATGGTGGTGGTAGTGTGATGGTCTGGGGCTGTTTTGCTGCTTCAGGACCTGGAAGACTTGCTGTGATAAATGGAAGCATGAATTCTGCTGTCTACCAAAAAATCCTGAAGGACAATGTCCGGCCATCTGTTCGTGACCTCAAGCTGAAGCGAACTTGGGTTCTGCAGCAGGACAATGATCCAAAACACACCAGCAAGTCCACCTCTGAATGGCTAAAGAAAAACAAAATGAAGACTTTGGAGTGGCCTAGTCAAAGTCCTGACCTGAATCCTATTGAGATGCTGTGGCATGACCTTAAAAAGGCGGTTCATGCTCTCAAACCCTCCAATGTGGCTGAATTACAACAATTCTGCAAAGATGAGTGGGCCAAAATTCCTCCACAGCGCTGTAACAGACTCATTGCAAGTTATCGCAAACGTTTGATTGCAGTTGTTGCTGCTAGGGTGGCCCAACCAGTTATTAGGTTTAGGGGGCAAGCACTTTTTCACACAGGGCCATGTGGGTTTGGATTTTGTTTTCCCTTCATAATAAAAAATACTTCATTTAAAAACTGCATGTTGTGTTTGCTTGTGTTATCTTTGATTAATATTTAAATTTGTTTGATGATCTGAAACATTAAAGTGTGACAAACACGCAAAAAAATAAAAAATCAGGAAGGGGCAAAAATTTTTCACACCGTGTGTGTGTATATATATATATATATATATATATATATATCTATATAGATAGATAGATAGATAGAGATATATATATATATATAGATATATTTATATACAGATTATATATACATCTATATATATATATATATATCTATATATATACATATATATATATATATATATACATACATATATACATATATCTATATATATATATACATATATATATACATACATATATACATATATCTATATATATATATATATATATATATATATATATATACACACATATATATATACATATATATACACATATAGACATATATATAGACATATATATATACACATATATATAGACATATATATATACACATATACATAGACATATATATACACATATACATATATATACATACATACATACATATATACATATATACATACATATATACATGCATATACACATATATATACACACATATACACATATACATATATATAAGATAGATAGATATAGATATATAGATATATTTATAGATAGATAGATATATATAATTTATATAGCTACCTATATCTATCTATCTATCCATCTATCTATATAGATAGATATATAGTTAGATAGATATGTAGATAGATATAGATATATATATATATATAGATAGATAGATAGATAGATAGCTAGAGATAGATATGCAGATAGATCTCTCTCTCTCTCTCTATATATATCTATATCTATATCTATCTATATCTATCTATCTATCTATCTATATATATCAGCGTGTATGGCATTGTGTGGGTGAGCGGTTTGCTGATGTCAACATTGTGGATCGAGTGGCCCACGGTGGCGGTGGGGTTATGGTATGGGCAGGCGTATGTTATGGACAACGAACACAGGTGCATTTTATTGATGGAATTTTGAATGCACAGAGATACCGTGACAAGATCCTGAGGCCCATTGTTGTGCCGTTCATCCACGACCATCACTTCATGTTGCAGCATGATAATGCACGGCCCCACGTTGCAAGGATCTGTACATAATTCCTGGAAGCTGAAAACATCCCAGTTCTTGCATGGCCATTATACTCACCGGACATGTCACCCATTGAGCATGTTTGGGATGCTCTGGATCGGCATATACGACAGCGTGTTCCAGTTCCTGCAAATATCCAGCAACTTCGCACAGCCATTTAAGAGGATTGGACCAACATTCCACAGGCCACAATCAACAACCTGATCAACTCTATGCGAAGGAGATGGCAAATGGTGGTCACACCAGATACTGACTGGTTTTCGGACCCCCGCCCCCCAATACAGTAAAACTGCACATTTTAAAGTGGCCTTTTATTGTGGCCAGCCTAAGGCACACCTGTGCAATAATCATGCCGTCTAATCAGCATCTTGATATGCCACACCTGTGAGGTGGATGGATTATCTCGGCAAAGGAGAAGTGCTCACTAACGCAGATTTAGACAGATTTGTGAACAATATTTGAGAGAAATAGGCCTTTTGTGTACATAGAAAAAGTTTTAGGTCTTTGAGTTCAGCTCGTGAAAAATGCAGCAAAAAAAAAAAAAGTGTGTTTATATTTTTGTTCAGTGTATATACAGGTGCATCTCAAATTAGAATGTCATGGAAAAGTTCATTTCAGTAATTCAATTCAAATTGTGAAACTTGTGTATTAAATAAATTCAGTGCACACAGACTGAAGTAGTTTAAGTCTTTGGTTCTTTTAATTGTGATGATTTTGGCTCACATTTAACAAAAACCCACCAATTCACTCTCTCAACAAATTAGAATACTTCATAAGACCAATAAAAAAAAACATTTTTAGTGAATTGTTGGCCTTCTGGAAAGTATGTTCATTTACTGTATATGTACTCAATACTTCGTAGGGGCTCCTTTTGCTTTAATTACTGCCTCAATTCGGCGTGGCATGGAGGTGATCAGTTTGTGGCACTGCTGAGGTGGTATGGAAGCCCAGGTTTCTTTGACAGTGGCCTTCAGCTCATCTGCATTTTTTGGTCTCTTGTTTCTCATTTTCCTCTTGACAATACCCCATAGATTCTCTATGGGGTTCAGGTCTAGGGAGTTTGCTGGCCAGTCAAGCACACCAACACCATGGTCATTTAACCAACTTTTGGTGCTTTTGGCAGTGTGGGCAGGTGCCAAATCCTGCTGGAAAATGAAATCAGCATCTTTAAAAAGCTGGTCAGCAGAAGGAAGCATGAAGTGCTCCAAAAGTTCTTGGTAAACGGGTGCAGTGACTGGTTTTCAAAAAACACAATGGACCAACACCAGCAGATGACATTGAACCCCAAATCATCACAGACTGTGGAAACTTAACACTGGACTTCAAGCAACTTGGGCTATGAGCTTCACCCTTCCTCCAGACTCTAGGACCTTGGTTTCCAAATGAAATACAAAACTTGCTCTCATCTGAAAAGAGGACTTTGGACCACTGGGCAACAGTCCAGTTCTTCTTCTCCTTAGCCCAGGTAAGACGCCTCTGACGTTGTCTGTGGTTCAGGAGTGGCTTAACAAGAGGAATACGAGAACTGTAGCCAAATTCCTTGACACGTCTGTGTGTGGTGGCTCTTGATGCCTTGACCCCAGCCTCAGTCCATTCCTTGTGAAGTTCACCCAAATTCTTGAATCGATTTTGCTTGACAATCCTCATAAGGCTGCGGTTCTCTCGGTTGGTTGTGCATCTTTTTCTTCCACACTTTTTCCTTCCACTCAACTTTCTGTTAACATGCTTGGATACAGCACTCTGTGAACAGCCAGCTTCTTTGGCAATGAATGTTTGTGGCTTACCCTCCTTTTGAAGGGTGTCAATGATGGTCTTCTGGACAACTGTCAGATCAGCAGTCTTCCCCATGATTGTGTAGCCTAGTGAACCAAACTGAGAGACCATTTTGAAGGCTCAGGAAACCTTTGCAGGTGTTTTGAGTTGATTAGCTGATTGGCATGTCACCATATTCTAATTTGTTGAGATAGTGAATTGGTGGGTTTTTGTTAAATGTGAGCCAAAATCATCAGAATTAAAAGAACCAAAGACTTAAACTACTTCAGTCTGTGTGCACTGAATTTATTTAATACACGAGTTTCACAATTTGTTGAATTACTGAAATAAATGAACTTTTCCACGACATTCTAATTTATTGAGATGCACCAGTGTGAGTGTATATATTAGAGACCCATGCTAATTTATAAGAATATCATTAGATCTCATGCATAGCTTATTTGATGGTATTATAAGTCATTTACCAAAACGTGGCCCATTTTAGCTGACTTCACCCTACTATGGGTCGTTCACACAGAACGCGTTCTTGCATTTAAAAACACGAAGCAGCGATGAATAATGAAGAACGCAGGTCTCCAGGCATGTTTTAAACCATTTATCATTACTTTTAACTTGAAACAGTGTCTTAAAATGTGGCGCAACTGTGAGACCTCAATAGTTTAGGTAAAAAAACAACAGAACGTAGCGCGATGAAACGCAAAATGCGTTCTGTGTGATGAATCATGTTCTGAAAATGTTATGCGCTTCCATCATGGGTATATCTTGCAGGACTAACTCACTAAAATGACGCAAATATAGAGTGTATACACCGCTTGAAAACAAAATTCGTTAATCGCGAACAGTAATGAGCCGTTTCACGGTTTGTAGCGTTCCAGAACGAGTACGAGGTCACGTACACTGTAAACTAACAAGAGTGACAACTGTATTTAAATACAGCATTTGCGTCCCCCATGAAATACAAGTTATTTCTAAATTAAGATAATTAACGCAGTAATGTTTTGATATTTATGCTGCTGCATTTAAACAGCACATTCTCTGTGTAGTTTCCACATGACAAACAAACAAACTTGTGAATAAGTGAAGACATGTACCTCAGTTTCTGTGATTTCATTCACCACTCCTCAGACAGCTGTTAGTGTGCAGAAGAGTGACGTCAATGCATTAACAAGACAAATAACAGTATGTGGATTTAATGAAAAATGCAATTGTCATTCCTGTAAATCGTATTTGGTACTCAGAGGAGCAACAACCATATTTAGTTTTTGAGCAGTAGTAGTTTTTGTTTGCGATTCGAAAAGCAGTTTCTCTTGCTCAGGATTGCTCACAGCAGGGTTTCTCTCACCAGTGTGCAACTACACTTGCAACAGAGCCATGGCAAACTCATTCTTTCAAAAAACTAAACATGCCAAATTTTGACAAACATTTACTTTTTTTGTTGTTGTTGTTTGCTAAATTACAAATTAAGCAACGCCACACTTGCAATCATTGGTCGGAATGAGATTGCCTGCAGTCCAGTCACAGTGGTGCTGAAATTTCGAGCAATAAAATAAAATTTAGAGCAAAAAAAAAAAAAAGATGCATCTTCTATGAATTCAATCCCATCCAAACCTGTAAAATGAAACAAATGCAGTGCGCTCAGAAATTGTGAATGGCAGTACAAGGGCTCTAAACTGCAGTTGCACCTTTCAGGCACCAGGAGGTGCAGTGAAGCCAGTGGTGAACACGCACTCCAACCTCATGCCGAAGAAAGTAAAACAGTCAGTTAGTTAAACCTCTATGGCACATTTGATAATTGCATTTCAAATGTAATGTTCTGGTACATTCACTTCTCCCTTAGATAAAGCGAATCAGAGAAATTAAAACCTTTAAAATAAATCCTAAACTGCCATTTCAGATCTAACAGAAAAAAATGGATAAGGAATTTTTCTGAAAAAAAATAGGTGATGACAGTCTTGACTGAATCTAGAAAAACAGAACCATGCATTTCCCAATCATAGAAACAGAAAAACCTTAATTCTTTCTATTAATTTAACAACTAGCCCCGGTCCAGTAATTGTTTGAAATTGCACTAGCTTCATCTGAAAACAGTCAGTCGGGTGTTAGTTTAAAACTTATGCATATTAATTTCCTGAAATCATAATTGCGAAACGCGCAAAACGAAGTTACTACAAGGGTCGTGTCTGTTGCACACAGTTTATTTAACAATATGGTATATAAGTACGAAACAAGTTCTTAACCAGTTTATACAGCGATCTCAATCTTTTTTCCTTTTATTTACAGTATGTCATCAAGCTGCATGATTTACATTAAAGAATCGTTCACCTTCAATTCAAGTTTCATGAGGAGAAAAACAAAAGAGGTTGACTGAAGAACTCTTTGAACAAATCAGCAGTCAGACGAAGCTCCGGCCTCATATGCGAGGTGGAGGGGACATCATTGATGTTTCAGAGATCAAACGAGAAAACAGGAACATCTTCCTACATCTTAAGAGACAACTACTGAATCCAGGCCAATAAATTAACGCATTTGGGCACCTTGAAAAATAAGAGCAACTTTCACAATTTGCTCGCCTGTTTGTGTGTATTCGTGTTTGTGTGCAGTAGCCAAGCTCCTTTCTGTACAAATGAATACAGGTCCTCTGTACAAACTCCAGTTTGGAGAGAAAAAGGTGGCGCGTCCTTTTCCAAACCTGGTAAATGTGAATACGTATCAGACAGGAATGAAGATTGCTCCTGATCCTAATTCCACACCAAGTATCTTACAGTTCCTAAACACACACACATTCACCAAAAAAAAAAAAAAAAAAAAATGCTTTTCAGTTTGCAAACATACAAAACGAAAGTCTTCAATAATAAAATCAAATATTTTGCCTTGAGAAATTCCATTTAAAAAGTCCATAAGCTCAAAATAACCCCCTCCCCGAAAAAAAAAAAAACAAAAAAAAAAAAAACAATTAAAAATGTAACTCGTAGACCAGGACTGCATTTCGGCCGGTCTGACAACCCTCCCAGAAAAATACCCTTTGTGATTCTGCTCTTTAAACAGTAATTTCAATCCCTCCAACAGGGAAGAAAAAGCAGTTCATCGGTTGTGTAAACCTATTACAGTTCATTTTGTCTCCTCCTCTAATTTCCTGTGTACAAAACACACCTCTCTCCTCAAAAAGAATGTCTTTTAATGCTACAATCCCTCGACGAACTTCTCTAACGTGTCTCCCGAAGTGTCCCCAACCATACTCAACTCGTTGGGGAGCCCTCCACGGTTTGGCGTGTTCAGCTGTGGAAGCATTGCACTCTGTTCGGGTGTGCACAGGTGAGCCTGGTCCATGGGGCCCGGCATGGGTCCCGCCAGGCTGGGGTGGGACACGCCGGAGTGCAGGGGCGAGGGCTGGGGCTGCATGCGTGGGGACGGGCTGGAATGTGGCGGCTGTTGGGACGAGGGGCGGGGCGATTGCACGGGTGCAGGCGACCTCACTTGGTTGCCCAGCGCGTTGGCCATGGCCTGTCCGGGCAGGTGAGCTCCCTGCGGCTGTCCTGCAAGCATATGGGGTTGGGGACTCATGGAAGCGGCCTGAGCCGGCGATCCCATTTGCTGTTTCAGCATCTGCTGCTGCTGCTGCTGCTGCAGTATACGCTGTTGCAGCATGTTCTGCTGGGCATCCATGCCCATGCCAGGTTGGCCCATTTGAGCCATGGGCGGCATCTGACCCATGGGACCGGCACCTCCCTGCATGGCCATCTGCTGCTGCATGCGGATTTGCGAGTAACTGGCTGCGCCTTGAGGTTGCGGGAATCTCCCTTGTCCTGGAGGCATCGCTCCCTGTTGCTGCTGTATGCGCATTAATTGCCGGCGGAACAGCTGCTGGTTTCCGTTGTGCGCAGCATTCATCATCTGTCCCTGGGGTCCGAGGGCGGCCATGGTTTGGGTTGCGGCTGGCTGCGGCTGCTGAGGCGGCATGACGGGTCTCTGCACGGGGCCCGTTTGCATCGCAGCCATGTTCTGCATTCCGGGCTGACCTGCGAGCATGGCCTGTGGGTTCTGCTGTTGCGGTTGGCTGGCTTGGTACTTCGCCGTCCGCTGTTTGATGAACGCAGCCATGAGATGTGGGTTTGATTTGAGGATATTGAGGACCTGCTGCTGCTGCTGAGGGGAACTTGGTGATTTTAATGTGCGCAGCAGGTCCTGCAACGCTCCTGGAGCGATGCTGCTGGCCACCCCCCTTTGCTGCATGCCTTGCTGCTGCGGGGCCTGTGGTTGAGCCTGCTGGGGAGGCATGACGGCCTGCATCTGCCGCGGCTGCTGCTGCTGTTGTTGCATCATAGCGCGCTGCATCATTTGAGCCTGTTGCGGCGTCTGCACTACCTGAGACTGTTGCGGGGCCATGGCCATCTGCTGCGGTGGCACTTGCTGCGGTGGAGGTGCCTGTGGATTCTGCATGGACCCTTGCATCCCAGCTGGCCACTGGCCAGGCTGCATGTTCTGAACCATCTGAGGGCCACGAGGGGCAATCATCTGCATGGGAGTCATCATGCGAGGTTGGTTCATCTGCATGCCGTTCACGTTCATCCTGTAGTCTTGCTGCTGCTGCTGCTGTTGTTGCTGTTGCTGCTGCTGCTGCTGAACTTTGGTCATCATCTCTATTTGTTTTGCAACCTTCAAAGCCTGCTGCTGCTGCGGAGAGGGCTGCGGCTGTTGTTGAGGCGGCATGGGCAGAGGGGACTGCTGCTGGGGCAGAGGCGAGGACTGCGGGCCTGACTTACCCTGCGACCCTGGCGTAGGCGGTTGGTTGGGGAAGGGTTGCACCATTGCAGCCACATTTGGATGCGTCTGTTGGGGCTGGTTGGCTAATGCCTGCGAGGTCTGAGGCGTATTAGGCTGCAGCAGCTGCTGAGAGTTGGGCGTCCCCGGACCTCCTGAGGTAGTTGGGGAGGGCAGACTGGGCGGCATTCCTCTGCCCTGCATGAGTGCCATGCGCCGGCGCATCATCTGCGCCTGCTGCAGCCGCTGCTGAATCTGCTGCTGCCGCAGCTTGTGCTTGATATTGAGGCAGAAGGGCACAGGGCACTTGTTCTCCTGGCAGTGCTTGGCATGGTAGCAGCACAACGCGATGAGTTGCTTGCAAACGGGACAGCCTCCGTTGGTCTTGCGCTTGCAGCCCTTGGTGTGCTGCACCACTCTCTTCATCTTCTGACAAGATGGCAGAGAGCAGTTGGCGTTTCGGCACTGGCAGGCATGCACCAGCGACTGGATGCAGCGTTGGATGCTGAGGCGTCGACTCTCCTGTGGACTCTTGTTGGCTTCGCCGCCCTGATTGTTGCTGTCGTCGTCCAGGCCCAAACCCCACTTCACCATTTGGTGCTCATGGCCCTTGGAGTTGTAGCAGTTAATGCATAGATCAAAGTCCTGAAAGAAATCAGAAGAATTATTTTGTTTTTTTCAGATAATCATAGCATAGAATGTTAATTTACTGCTGCACGACTGGAGATTTTATATTTATAGTTATATTTACAGGTGGAGAAAGTTGACAAGGAAGGTTTGCTCCTTGAGAGATTTAAACCTACAATCTACTAGTTTAAACCTTAGATCTTGATAAATTGGCAATAAAATAGTACCATATCTGTTTTTAAAAAACAAACAATGAGAGCAAACAAAGGCAAGAGACTCGACTGCTGTACAAAGAGAAGACAGACCTCGCAAACGGTGCAATGCCAGCGTGTCTCTACATGGTGCTTGCATTCGTTGCAAGTGTACACAAATCGGTCTTGGCCCTGATTGTGTAGCTCCACCAGCATGCACATACTGCTCCATTTGCAGCGGCGTAGGGAACTGAACTCCCAGTGTTTGTCCCTGGCCAGGGTCAGGAAGGCATCACGGCCGTCCATCAGATCGCAGGTCAGCATTGGGTCAGGATCCATTATCGGAGGCAAGGTATTGATCACTGGACCAGCATGCAGGTGGATCACGAAGAAGACCTGGATTTTAGGAAATGAGAGGGTTTCTGGTCAGCACTCGGCACATTCAGAGCAAAACAAATGGTATTCAGGTAAACAAAAATAAAAATAAAAAGATTTAATGAGTCAGTTCCAACCTCTTTGTGCTTCTCCATTGTTGCATATAGCTTCTGGGACAGATCATTAGCTACATTCGGCATCCCAGGCTTCTTTTTGTTTGCGCGGCTCACGCTGCTCTTATTTTTGTTGGTCTTTTTATTGTTCTTCTTTTTGGCGTTCTTGCTGTCAGCTTGGGTTCCCTGTGGAAAAAGAAGACATTTAACAAATGGCTACAGACTACACTAAATACTCATTCACACCATTTGGCTCTCTGATTAACCTCTGTTGTCTCAGAGGAGGCTGTATTCTCCTCCTTCTTCCTCTCCTCCTCCTCTTGCTCCAGCTCCTTGATGCTTTCCTCCAAAACATTGGGCCAAAAATCACCCTCAAAATAGGGCAGCTCGTAGGCACTTGTAAGCCGGTCCTCTGTGGCCTGCTTAAATATGTCCTGCATAACACAAGTGAGTGAATTTGTGAGTCATATCGGTGTCAGTGTGACGTTAACCCATTGTGAATGAAAACTAACAGACCGCAAATCCCTTATAAACAAATTCAGCATTGGCATACCTTGTAGTCATGGATGATTCTTTCTGCAAAGGCTTTGTCCAGCATTTTGCGGTACCACTCCTGCAGTCTTTTAGGCTTGGGAATCTTCTGATCAGGAGGGTGACAGTGGAAGATGTAGTCATCGCCTTCACTAGGTGGGCATGCCCAGATATGACCAGTCACATACCTGTAGGTGGAGAAAAAAAAAAAAAAAAAAAATTCAAATCCATTAGTTCATAACCCTACCAATGCCATGGACCTTTTTCACATTTCCAGGTTACAATATGACCACAGTAAGTACATTGTACTTATTTTTTGATGCAAGTACATAGTAGTTAAGGCCACCTAATATAAAGATTTATGATGCTGATGACCGTTAAACGCGTCATCACAGTCTTGTGAAAAGTGTCCATTAGATCACAAAAGCAAGTGTTAATGGTGGAGTGAAAAAATGATGTGCAAGCAAGTTTCCTAATTTGGTTTTTAACTTATGAATGGTTTAGTTATAGTGGGCTTGTCATTTTAACCTGGGATTGGAGAACAAGTGTTTTAAGACCAAAAACAATTACACATTATATTTCAACTTCAAGGTGGTACTTACCCTAGTTTCTTAACATACTCCAAATAACCAATGAGAATTTCATGGTAAACTGCAGTTCTTAGCATCCGAGGCTTGAAGAAGTGAATACTGTCAAGATATGATATGTATACCCGTCTGGAAAGAGGAGTAAAATAACAATTAGTCAATATAGCCTGTTCAAGATGCAATTTGCTACTTTTTTCCATTGATCAGTATTTGCATGGTACCTGGTGTTAGGAAAGGGACAATCAGATCCATATTCCTGGACGTGCATGCCGAAGAAACACACATCCACTCCATCAATCTCTTCAAATGCAAAAAGTGCTTTGGTTCTGTAGGGAAAGCTTTCTACCATCTCTCCTGAGTCAACAAACCTGCAGAGAAATGGTGTGATGCAAAATTAGCTCCTTTCAATTCCTTGTACATGCCAGACTTTTTTGTCAACATGAATTCAAAATTTAACCAATTTACTTCTAAATACATTTTGAAATGACTTCAATAGAATAACTATACTCAATTCATATTC
Organism: Spinibarbus caldwelli; assembly: GCA_039654775.1. Lineage (NCBI taxonomy): Eukaryota > Metazoa > Chordata > Actinopteri > Cypriniformes > Cyprinidae > Spinibarbus > Spinibarbus caldwelli. The sequence continues at coordinate 33,927,627 of CM077219.1, forward strand.
ATTCTCTGTAACGTTACCTGGATTTCATCCCAGGTTTGACCTCCACGGTCTTATCAGAGCTGGCGACCACCCGCACAAACACCTCTCCAGCCTCGGGGTGATTCTGCCTCTTCAAGTACTTGTTCACTCGGTCCTCGATGTACGAGCCCAGTCTCGTGCTCTGTAACCCTGATCAGAAAAACACAGAGGGTTACTTCACTCTGCAATAGATGGAGAGGCAAGCAGGAATACGCTTCAAAAGCACTCACTTTTAGCAGAAAACTTGTTTTCCTTTCTAGTTTTCCCTGACTTCTTCAGGCAGTTGTCACAGATGAAACTGTTATAGGAAGGAGAGACAAACAAAGCAGCTGTAGGATCGTGTCACGCTAAACTTTAGGTGAATAGCGGGATAAGATGCTTACCCTGAAGGCCAGATGACGTCATAATGCAGTACGCAGATTTGATGCATCTTCCGGCCGCAGTCTTTACATTCAACAAAGCTGTTAGAGAGAAGGTGGTGTTAAAAACTAAATTGACAAAAGTGGTTAATTCATCACACTTTCACAGTATTTGCACACATATGCATTAGTATACATACTATTTGAATAAAGATGAAAAAAAATGACAAACTTACGGCTCAGGGTCCAACATGTCATTTTTCTTCTTCTCAAACTGCTCCTTTGATATCATACTGCAGAAAGACATACAAGATAAATTCCACCTTCTTACATACACAACACATTTTTGAGGATAAACTGTGTAATTTAACAAAGAAAAACCTCAAAGCCTTGTGGGCCTTAGTCGATACGTACGTCTGCGGCTGGGCCGGGTCGTCTCCCAGGGTGACACTGTCGCCCTGAATCTCGTTGAAGCACTTCTCGCAGAAGTGATACCTGTCGGCAACAAGGCCATATTTGGGTGAACTGGAGCCAGCACACAAGAGCACAGGCAAACCGGCACAAGGAGAGCAGCGCAGCACAAGAGCGCAGAACGCGAGGTCAGGCAGAGATTGACACACAGCAAACAGGCCAAGGCAGAGCACAAGTTAGCATTCAAACTCACAACCGAACGTTAAAAAAAATAAAAAATAAAATAAATAAATAAATAAAAAAAATGATGGATAGCTACAGGATTGTATGTCCTTTCATGCACTAGAAAGTAACTACATGCCTTTTCTGACTGTTTTTAAGAACAAATTAAAGGCATACAACAGAAACGAAGACAATGTGATGAGATCAGAAACATGCACTAAGGTCAGTTACGAAAAAGTGATGCACCAGAGCTTTTTTAATTTTTTAATACAATAACAATTAGGGCTGCTAGATTTGTGGGCGGGGATCTAATTGCAATTTTTCTGATTGAAAATTACAATTGTGATTTTAAATAAGATTAAAAACAAAAATTCTTGGTCTGCAGGGCTACAACTATAAATTAATAATATTAGTAATTATTCTTATTACTACTGTCACTAAAGAAGAAAAAAAATGCTAAACATTTTATTACTACTAGGGCTGCAACTAACAATTATTTTGATAATCGATTAGTTGGCAGATTATTTTTTCGATTAATCAGATTTAAAAAAAAAAAAAGGCTAAATTTTCTTTTTTTATTTTATTGACAAAAACACTTCCACATTCTGCCCAATGTCCTTCAAACAATCGTGCCAACTGAATGCTATGAAAACATACAGTGCTTAATTTATTAGACCACCTGTCATAATAAAGAGAAAACACAAATATTTTAGGAATCTGTCAAAGAATTGTTTAAATTTAAAAATGTTATTGTCATTTATTGGGCAAATAACAAAATGAAACAACTAAATATTCACATAATAAAAAAAAATAAATAATGCTGCCTTTCATAACAGCATGCATTCTTGCTGGCATTGTTTAGCTACTTTTTGACTGTAATTGGGTATCTGAAAAAACCTTTCATAGATCTTTCATTCATAGATAACAGAAATAATTCTATTATAGCATTAGAAATAGCTTACTGTTACTAAAGACCTCACGCATATTGGTGGACTAACCAATACAGATAGCTAAAAAATGATTTTAGTAAACGCCAATACTGTTAGTTTAGAGCAGCAGTGGCACAAAGCTTACATTATTTGTTATAGGTCTATAGTTTAAATCTCTTCATCAAAAATTAAGATAATAAAAATAATAAACACGAATAAAAACACAAACTCAGTGTTAACCAACTTTTTGATCACAGTCACGTACTGTAATTTCTTTATCCTGTAAAAGGCGGCTATGAAGCGTCTGATATTTATATTCAGACAACTGTACGCGGTTATCCCTTTACAGTTCCTACTCTCATAAAATACGTGCACTACATGTTGACTTTTAAACCTTAATTTAACGTTCAACAACAGATATTTCAGCACAATGAATGTTTTTGAGCTGAATATTAATCCCTCTCTGACGCACATTAACGCATCCGCCGCGCCTGCACTCATTCAGTAAAGATTTAAACTTAAGGTCAGGACGGAACTTTATGCAAAAATGGAAATGCTCGTGTGAATTTGTGACATTTACAGATAAGGATATGACCGTAAACTGAACGTTTTTGCGCTGAGGACCCACACGCATCTGTCAAAGCGCCTGACAGGGCAAGCCATTACGCTAACGCATTAACTTAAACCTTAAAATAAAGAATTCTCATGTTTTGTGCAGCTTGGATCACGTACTTCTCCCGCAGCATCTCATTCTGTTTCCTCCACTATTTTTAGATGCATTTTGGCCATAGAAATGCATTATTCAGTGCTGTAACGTTAATTTGACGCGACTGGCTGAAGTTGGGCGTGCACTGTGGGCAGACCCGACTAATCGATAATGAATCGTTGTCGATGATTTTCATTATCGATAATAATCGATTTTATTGATTAGCTGTTGCAGCCCCAATTACTACGATGATATTTCACTGTTAAAATAAAGTATTTAAGAAAAATAACACAATAATAATTTTCTTTTACATTACAACATTTATGGTTTTGTTAATTTCTTCATTTTCAAACGTTTATCATCAATAACAAGAACATGCTTCACTCTGAAACATGCAGTGCATATATTTAATTAAAATGCAGCTGTTGGGATTTGATAACACAAAGTTTGGTTTTATTCTGATTAACTGTGCAGCCCTAAAGACAACTGCCAAAGTTTTCAGGATTTACAAATACTAGTGGGCTGGTGGGTGGAACAGCCTAGTAGGAGAAGATCTTGGCTTGTAAACTGAAAGATTCAAAACCCACTACGATTGACCCAAAAAAGTATTACCACTGTAACCTAGAGCAAGATGCTTAACCTTTGAACTTGCTTTTATAACTACGTTTATAAGGTGCAAACAACATGGAGCACTAAAAGTCTCAAGCCTGATCTCAGTGCATCACAGGCCCACTTGGAAAGTCATTCATAGCTTTCTCATTTCTCACACCACCGATCATGCCATTGGTTACCTGTTTTGGTAGCTATAATATGTGCCGTCCCTGGAGATAGTACAGAGCTGTTTGCCATAGCAGCAAAGCGTCTGAGGTGAAAACTCATACTGTGGAGATAGAGAAAAAGCAATTTTGTTAAGAGCAACTTATTTAACAAACTGCACCAGTGTTATTTTAGTTATTTTTTATTTACATACTACTATAGTATTTACTAATATTTTGAATTATCTTTTATTTTTGTCCTTTTTTCATTACTAGTTGAAGTTTTAGTAATTTGAAATTACTAAACGAATTGAAATTAGTCAACAATTATTTGATTTTTTGATAATTAAATTTAATAATTAAATCAAACGTATTTCATACATCACTCCAAAAAAAAATTTTATTTTTATATTAAATTTTTTGTATTTCAGCTTAAACTCTAGGCAACATTTCTAATTTTTGTTTTTCCTCTAAAATTTCTAATTTATTTCAGCTTTATTTAAATAATCAAAAATCATTATTTAAATAAAATCAAATCATTTTTAACAGCTTTAGATGTAGTTAACACTGAATTGCACTCAAAAAAATATCTAGAGACGCTCTCAGTTTCACTTTAGATGAGTTTGAGCACATTTGGAGCGTTCATCTAAGCTAATCATTCTTTTGCTGAAGGAAGGTGCTCAAGTTCTTACCTTGCGCCCACAGCAGTATCCCAGACTTTGCATGACGGGGTCAATTTCCTGCTCGAACACCTCAGCCAGCTTCGAGCAGTACTTGTACACTCGAGATGTTTTGCGGTTGTAGAGCCAGGCGTTGTTGAACATCAGCCAGATGTCGTCAACATACTGCCAGGGCTCCTGGTACTGTCCGGTGTCCAGCTTCCTCTTAATGGTGGAAAGGTCAATTGGGTTCTTTACAATGTCAAAGTAGTCCTGGGGAAAAAACCCCAAAACAAAACCATCAAATAAATGGTGATTAAACTGCCCTGTATAATATTTGCTGTATGGATGGAAAGCTTTCATTGATATTTTTGAACTCAGCATAATTAAATTGGGTAAGACTAGGCAAAATCAGCTTTTTTTAGAAGCATATTTAGAACATTTAAAGAGATATCCATATAATATTAGCCCAATGAATAGGTGTATGAGATTTACCGGGATGCCCAGGAGAGTGGGATCCACCGGCTGGCGGAAGGGCAAGGACTCTGGGTCCTGACGATACAGAGCTTCTAATGTAGGCATCAACGCCTGTCTGAGCTCCTCCGGCTTGAAAACTTTAACAAATAATGATGTTATGTGATTAATCAAGTTGCAGATATTACTGAATGCGGTTTCAATGTTTTCAGAAAAACGTTTGTACTTTTTTTGCGTGACTGGGCGGATTGACTGGATGGTGCGGTGCTGTTGGTGCTGGACACTTCCTCCTCTTTCGGCTCAGTCTTTGTCTCTGGTTTCTTCTCCTCTGTCTCCATCGGCTCCTGTTTAGGTTCTACAGACTCTGGCTCCTCTTTTATTTGAGGAGGTTTGACATCTTCATCCTAATGAACAACATGAATAAAGTTTAGATATTTACAAAAGACTATGTCACTGCTCAAGAAACACTTCTCAGAACAGCACTTATTTGAATTAGAAATGTTCTGTAACAAATGTCTTTACTGTCACTTTTGATCAATTTAATGCCTCCTTGCTGAATAAAAGTAGCAATTTCTTACTAATGTTAATTCACTATTTTCTTACTTTTGAACGGTAGTGTAAAACTCATGAAACACAACCAAATAAAGTCAAGAATCGCTGAACCAGCCAATTTTAAGGTTCGTTTCAACAATGCCACACCTCCATCTTGACATCAGGCTGCTTTTTCCCAGAGTCAAAGTCTTGCTCGTCGTCTTGATGCTCGGTTTTGGGTTCGGCAGCAGGATAGTCGGGGGGCAAAGCTTGCTGGGAGTGGGTCTCAGCCACGGATGCAGGCGTGGGAACTCTATTATCAACGCTAGCGGCCATCTGAGAGAGCTAACGGACAGACAAACGAGGAAGGACATGAGTTAAGGGTGTCATGGCATACAACTGCAATCGAGGCTGTGTTTTCATGGCGATCCTCACCGGAGTGCTGGGCTGCTGCGCTTGCACAGAGGTGGGCTGCTGCATCTGCAGGGGGGGCTCAGGCTGGGGCTGCAGGGGCGTGCGCGGCTGGGAGGGGGCAGGGGAGGAGCCCAGGGCTGAGGGGGGGCGGGGCAGGCCACTGGGGATGTGAGTGGGCGTGACATGGCCCCCGGCCGAGGCCGGCGTGGAAGGCTGGGTCTGGAGTGGCTGTATGCTAGCGGCAGCTGATGGGGTGGAGGCGGAGGGCGGAGGAGGGGTGGAGCACAGGGTGGATGAGGTGCCCAGAGGGCCCACAGGATTCAGGGTCAGGTTAGCGTTCGGCTGCTGCTGCAGAGGAGAGATGGAGGGCATACAGACTCAGATACAGCACAATAAACTACAACAAAGCGCAACAGTCGGGTTCCAGAAGTAGAAACTCCATTCATTTTCTCCATTAATCAATGGTATATGCTTTTTTTGAAACCATTAGACCATATTTCAACTTATTTTTTAAAGAATTGTTTCATAGTGGGAAACCTGTTGAAAAACTACATTACCCATAATTCTGCAAAAACAAATCCACCATCAGAGGTGCGGCGAAATCAAGTCGGTCTTCCTATGCTCTCAAAAAATGTACAAATTTGTATATAAATATGCTTATATTGAACTTAAAATTAGGGCTGCAACAACTAATCGATAAAATCGATTATTATCGATAACGAAAATCATCGACAACGATTCTCATTATTGATTAGTCAGGTCTACCCACAGTGCACGTCCAACTTCAGCCGGTCGCGTCAAATTAACGTTACAGCACTGAATAATGCATTTCTATGGCCAAAATGTATCTAAAAATAGTGGAGGAAACAGAATGAGATGCTGCGGGAGAAGTACGTGATCCAAGCTGCTCAAAACATGAGAATTCTTTATTTTAAGCTTTAAGCTAATGCATTAGCGTAATGGCTTGCCCTGTCAGGCACTTTGACAGATGCGTGTGCGTCCTCAGCGCAAAAACTTTCAGTTTACGGTCATATCCTTATCTGTAAATGTCACAAATTCAAACGAGCATTTCCATTTTTGCATAAAGTTCCGTCCTGACAGTCTGCGTTAAGTTTAAATCTTTACTGAATGAGCGCGAGCGCGGTGGGCGCGTGAACGCGCGTCAGAGAGAGATTAATATTCAGCGCAAAATCATTCATTGTGCTGAAATATCTGTTGTTGAACATTAAATTAAGGTTTTAAAAGTCAACAGGTAGTGCACATTTTATGAGTAGGAACTGTAAAGGGATAACCGCGTATAGTTGTCTGAATATAAATATCAGATGCTTCATAGCCGCCTTTTACAGGATAAAGAAATTACAGTAAACGTGACTGTGATCAAAAAGTTGGTTAACACGGAGTTTGTGTTTTTATTCGTCTTTATTTTTACTATAATCTTAATTTTTGATGAAGATATTTAAACTATAGGCCTATAAACAGTTCTTAAATTTATTAAAACAAAATGTATTTAAGATTTATAACAAATAATGTAAGCTTTGTGCCACTGCTGCTCTAAACTAACAGTATTGGTGTTTACTAAAATAATTTTTTAGCTATCTGTATTTGTAATCTCAAGTAACAGTAGGCTATTTCTAATGCTATAATATAATTATTTTTGTTATCTATTTTTTCAGATACCCAATTACAGTCAAAAAGTAGCTAAACAATGCCAGCAAGAAATGCATGCTGTTATGAAAGGCAGGAGGCTATTTTTTTTTTATGTGAATAAATATTTAGTTGTTTCAGTTTGTTATTTGCCCAATAAATGACAATAACATTTTTAGATTTAAACAATTCTTTGACAGATTCCTAAAATATTTGTGTTTTCTCTTTATTATGACAGGTGGTCTAATAAATTGTTAAGCACTGTATGTTTTCATAGCATTCAGTTGGCACATTTGTTTGAAGGACATTGAAGGACAAGTGTTTTTGTCAAAAAATAAATAAAAAGAAAATTTAGCTTTTTTATCCGATTAATCAATTAATCGAAAAAATAATCGGCCAACTTTATCAAAATAATCATTAGTTGCAGCCCTACTTAAAATATATTTGTGACCAGTGCTGGCAAAGTGAGTTGGAATGCACACTGGCTAATTTTAAGCTACATGCAAAAGAAGTGAAAAATGGTTCTCACAAAAAATTAGTTCATTAAGCCCTCGTCTAGCGATCCCAATGCTCCAAATAGTAATTAAACATCTAAAATTACCTTTATTTACGTTTTCTAAGATTAGGCTACCTTTTCTTTGCTCGCTTCTCGCACTGACTGTCATCCGAAGCGTGCACATAAAGGCGCATGATCCAGATAAAAAAATAAATAAATAAAAAATACACTGAACTACAGTATTTAAGTATTCACGCAAACATAATCTGTTATGTCTTAAGTGAACATTTGGGGAAATGTTGGGTAAAAACATCGGATGTGTAACAATATATTAGATTCGTGCAGTACAGTAGATCTTAATATATAGGCCGACTGTCTCATTAATATAAATCTAACAAGAAAAGAGGGAATCATTCGCTGCTCTTGATTGAACTGCTTTGGTAGTTTTAATAATCAATTTATTGTAACGAACACACTAAATGAATTTTTACATTTGATTATTTGTTTTTCTTTTTCGAATGCTTTTGTTTAGATGTAAAATGAATAAGGCAATGCATTATTTGTTTCTTATATTTGAATACTGTTTTTTTTGCATCTGTTCTTATTTATAACAAAGATAAACTAAAATATTAATATAGTAATTATTACTAAGAAAAGATTCGGAGGAAAAGATGCAATGTTGCGTGGTGATTTTACTTTGGAACCTTCTGAAAACTTTAACTCGATTTTTCTCAAAATTGACTTTGGTGATTATTGACTTCAAACAGGTGTAGCTCAGTCATTTTTCGTCCGATTCCAACAAATCATACATGCTTTTGTGAAAATAAAAATAACTAACTTTTTAAAATGTGTTCTTCATGACTCATTTTGCCAGCACAGGTCACATTTAACAACATTAAATGAATAGTTTTATATTTCTCCATTTTTATTTTGGGATTGCAGTTCTTTCCCTCTGAAGTCCTTGAATACCCAGTCTTGTACCTTTGTGTTTCTGTCTGATTTTCAAATAATTTTTTTTTTTTTTTTTTTTAATACTTCAAATAAAAAAAGTCTGTAATGTTGTGATTCTCCTCATTGCTGGTTGTTTTAGTTCATGGCTTATAACTTTTTTTTTTAAATCTCTATGGAAAAATGAACGGAAAAACACTTCTGGAACCATCGCCGCTGAAAAAGTGGGCGGACACTAATGCACTCTATGAGAGGAAGACAAGAAGTGTTTGTGGTGGTGAAATGTCTCTTATGAACGCCCAAGTAACACCACAAACAATGAAACCGTACTGAAGATGTGACAATTCTGACTCCTCACCTGTGGGACAGTCTGTCCTGACTGCTGGGCCAGGTTTACATTCACATTCATGCCCCCAGCTGAGGCAGGGAATGGCGTCTGGTTCATGAACTGGTTCTGGTTGGGCGTCTGGCCCACCATGTTGTTAGCATGCCCTCCCATCATGGCTGGTGCCTGCGGCATCCTGGAGGGAGACATACCCATCTGCAAAAGAATAAAAAAAAAAATTAGTTTTGAGCAACAAAAGTATGTTTTAGCCCTAAAAAACAAAAAAAAAACAAAAACAAAACAAAAATAAAAAAATTAACATGAGTGATAAAGCTATTGGTAAGTTCACTGTTTAGTGAAACAAGCTTGTTTTCTTGAATACAAATGGCACACACCTCAAGAACAATGTTGACTATAAATAAACTTTAAATGTTTTCTCCGTTCATTTTAATCTAACTAAAAATACGCTGTTTTAAAATATAAAATTCCAAAACTGGAATTGCGTCTTGTTGCTCACCGCTGGAACGGTGCCCATGCCCATCTGAGGGGGGTGGGTCATAGGGGACGCAGCACGAGGAGCTCCCACCGGTGACTGAGACATCTGCACGCTCTGCATGGTCACGGGGTTGAACTGGCCCATCCCTGAAAAACATGATAAAAACACATTTAAAAAAAAAAGGTAAGAAATTTTTCTGTTCAACGGGAGATTGGAGCTTTTGTGTAATTCCTGCCCTACCAGTATGACCTGCCCGACTGCTTTTATTCTACTCAAGTAAACATGAATTTTCATTTTGTAATTTCATTTCATTTTGTAATTTTACATATTTCAGAGTGCAAATAATCTTCTTACTTTTTTTTGGCTAATATTACTTTAACTGATTAAATTAAGGTTGACCTCAAATACGCTCATATTTGACAATTTCAAAAGAAAAGCTTTTTTTTTTTTCAAAAATGACAGTAAAGATATTTATAATGTTACAAAAGATTTCTATTTCAAATAAATGCTGTTCTTTTGAACTTTATCAAAAAATCCAGAAAAACAAAATGCATCACAGTTTCCACTAAAATATTACATAGCACAACTGTTTTCAACATTGATAATAATAAGAAATGATTTTTGAGGAGCAAATCAGCATATCAGAATGATTTCTGAAGGATCATGTGACTCTGAAGACTTGGAGTAATGGCTGCTTAAAATTCAGCTTTGCATCACAAAAATAAATTACACTTTAAAATGCATTAACAGAAAACAGTTATTTCACATTGTAATAATATGTCACACTATTACAGATTTTACTGTATTTTTTATTAAAAAAATGCAGCCTGGTGAAACTTTTCAAAAACGTTTGAAAATCTCACTGACCCCCAATTATTGAACGGTATTGTATATATGTATACAGAAAGAAAAACCATACCTTGAGGGACCTGCATCCGGGCCATCAACTGATTTGGCACATTGGACATAGGAACAGGTCCATCTAAGGAAATAAGGCGTATTTTGAGCAGCTAATCAAGAAAGCAGCCAGGGAAATACATGATCAAGAAGATCAAAGCATTAAAAAACAAAGCCACTAACTCGGAGGCCGGATGGCTTGTCCGGGTCCCATAGTGTTGGGCTGTGGAAGGCCAGGCTGCTGAGGACCCTGAGCGCCCATTTGGGGCTTCGACAGCCTAGACTTCCTCTTCTCCTCCAGCTCCTTCTGGATCTTATAGATCTTCTCAGCCAGAAAGTGGTAATACTCATCCTGAACACAAGATATTAAGAGATATAAAAACATGGGCCACCAGATACATTCTTAAAGTCAAAAATTCACGTCCTGAAGGAAGGTTGAAACATAGCAAGAAAGTTCAGGTGTTTTACCCTGCTGTTGGCAGACTCGTACATGTCCCCTTCCACCTTACGCGCATAAGCGACCAAGTTCTCCATGCGTCTGTCCTTCAGTGCTGCAGGGTCTGGGGTCGGGAATATGGCTTGAACTCTGTGGAGAACACAGGGTTAAGTGAATTGCCCTTGATAAAACATGAATTTGAAACATGACGACTTCAACTCACAGCTTGTGCACTAGGTGATTCCTCAAGTCCTGAGTGACGTGCTCGTGCCAGGGCTTCTTCATGCCAGGCATTGACAGCGGCGCAGCTGTGGGCAGGTTCCCCGTGCCACCCATGTTCGACCCGTCTGACATCATCTGACTGTGGGAGCAGGATTACAACATCAGTTTTCAAGTTTTTCCTTCCCAAAAACTTGCATTCTTCAAGGAAAAATCAAAGAATGTACAGGGGTGAAGAAATTTCGCTCAAAATCATGCCAAAAAAAAAAAAAAAAAAGTTCATTTTGAGTTTGTTTCAATGTAGATCTTTGACAGTTTTTACAATATTTTTCCCTTTTATCATCTCAGATTTTGACATTCAACTGCTTATAGCTACAGAATTGCTGTTAAATCCTTCCACAATGACATTGTTTGCTCTCTTACATTGCTGTACTCTACAGATGACCGTTTCCCACTCTGCAGTGTGTGAGAGGTTAAAGGTAAGGGGTGAAGGTGAAGAGACTCACTTGTTGTTGAGGGATGAGGGGAGAGAGGAATCAGTGTGAAGGTTCGTCTGATCGGCCATACCGTTACCGCCGATGTTCATCTGGTTAGTGCCTGAAGATGTTGTGGGAGACCAGACAGGGGATACACAATATGAGGAGCAGCATGACGTTTCAATGCAAACTGACAGCAGATGCAATAAAATCTATCGTTTATAGACCATGATGCACTTGATGTCAATTTTGATCTTCCCCCATGCATTTAGCAAATGTAATTATCCAATAAAGATTCTAATGCACTTGTGGATGTTTAAAGATATTTGATAAATTGCATTAAACATAATTGTCCAATAAAAAAATTTTAATGCACTTGTGTGCATGTTTGAAGATATCTGATAAACTGCATTTAGTAGGTATAATTATGCAAAAGAAATTCTGATGCAATTGTGTGCACGTTTAGTAAATGGCTCTCAGTAATCAATATGACGCAAGATGAAGTTACAGTACGACAGCAGCTTTCAAGGTTAATAATGAACATGGAACATTGAATTGTTTGCAATAAATACTCTGATCTTCCTCAAACACTTTTTAGATTTCCTTGTGAATTGAAGTTGATACCTAAAGCAGGCATGGAGCGCATCTGCTGCTGCTGGGTCTGCGTGGGCTGCTGTCCGGCGACCTGCGTCTGCGCAGCCGGCTGGTTCCCGTACGGGAGGCCCAGTGCAGCGTACGCCCTCTGCATAGAGCTGGGGTCTATGTGCGTGCCGCTGCTGATGGTGGGTGCAGCGGGTTGACTCGTGCCCACAGGGCCCAGTGGAGCCTGCATGCCAGTGTTAGGGGAGCTCAGCATCGCTGCAAATAGCAGAAACAACATTTGTTGAATTAAATTAAGCTACTTTTATTCAAATATTCTAAAGGTTTTTACAGAGGGATTTTTTTTTTTATACAATTCACCCTATTTATATAGCTTTTTATTCCTAAAAACACAGCGAAATCATTATTTGCACACTACAAATTAACATTCAAGAAAAACTTGCAATACAAAAAAATGTCTGCAATTATTAATGTAATCAATCAACTGGGGAAGTATGGTGATATCCTAGTCATCTGGGCTGTCTCGCTTTGAAACAAAATAAATATATTTAGAATTATTTCTATTTAGGAATAACTGCAACCTTGCAGTAATTCCACTTGATCTGGAAACATAAGCGACTGAAGTGGAATAGCCATTTTGCAAACAGAGCACTTCGATCAGTGGCAGAGAACAGAACTGCAAGAGACACTAAGAGAACGTGCTTCTGTTGCCACTACAGGGGGATTTAAACGAGTCAGCGATCGGCTGTCCAATCAGAGAGCGGGAGCCCACCCCCTGTGAAAAACCAGGGGTGGAGCCCCTCCCCCGCAGTGTCAGATTACAGTCCCGCTGCCTGCCGGAATCCGCTGCTGGTCTCATGCTTTCACATTCAGAGCGCTGCCGAGCTGCACGCATGACCTACAGGTGGCAGCACTCATAACCCGTATCTCGGAGCATGAGATGCAAACACAATCAATAGAGTAACAAACATGCGTTCATACATTGAAATCATTTTATACTTTCAAATTGCCAACCTTGTGTGTAAGGGCAGAAAGGATTATTTTCATCACTGTATTACACTTTTATTTTTTTTTTTGCACGTTACTGTATTTTATTTTTTTGCATTAATCAAATTGCAAAAAAAATCTTTAATGGCGCTAGTAAGACACTAAATATTTCTGCAAAATATGTAGTTATTTGTGAGATTCAGTCATTAACCGTACCAATTAAAATCACATGATAGTGCTGATGTAACTTTTTTTTTTTTTTTTTTTTTAAATGTTAACATACAGCATCAGTAAGTATAATCTATATCTCTGAAAATACGATTAAAATCTTGATTAAAAAATACACTCATGCAGATAATGCATCGGTGCAGGTAGTTTAAATGAGAGTATGACTTACGCTGCTGGTTTCTCTTGTCGCTGGCGTTTTTCAGGGGCAAACAGACGGGGCAGTCATGCCGGGTGCAGTTCTTCCAGTGCGAGATGATCTGTCTAGAGGAGGCGCAGTGAGCCACTGTGAAAACATAAAAAATTACAATAACACACTTAAAAGAATCCAAAAAACCTGATGAATAAAAATGATGAATAATGATCGCCTATATGGTTGCTGAGGACGTTACAGGATGGTTGGTTACTGGGGAAATGGGGAATTTTTCTTCAAAGAAACTTCTTGGAATTAGCAAAATCTTAAAATCGTTTTTGGACAATTCTGATATTAGAATAGAATGACATGTTTAGGTAGCAAAGTTGTTCTGAAGCACCACCCATGTCTATGGTAACATTCTACATTGTAAAATGGCAAAAAACTATGATTTGAACAACTTCACACTTCAAATCATACAGGTTGTTGACAAAAACTTTTGTAAAAATGATAAATTACATTTCAGCTTAATAAATTACTATATAATTGGTCTGAAAAAAAAAAAAAAAAAAAAAAGGTAGGCAGGCTGAATGAAAATGCAAATTCACACTGATTGTAGGTGGCACTTATGGAAAAGCAGAAATACAATGGTCACCCGTGTACACAAAGCAGCACTGCGCTTATAAACACCTCCGTATGATGGCTAATACCATCAAAACTTTTCTGAAAACAGCCAGTACCCTTCAGATGTACATTCTTACAAAAAAACACTCCTCAGATTTGCACCAATCACATGAATGGCTTATTTCAACATCATTGTGGCCAATTTCGAAAAGAAAGGCAACAAGTTTGCAGGTAGATAAGTGTTTTCTATGTTATTGGCCAGTCATTACGTTTGTATTGACCATTTTATTTACTAACAATCAAAACTCAAAGTAAACTATTGACATTATATTTGCAATTAAAAATCATTTTGGTTTAAACAAATTGGCTAGAGCTTCTTTGCAAGACAACACAAACAGATACACACTGCACATTTCCAGTGTAGCGTGGTTGATTATAATGTAGTTTTGCAACAACTTGGTTATTTAAAGGTGCCATAGAATGCATTGGTACAATATTTTAAATTGTTCTCTGATATCTACAAAAAAGGTATGTGGCTTAGGTAAGGGCAAAAATTCTCCAGAAATGGTTTTACATGTCCATTTACAACCCTAGGATTTGTCCCTAGAATGAAATGGTCTGTTATTATCTTATTTGGAAGGTTCATGAATAATAATGTTGAGCTCTGCTCTGATTGGCTGTTTCACAGTGCGGCTCACACAGCAGGAAGGAAACAGGAAGGAAAATATATATTTCAATCTTTTCTCGCAGTTATATCGTTGGGTAATTATACTGTATATAAAATGCGGGCATCAGGGAGCCGCTTTGAATGCACGATCGCGTTTTACTTTCACAATTGCTCTTGCTCTATGTAAACATGCGGACCACTAGTCTGCAGTGTCCACGGGCATGTTGCTTGTGTAACGCGCAGTACCACGGCAAAAGCAGAACAAGAAGCGGCTCGTAGGAGAAGCATTATAGCCGTGACGGCGGCAAATAAATATCAAATCATTATTTAAAACTACAAAGAGGAGACAACAATGGAACAGGAGATGGCGGCATTCTTTCAATCTCCACAAGGACTTGGACCACGGCAGATCAACATTGTTTGTCGCGGACAACTAGTGATGTATAATAGTATGTATAATAAATAAGACACTTGTTCTTTGCTTTGTTTTATTTTAAATAGTAGGTGTAACATTAAAATATATTTAAGTGGAAAAAACACAAAACTCGAATACATACGGAGGGAGGGGTTCTAGCAGACCAATCACAGCGCTTGCGGTCCGCGTAGAATTGGCGCTGTGACATTTTTGGAGAGGTGCACGTCAGGCTACGCCGTACTACACAGCCTACTACCGCAGAAGTATAAATTGGGCTTTACTGTTTATGTGGAAAGTGAAATCTTATGTACTGCAGTGTTTCCCCTAGGTTTTCGACTTTTGGGGGGTGGGGGAGCGTGGATTCTGTTTTTTTTCCGTATTAATTTTTCTGGACTCCTTCTTTTTAATGGTTAGATTAAATTTTATTAATCAAAAAGCATGTCTAGCTAATTAAAATCATGAAACCTGAACAATTTAACATCAATTTATTAAAAGTTAAACAAAAATTACGTTTAGGGCCCTACGAAATTTTTTCCAACCTTATGTTTTATTGTTATTGTCAAATTCTGTGTTTTGCATGTCTAATTATTTGAAAGCATAAAAAGTTTCATTTATTATTACAATAGCCCTATGTTTTTTTTTCCCCCTCAGAAATTCTGTGTTGTGTATTGCAATATTTAAGGCATAAAACATTCATTTAATTTATCTTTTAATTAATGAAAATTAAACAAATTTTATTTTATTTTTTAAATAAAGGGAATATAATATTACAATCAAAAACATTGAAAAAATATTGTATGATTATCCCTTAAATATAAGGTTTTAATAATTTTAGTAGTAGCCTATTACATACATTCTACTGCAGCAATGACTTCAAGTTTAAACCGAACTTTTATTTTGATGGGTTGCCATCAATAGCTTTACATTTCTGTGTGTATATGATATGAGGATAGTTTTACTCAAATGAAACGGACAGATGCTCATGAAGTGACTCTCAGAGCAGTTCTGGAGATGTTGTTCATGTATTTACGTCCTCATTAGTGAGACGGCAGACGTTAATATCACCGCAAGCATCACGCACGCTTCAGTACGAGTAGTAAACAAAACCACGCGTCTGCGCCATTCATAACACAGAGACACGCAGAATTCATATTTAAATAGTCTTTTTGCGGCTTAATACTTCCAAATACGAGTGAGAGTGTGCTCCCTTGTCTGTGCGCGTACGTTTGTGTGTGTGTGTGTGTGTGTGTGTGTGTGTGAGGGCTGAACTCCGCTGTGCGCGATACAGAGAGCTCGACTATGTAACCTAGAGCCCGAAATGACATGCCGTCGTGGAAATAAGATAAATAACATAAGGCTATTTAGTTTGTTTAATAAAAGAACAAGGTATTGATCTGTTCTATAGGAAAGGTAACTTTAAATAACGTCTGTTGTGATCTGGCACTATAGAGAAAATTAAATTAACTTAACCTTCAAGGGGGGCGGGGGGTGTCGTTGGGTGGGTGGGTGGGCGGGCCGCCCCCCTAAGATAATGATAGGGGAAACACTGTACTGTAATGTAACAGGATATCACTAGCAAGGAGCTAACCATGTCCCTTTAGTGGTTTGCGTTCTTTTATTAGAACGCGTTATTTGTTTTCCGTGCCTTTCTGAATACAGACACCAACCCATCCCTGCACAGCCTGGAACATAATATTTATTTCCATGATCTGCCATTTTCGCTATTATCCTCGCTTGTTTCTTCACAATACCTGCAGAACTTCTGATGATTCGGTTGTGCAGGTCCGGCTGGCCTAGAACATGGGCGGGTGTATGCAAATGTTGGGGGCGTAACTATTAGTGATCCCGACTGTAACGTCACAGTCGGTGTTATGTTCCAATTCGCCTATTTTTCAGTGGTCTTTTGCATGCACGAGATTTACATAAGGAGGAAACATTGGTGTTTGAGGCTCACGGTATGTCATTTCCATGTACAGAACTGTTATAATTCAACTATGCCAAGGTAAATACAGTTTTCCATTCTATGGCACCTTGAAACATTTTTCCATCTCAGTTTCTGATGTGGAAATGTGCAAAATTGGTCCAGAATGGGTGCTGAAAAAAGGCTTATGATATTAAGGTACCTCCTGCAATGTAAGCCAAGCATTCAAGAGCAATAAAAATAATCATACTCATCTTAAGCACAACTAATAAATCAGACTCTTGCTTGACTCGCAAGAGTTTTTGACATTTGTTTTTCACACCGTAATAAAACACGCCGCCCAAATGAAATCATGTCAAGGAATAAAAGGGGTTTCGATGTTCCAGACTCCTTCATACTTAGACAGTGAGACCACAAGAGCCATGAGCGACTTCCCAAGTTTACATGAAGCCTGAGTGCCCAGCCAGACAGTTTAACAACACTGAGATGTACAGTCATCACCGAAATATGGTTGTGGATAAAGAGAGACGGAGGAATACACAAGCACTTTCAAATGGACTCAGAGATACCACATGACAGACCATGATTTCTATAAAATTCAGAGCTTGGGGTAAAGTGCCGGAGTCCAGTTATACATTAACATAACTGGTCTGATTTTGCCTCTCACCTTGGCAGGATTTCCCCGCCTGGCAGTGGGTCATGTGGTTGAGGACGTTCTTCATGGTGCGGCAGTGGGGCAGGGCGCAGGCGCGCACATCGCCGTTGGCCTGCTCTCGCCGCTGGCACTTGTGGGCATGAAGCAGCAGGACCAGCTGCTGCTGGATCAGTTTGCGCTTCTCCGGGTCGGCCGTGGGGCCCGCTGACACCCCCTGTCCCGGGACCATGCCCACTGAGGACACCTGCTGCTGCAGCTGGAGGGAAGAGTTTTGATTAGATAGAAGCTTCATTTCGGTTGTTATTACATAAAGAAACAAATGTTTAGAAATATCCTCAGTTGGTTAGAATAAAGCCTCAAGCCACGAGAGGCTGTGAAGTTGTGATTTTATTCGCTGAGGTGTTAAGCGTCCATTTTACGCCTTAATCAAAACAATGTGTTCTGTCCTCTTGGCTTCAACAACACAGAATTGTTTTAACATTTCTTATTTGTAAATTGTCCAGCCACAACTCAGTAATATTGTGAAATATTACTGCAATTTAAAATACTTGTTTTTTTATTTGAATATATTTTTAAATGTAATTCATTCCTGTGATGCAAAGCTGAATTTCCAGCATCATTACTCCAGTCTTCAGTGTCACATGATCCTTCAGAAATCAATGAATGCATTTATGATTCAGCATCGATAGTCTTGCATGCAAGCTTCGTTACACTACAGGTGTACCGAGTTTGAATCCCAGCTCAAGGACCTTTGCCGATCCCCTCTCTATCACTTTACATCCTGTCATTTCTATAATGTTCAATAATAATAAAGGCAAAAATCCCAAAAAACAGGGTAAATCTTAAAAAAAAAAAAAAAAAAAAAAAAAATTAATATACACAACTGTGATCAAAGCTGAATTTTCAGCATC
This sequence comes from Spinibarbus caldwelli, assembly GCA_039654775.1. Taxonomy (NCBI): domain Eukaryota; kingdom Metazoa; phylum Chordata; class Actinopteri; order Cypriniformes; family Cyprinidae; genus Spinibarbus; species Spinibarbus caldwelli. The sequence continues at coordinate 33,946,180 of CM077219.1, forward strand.
CTTACTCCAGTCTTCAATGTCACAAGATTCTTCAGAAATCATTCTGATATGCTGATTTGCTGTTCAAGAAACCATTACTATTATTATTATTATTATTATTATTAATCACCATCAATATTTAAAACAGTTGAGTACATTTTTTTTTTCAGGATTCTTTGATGAACAGAAAGATCCAAAGATCAGCATTTATCTGAAATAAAAAGCTTTTGTAACATTATGCACTATACCATTCAAAAGCTTGGAGTCAGTATAATTTTTTTTTTATTTTTTTCGCTTTCTCCAGAATCTATAGAAATTAATACTTTTATTTAGCAAGGATGCTTTAAATTGATCAAAAGTGATGATAAAGACATTTAAAATGTTAAAAAAGATTTCTATTTCAGATAAATGCTGTTCTTCTGAACTTTCTATTCATCAAAGACACTTGAAAAAAATTCTACTCAGCTGTTTTCAACATAATAATAATAATAATAAAAAAATGTTTTTGAGCAGCAAATCAGAATATTAGAATGATTTCTGAAGGATCATGCGACACTGAAGACTGAAGTAATGATGCTAAAAATTCAGCTTTGAAATCACAGGAATAAATTACATTTTAAAATATACTTAAATAGAAAACAGTTATTTTAAATAGCAAAAATATTTCAATTTTTTTCTGTTTTTCCTGTACATTGGATCAAATAAAAAAACACTGAAAATCTTACTGTTCAAAAACTTTTGACTGGTAGTGTATTTATGCACCCTTGAATTATCGTATTAAAAAAAAAGAAATAAAGCAAATTAAAATAAATATACTTTGATGACCTAATTGCACAATGTTAGAGCAGTCTAGGTCAATTTTCAGATATGACTGTTCAAACAATAATTTTAGACTTCATTCAGCCAGTTTATCCACCCTTTGCATCTTATTCTGTCGCGTGTAAAAATGCACTTCAATTAGCTCTTCCAAAGAATAAATAGCTGCTGAATAGATGTGTGACGCAGAGACAAGAGAGGCCTGAAGTGTTCTGGACTGAACCGGAGCCAGCTGTGGAGGGTTACTCACCAGATTTGGCACGCTGGAAGCACCCTTCAGGGTGGGCTGGAGGCTGTTGGGAAGAGATGCCTTGTTCTGGATCTGAGCGTTTAATCCAGCGCCGGACATCTGCTGGACCGAACCCTGTGCGTACTGCTGCCCGAACGGGCCGTTAGCGGTTGCAAGACCCATCTATGGAGGGGGGAAAAAAAATAAAAAAAATAAAAAAGAATAAAAAACCATCAGCATCTGTGAAACTCATCGAATATTCATGAAACAGTGGCTCAAAACGGCTGTCAGTGTACAGTTTCAATTTAAATTCATAGAGAGCAGGCAAGGTGTAACAGGCACGAGGCCCTGCACTCTGCCAGTGTAGTGCAGACGCTGTTGAGCCAAACGTTCATAGGTCAAAGAGTGTACTAAAAGATACTGTCATCAGCTGCTCAGTGACATACGCCCGATCACGTACGAGCAGTGGAGACAGACTTCAGAATGAGAAAAACAGTGTCTGCTCTTCGTACAAACACCAAACTAAATATGCCCTGATGATACTATTTAAACTTTTAGATAATATACACTACCGTTCAGAAGTTTGGGGTTGGTAAGATTTTTAAACAGTTTTTCTCTTATTCTTACCAAGGCTGGATTTATTTGATCAAAAAGCAACCAGTAATATTATGAAACAATATAACTATGTAAAATAACTTTTATATTTCAATATATTTTAAAATGTAATTCACTCCTGTAAAGGCAAAGCTGAATTTTCTCAAGAAACAAGAAACATTTCTTACTATTAACAATGTTGAAAACAGGATTTAGGATTCTTTGTAAAATAGAAAGTTCATAAAAGACAGCATTTATTTGAAAAATGCATTTTTGTAAAATCAAAAATGACATGTCACTTTTGATGAATAAAAGTTAATTTCTATTAAAAAAAAAAAAATAGTTACTGACCCCAAGCTTTTGAACAGTAGTGTAATATTTTGCATCACCAGCGTAATTTTCTAATGCTAAAATAATACCTGTTTAATGCTCAAGTTACTCCAAAATAATGTAAAAAATAATATATATATATATATATATATATATTTATTTATTATAAAAAAATATCTCTGATGTCATCCACCAATAGAAATAAACTGGAGCAGGTTCAGAGGATTAACAATTACGCATTTTTGTTGAGCATTTTAAAATTGCATTTTCATTTAACTTTTTTCTTTAATGAAACACGTAAGGATGCATTGTTCACAATATGATCTATAATGTGCATTACAAAAAAAAAAAAAAAAAAAAAGAATTTATTTCGCACCGACTTTAATCCTCCATTTACTGCTACTAAATGAAGTGCATGTAGATGAATAACTGCATTAAACCTGAGTTACTTACAGCACTTTTCAGTGATGCTTTCACAGCATGGTTCTGCAACGCAGCGTCAGAGCTCCTCCAGCGGCGTGTGTAAACCGGCCCATCCCCCACCATCACTAATGCGAGCCTGCAGCCATTAGCGCTGCAAGCGCCGCTGCTGAACGTGCCACACTGAGGAACTCCCTGTCCTGACCAATTCACATCTCCACTGCCTATTGCTCCTCCTGCTTTCATTCTAACACCCCATCCATGCAAGCAATCCTCGCTTCCACATTAATATGACTCCTCTAACTAGCTGCAACTGTCATCTGGCTTTTAACATTTTATTGTATAAATCCACACAAAATGTAAATCTCACTGGACCAAAATCTCACTCTTGCAGCAGTAATATTAATAACGTACAATGTTCTTATTGTTTTAATATTAAACTTCATTTTTGAGAAAGAACAGAAATTTCTGTTGTGACACCAAACAGATCTCTCAACTACAACAAAAATATCTATATATTTAAATAAAATAAAAACAAATTCTTGTTAAACTTGATAGACAAATCAAAAGATGTGACTATCCATATACAAGCAAGTACAAAAAAAGCATCATGTTTTGCAATATTTAAATTAAAAACAAAACAGTAAAATTCAATAGTAATAAAAAAAATAGATGGATTCTGGCCCCCATTCAAAAAAAAAAAAAAAAAAAAAAAAAGTGGTCACATTTATCGCTGTTCTGTAAATTTTAGCAAAATCTGGACATTTCAGTAGGAATCTACATGAATGGGAATTTCACGTGAGGGCCAAAGATTTCACATCGACAAACACAAAGCTGCTTGGTTTGAAATGGACTTCTGTGTGAACTGTGCTTCATGTGTTGCTACACTATCGATAACAGACAATGGACCTTTTTGCCAGTGAAAGTTCACCGAAAATTCACCAATGTAACAACCTGAAACTGACAAAATAATTGATATATATACACACACATGTGAGTGAAGAAATCTATATTAAAATCAGGATGTAAGCAACAATAGATCTTTTCTTCCATAATATGATGTACATACAAGGGAAAACAAATTACCAGAAAAGTAAAAATGTAGAGCAGGGACTCGTTTTTCTCCATCGGCTGTTGAAGGCATTATTGGAAATGTCTAGCTTATGTATGAGTTTATCGTTTCACAAGAAAATTGAGTTATGACATTTTAAAATTTAAAATTACAAAGTAATCAAAAAATAATAATTAAACATATAGGGCACTACGAAATCGGTTTTATTTTCCCAAATTCCATTTTAACTTTTGCAGACTCTGTTTTAATGGTTAAATTAAATTTTATTCATCAAAAAGCATGTCCAATTAATTGAAATCACGAAACTTACAATATTAAACAGCAATTTATTAAAAGTTTAACAAAAATTACACTTTTAAGGCCCTACGAAATTTTTCTGTCACCGTTTCCTGAAGTTAACGTTTATGGGTGGGTCCAAAACTTTGAGTGATTAATTCAAAAGATAGCAATACAATAGAAAAAAAGATTCAAATGATGAAGTGCGTTTTTTTTTAATTTTATGTAACTAATTGAATGTAATTAATTTAATGTAAAATAAAACAGCATAGTCTACACTGTTTGAATTAAACATGCTTTGTTTCTTATAAAAACTACAAAAGTCCTTCACAAGTATTTTTTTGTACTTTATTTTTTTTTTATTAATATTAAGCACAGAGACGGCAGAAGGAATATTACTTGTTGCCGCTTTAAGAGCTGCATGGATCCAATATACTATTACACATGTATTTTCATTCTCAACTGTTTATGTTCATTTAAGACATAACTGACGAAGGTTTACATGAATAATCACCAAGCGCCGCATTTTGACATTTTTGCGTGTATTTGACCATTTAGGCACGCATCTTAAGGTAAAAGTTCACTTTACTTGTCCGTGTTCATACACAGAACAGTGCAAGTTCTCTTTAACGCTTATAAAAACACAACATCAAATAAACATGAATAAATCAAGCACTTCCCATTTTATGAAAGTCACATTACGCGATTTTACCGATTTGCATGTGAAATTGGGTTTTTATGGAGGAGTGAAAGCGCACCGCTGGAAAGAGGCAGGATGGGGCACAATAATCTTATTGTATTTTCACAATTGTTTGAAGCAGGGCTCTACAGTGCGACCATTTCAATGAAAAATACTGCGTGCGACTATGAAAAAATATTTAGGAGCACCTGTGCGACTGACCCGATCAGCATACTGGTGTTTGCGCTGATATATAACAATTATAACTTGTGCGCTATAAATTATGCGCTGATTATAACAAACAAAGTGTAAATAAGAGATTCAATGTGCAGTGTAGAGAGCTGCGTTGATTATAATGGAGTTTTGTGAGATCGCGATGAACTAAGAGGAGTGACAGCTTTTAATGATTATTAAGGGAGTTTGCAAATGTGATTGATTTAATACAACAGTACATTAAAAAGAAAGTTAATATTAAGTGACTTGTATTCTCTGACTACAACAATATTGCCTTATTTTATTCTATTTCGTCAACGAAAATAGTTTCAAACAGTCACAGCTGAGCCGCTGCGCATCTCCATTCAAACAGCATTGTTTCGTTTATGAATAAACAGCGTTTTTAACAGAATCTAGTGAGTCGATGATTCACTTACCCATTCATAAAGACAGTCACATGCATCATTCCTGAATGAATCAGCCGTTCGAGCGAATCAATTGAATGAATGATTCAGATCAAATCAGTAATTTGCTGCCACCTGCTGGCAGTTTTAGTTTAATTTTTAAAGTATCTTTTCTGTTATTTAAATCATTTAATATTTCTATAATCAAAATTTTATATTTAAAACATTAACCTCAACATGAATTTATGAATTTAATTGCACTCATGCGACCTCTGAGCCTCATTAAACGTCTGAAAATACACCTACAAGCCACTTGTGTGCTCTTCTGTGCCACCTCTGTAGTACAAATTTATTTCTTAAATAACTTATTCTACTTTTTATTCTGCGGTTTTAATTAGAAATGTTAAAAAGCTTATAAATATATTTTTTGATAATTTGATAAAAGATGATATACTTTTAATAAAGTTAGAAAAATGCCATTACAAAGGTTAAAAAAGGTAAAATTCCCTGTAAATCACTTTAAGGAGTCAAATATCACCTTGTAATGGGAAGGTTAATTTTTTATCAGAATTTTTAATTACTGATTATAAGGCGCTCCTAAATTTTTGACCGTGCTCCTAAATTTATTAAATTAGGAGCACAAGCGCTCCTGAAAAGAAAAGCGTAGAGCCTTGTGAAGCCGAAATCGAAATTGCACAGCCCTACAGGATTCATATGTAAATATTTTTCACAATAAAATCAATAACATGCATTTATATGTAAATAGGTTGAATTATTTCATGCCGACTTTAATGCATCAAGTTACATCCTTACTGATTTGCATGTGTAAATAAATCAGTTCTGTCTACTAACAGCTATACAAATATATCCACTGCAAAATAAACAGAAAAGCAAAATCTCACATTTCACCAATCACATATACCACTCAGTTCTAAAATTAATTAGTTATATTTTCATTTGATTAAAGATGTGGTTAAAATGTCAATTTTGTTATAAAACTGTTAAAGATTAACTAATTTGATTAGACATTCTTTGATGATGAACTGGATTATTCCATAAACAGAACCCAGAAAAAACTAAAATGGAACACAGAACTTGTGAAAAATCTAAAGCAGATTTCCTCTGAACAGGACATGAGAACTGAGCGCGCGCAGACAGTGCAGACATGAGCGCTGGCACTCAGCTGTGGACTGATCTCTCACACTTCACCTGCACTTGCGACTCTCATAATCTGTGTGCAATGCAAACACACGCCACACTGCCGCCAGCATATCTATTCACCTCTGAACAAACACAGCAGATATGGAAACCCGTGATCGCTCTGGCAGCCTGTGTGATGTTATTCACAATATTTCAGTCGCAAACGCCATCGATCGACTGATTTCTCGATATGAACCCAACATCTCAACACAAGAGCGTTCACTAATGACAGAAGCACAGTGCGAGCAGCACACTGGTTTCCGATTGGTTTCCTGTAAAACCACAACAGTCAGACACATGCGATAGCCACAACTACCTTTCTGTGCAATCTTTCCTTCAAATGTCTGAAAAGCACAAGCAGCCATAGATCCATGTTAAACACCATCTGGGTTCATTTCATCAGTTGCTGATTGGATTGAGGTGGATCTGAATGTGAGCTTGAGGTTAGTTGCAAAAAAGGGACTAAATGGCTGGAGAAATTACAAGAGAAAAGTCTGTTTCACCTGTAGATTGAGTGTTGACATTCTTGTAAAAATGATGAGGGGAAAAACAACATATGCATGGATGAATTGTTCACAATGAAGAATCCATTCATGTAAATGTAAGCAAATGGACAATGAATTAAATGCTTAAACTACTATGTGCTTAGTGCTCCAGCCAGCAACCATTTAGGTGTATTTATGTGTTTGAAATGTCCGAATGTAAAATGCAAATGTAAAAACAGGGAGAACTTATGGTGCTTTCATGATCTTAATGCACATTTTAAGTGAACAATACCATGGACATTAGATGCTCTACGTGTGAAAATCACATAAGCAGCAGAGTGGAATAATGAAACAGTTCACCCAAACATGAAAATTTGCCCACAGACATTTGTTTAGAATGGTTTTCGCTTGCTTGATCTGTGCAGATTTCTCTCCTGATTCAGACGAGATAACTTTTCACTGGAGAAAGCAATGTTACAGACAGAGGACTTAGGTTAAAGTGTTTTAATGAATTAATGATGGTTTCGTTAACTGATGGACTGGAGTGATGTGGATTATTGTGATGTTTTTTCAGCTGTTTTGTTTGGACACTCATTCTGACGGCACCCATTCACTGCAGTGGGTGAGGGTGAATACATTTTCTGCAAATTCTCATTTTTGGGTGAATTATTCCTTTAAACACGACCGATTCAACCCGCAAAACACAACTACTGTAACTGAGCACCACTGCAATATTAACCAAACCAAACAAACAACAAACAAAAGCCAACACCAATAATCTGTTGTATGTTTCAGACAGATTACCACAGTCAAAATCCTACATTTACCTTTATTTGTACAAATAAGTTTCTATTATCCATCTCTTATTCTTCCCCATTCAACTATATATCTAAGGGTTGAAAATGTCCATTATAAACCCCCGCATGCTGATGCTGTACACTTCAAGCTGAACATACCCTACAATTTCTTGTCACTTTAAGGCTTGCAATTTGATACCTGATAAGGAAAATGGCAAAACAACCAAGCAAACTGTCATGCTACAAGTAGTAAAACTTCTTAAATCCAAGTAACATAAACAGCACAAGTTTGTTACTCCACCAACTGTAGTGGAAATAATAGGTTGAAACTGAAACTACACATATGCGAAGCTGGTCGAAACTGAAATGATGTGTTTATCTGTATTCGTGTTAGCTTGACTAATCATTAAACTCAACCACAATGAACATTTTAGGATGCAAGACATAAAAAACTAGGGATGCACCGAATTGAAAATTCTTGGCCGAAGCCAAAACTGAACAAAATGAAACACTGGGCTGAAGGCCGGATACCGAAGATGGTTTTTCGCGTTTTTCCCCCCCCATGTATTTTGCCAATTTTTTCACCATTGCATAAATTAAATAGGCAAAATGTACTTTTTACTGTTTTGTCTTTTGTCTTTTCAAAGAAAAAAAAATCAATTACAATACAACAATTTAAAAATATTTAATTAACACTGAACATTTTTAACATTGTAGCTAGGGCTGGACGTTATGGCCAAAATTTATATCACCATATATTTCTTAATTTCGGTCGATACGATATAATTCCGATAACGATATGAATACTATAAAAAAAAAAGCCTCATAAAAACTGCCAAGAATGCCCACAACAGATGTCTGTACCTAAACTTATGAAAAATGAATTTGCCAAGTCTACAATACCTCCTCCTATAAAACTATATAATATTTTAGAAAAAAAAAAACAGACAAATAAATTAAATGTTCACCTTTTATTTGTATTTACCCTTCATACAAACAAGAAATGTGAAACTACTGTTAAATAAACGTCTCAGACTCACCTCGTTAATATTAATATCTTTAACTTCAAACTATAGGCTGACATACACTACCAGTCAAAAGTTTTTAAACAGTATGATTTTTTATGTTTTTTAAAGAAGCCTCTACTGTTCACCAAGCCTGCATTTATTTGATCCCAAATACAGCAAAAACAGTAACATTTTAAATAGTTTTACTATTTAAAATAACATCTATTTTAAAATATTTTAAAAATAAATTTATTCCTGTGATTTTAAAGTTGAATTTTTAGCATCATTACCTCTAGTCACATGATCCTTCAGAAATCATTCTAATATTCTGATTTTTTTGCTCAAAAAACCCTTATTATTATTATTATTATTATTATGTTGTTGAAAACAGCTGATAAGTTTTCAGGTTTCTTTGATGAACAAAGTTCAGAAGAACAGCATTTATCTGAAATAGAAATCATTTGTGACATTATAAATGTCTATCATCACTTTTGATCAATTTAAAATGCAAATTAAAATATTAATTTCTATAATCCCCTGGAATAGTGGAATAATACTTTTGAATGGAATAGTGTATAATGTTACAAAAGCTTTTTATTTCAGATAAATGCTGATCTTTGGATCTTTCTATTCATCAAAAAATCATGAAAAACAACTGTTGTTGAGTACTCAACTGTTTTAAATATTGGTAATCAATAAATCAGCATATTATAATGATTTCTGAAGGATCATGTGACATTGAAGACTGGAGCAATGATGCTGAAAATTTATCTTTGATCACAGGAATAAATTACATTTTAAAATATGTTCAAATAGAAAGCAGTTATTTTAAATAGTAAAAATATTTCAGAATTTTACTGTTTTTGCTGTACTTTGGATCAAATAAATGCAGGCTTGGTGAGCAGAAGACACTTCTTTTTTTAAAAAAAAATCTTACTGTTTAAATATTTTTGAGTGGTAGTGTAGGCTGATTATTATAGACTGAAACAAATGTGCTTCAGCCAGGATAAAGAAGTGCTCCGAGTTGCTGCAGAAAAAAAAGAGCAACAACAAAAGCATGTTGCTGGAGACGGGCTTATTGAAAATGCAAACTGATTCTCTGCCAGCAGGAGGCGCTGTGAGTGATAAAACTAGCGGTTTCTCCAGTAATGGCTGTAATCAAAGCAGCTCCGCTCATGAACGCTACTTTATCAGATAAAATGAAAATGTCATCGAAACTTTTCTGAAGACAGTCGGTTCCCTTCAGAGATACATTCATATAAAACACCCGCGCTGCATTTTGATTTTACAGCGTACAGTGCTCATGTTTTTTCAACGAAGTGAAACGCCACAAATAAATCAATGTATGGGAAACACTGGTAATGTATATCGAAATATCGGAAACGGTATCGGAATACCGTTATTGAAAAAAATTATATCGCGATACATATTGATATCGAATTATTGTCCAGCCCTAATTCTAGCTGACATGATACCAACGAAGCACAATTTAACTTAAAATTAATAAGTTAGTAAAAATATTTTTTGGCCATTTTTGAGACGCCCTTCTTGAATCAGGCATGTATTTTTTACTGTACAAGTAAATGCAGCCTTGCTGAGCAGAAGAGACTTCTTTTAGTCAGAAAATATTACAGAACCCAATTTGAACACTGTGTGAAATGTTATAATAAACGTATTAACAGAGCTGTTGTAAATATTATCATCTTTTTTATTTTACATAACAGTAAAATTACAATACTAATATTTATGAATGCTGATGCAGTTCTTGCTTTTTCTCAGCTTTTATTTAGGTGGAAACCCGCAGGAAGACCTCAGTGCTTCTTTTTGTTGACAACAGCAGATTTATAAATGATTCTCATTACGAATTTGGTCACATGCCTTGTAAAAATTCATAAAAACGTGACTGAGCAACTGACGAGTAACACTGTTTCAGCACAGATTTTCCTCATGCTTTGTATTTTTAAACCCTTGCTAAAAAGCAGATAACGCAGCGAGCGCTGTCAGAATACATGCAATTCATGCGTGTATTAGAAATAAAAGTTTTGCTGTTTATTTACTAATTGTTTAAGGCCATTTCACGATTTCAATCATCATACAGTAACTAGCAACAACCACCACCTCCTCTTCTCATCAAAGGCATGCGATACAGTACTAAACAGTCTCTCGCTGTCGGTGTTTGTAATGATTTTTGCATCTTTCTCGGACAGTTTTAAATGCTTCCACACTGCTGACATGTTTGCTGAATTATAGAGAGTGCGCGACTCTCACTCTACCCTGGTTGCTATTTGATCGCGTCACATCATTGTTTGGTAGGGGTGCGACGATACATCGATTCGTGGACCGCTTCTGGGATTTTCCGAATGCATTGCGATTCTATCTGGAATTGATTCTGAGCTTAGTTTTTAACCGCACACTCAAATGCTCACGAAGAAGTCCGCTGAGTGTGTTCGACCGAGTAATGTAAGTGGTTAAATGTACTTGTACCTTGGCTTTAGATTAATGTAAACACAGCCCACTGTGAACACTCTTGTAATTCGCTTCAACCTTTTCGAACTTTATGAATGATTATTTTATGTTCAAGTGGTGGGTGTGTGTGTGTGTGTGTGTGTGTGTGTGTGTAAGTAACTGGAAGCAAGCAGAGTATGGCTGTTTCTAAAGCATGCAGTGCCATCTGCTGTTAAAAACTAAGCTTAGAATCGATTCCAGAGAGAATAGCAATGCATTCAGGAAAATCACAGAATCGATGCACAAATACATTTATCATCACAACCCTATTGTTCGGTACCACTTATTTTATCTCTTCGCTTATTCGGGTGAACCCCGAAACAGTTTTTTTTTTTTTTTTTTTTTTTTGCTATTTTCGGCCAAACAATTTCTGCTGCCGAACTTCGGTGCATCCCTATAAAAAAACAGCAACGGCGACTTACCTTGTTCATGTTTCCCGCTTGCTGGGGATTGATAGCATTGTGTGCCCCCATCTGTGGTGCACCCTGGGTAAGTGTCTCCGCCAATACGCTGCCAGAAACGCTGACCCCTTGCCCCGCGCCCGGTGCTGCCTGCAGGGCCTGACCCTGGTACTGCATCCCCGGGGCCGTTCTGCCTCTTCCGGCTGGCCCCATCACGCCATTCATCATCTGCCCCTGCGGAGCCATGTTCTGCCCCATGAGTCCATGAGCCTGGTTGTTATTGTTCAGCATGGCAGGGTTGAAACCTGCATTGAGACCCATACCCGGACTGTTGTTCCCCTGACCAGTAGGGTTGCCAACCTGCTTCGGAGGTTGGGTCTGGTGACCGGGTGAGCCCTGGCCCATGGGACTCTTCCCCAAGGCACCCAGTTGGCCACCCATTCCAGACTGAGGGCTGAGGTTTCCAGCCAGACCAGAGCCGCTCCCTGCCTGCAGGAGCTGGGACAGCTGCTTGTGCTTGGCAGCAGCGTCTGGGACGGTGCACCCCATCCGGCTCCCCACCCCTCCGTCTCCATTAGAGGGCATGGACATCAACCCCAGGTCTCCGTTGGGTATCAACTCATCTGGAAGATCATTTTCCAAGTCGAACAAGGACACAAAGTCTAGAAAAATAGAGGAAAAATATTTATCAGTTTGGTCAAAAAAATTGGCTTGAGTTTAGCCTGATACTATATTGACTATTGGCCCATAAAGGGATAACTCATGAGTACTCAACAGTACTTTTTTTGTTGTCAAATATTTTGCGAATGGAGTAAATTTGGCATATGTCTCAACTGTTACCAATATAAATGGTGATAAATTTGATATGTAATGCAATTTACTATGAATAGGTTATCCTGCTATCTAAACAATGGATTCGGCCCATATCAGTTAACTTTTCACTGACCAACTTGACTCGTTAACAATGAAATCAAAGTTTTGACTAATAAAGGTCACCCTTTGCACACAAACACACTCAACTTTGTGTTTTGGTTTGAGAACTGCGTGAGGAAGCCGACGCTGTTGTAATGTCTCCTTATTCTCAGCGGGAAGCACTCAGATTCATGACTAAAAATAAGAATCACTCCAGCCACTCATCTGTTAGCTCTCGTACCCCCCTAGTCTTCAACAGCTGCCTGTCAGTCTGGTCTACCTCCTCACCACTGAGACCAACACATTCAGTCGTACAGTACAGACAGAAGAACAGCATGTGCTTATGTTTTAGGGTTAAAATAAAGAAAATTAGACTAACATTCCAATCAAACACCAGATAAAAGATAATGTACTGTGAATTGGCCTGAACTGAATTAAATGCACAAATTGATAAACTGTATAATTTGACTGCACTGTAAACTGTGTAAATCATCCGTCAAATGAATAAATATAAATCAAATTACAATTCCAAGATTAGAAAAATGGCACACTTTACAAGTCCAGATTGCAAGTTCATGCATTTAAAAAACAGCTGGTTGAAGCACTGGTTACGAAGTTTTGAATGGCTGCCCCTATAAACACTGGCTATAAAAACCACCAAATCATAAAAATAGAGAGAATGGGTCTTTATCCATTTTTTAATAAAACATTTTGCAGTAAAAACAACACTCATGGCACGTGTACGAAGACGAACATTTAAAAACATGACCCAGGTCATGTTTACTGACAACACAATCAAAGCATCTACATTTTATTTCACAAAATGCAAAAGTATTAGGGCTGTATAATTAATCGCATGCGATTGTGATGCGCATCTTGTCAGTAAAGCCGGTTCCATGATTAGTATTAAATCTCCATCACCTGCTTTCAGATGGAGCGGCAGTTAATACACAGAGCCGTAGTGACAAGCTACGCAATATAGCGTTCATTATCAAGGGCTCCATCTGAAAGCAGGTGATGGAGATTTAATACTAATCACGGAACCGGCTTTACTGACGAGATGCACATGATAATCGCATGCGATTAATTGCACAGCCCTAAAAAGTATGCATAAAAATCTGATGCAGCATCTGAAAATAATATGCATGCCCTATAAAGCACTTGAAAAATCTGGATTGATCACACCAGTCATAAACAATAGTTTACGGGTATTGAATGAGATAACAGGTGCGTGTAAATGTGGTTTGAAGGTGCTCCTTAACCTTTTATAATGCTACTTTTTATAATGCAAATGCAGAATATATTGGCGATTTTATCACTATGTAGATTTTCAGTGAATATAACTATAAAGGGAGAGCTCACTCAATTTTAATTCTGTCATCAAATACTCATCTGATGTTCTTCCAAACGCAAAAGACTTTCGCTCACATTCGAAGCACTAATAAAGATATTTTAAATGAATCCTCACATTTCAGTCTCTCAGGTGAAAGTCCATGCAACCAAAACTTTAATGCTTTGCATTAATGAATGAAAGTTTTATTGGTTTGTACAACACAGTCGGGGAGTATTTGATACCTTTTTTATTTCTGGATGAACTAACCCTTTAAATATTGAATAGTGCAGGAATCATATGGACCAATTTTATGATGTTTTCAATATACGGAAATACAGAGTTGCCAGGATAATCTTCAAGGAGATTTCATAAAATTCAAGGAAAAAAAGTCATATTTAGGACAGCCTGAGCAAATGACAGTTTTCATCTTTTGGGGTAAGCAAACAAAATTGAATATCAGTCATCATATTAACTTTAATAAATATCACGTCAGCCCAAATGTCTATATCAGGTCCTCATCTTTGTGTTTCTGCAAAAGCACTATGTGGTTGAATCCAGGCCGTTGCTCACACGGCATCAGATCTGGTCTGCGTTGCAATGTTCTCCCCAAAGCATCCTTCCCCAAATCAGTCATGCTTCAGCCAAGACATTAAACCACGCAGCGAGCCGTCTGCCTGAAGCTGGTGGAGGACAGCGTTTACACGCTTGGCTGTGTATGTATGTACACTAATGCAAACACGGCTGGAATAAAAGCGCACCCACGGCTGCCACACGCTCACAATAACAAGAGGAGGAACACCCAGCTGGCAAACAACACACCCACTGGAACCGTCTCCAACAACAGTAAACGACAAAAAAAAAAAAAAAAAAAAAAAAAAAAAAAAGTGTGGAAAACAAAAAAAGACCACAGACACTTAACACAAACCCACAAATTAGCATGCATACTAGAGGACACGTGCATGTGTTGCCGTTCACACATCAGCGGTCCATATTACAGTCAACGCGGCTCACAGCTACACTACAGCCGCATAGTGTGCACTTAACGGAAGAGAGGTTAACACATGGCCCGATTATTGACAAGCCTTCAGCAGCTCATCTACACTGTAAAAATTGATTTTTCAAAGTTGTAAATAAAACAGATTATTAGAATACATTTTACAAGAAAATACTATTCCAGTCTACTTCAAAATTTCAAATTTCATTCAACGTGTTACTCGCCATTTCTTTGTATTTATTTGTGAAATTTCCTAGCCATTTCTAAGTGAAAGTTGCATCAAAGTAAATCCTAAACCTTTTTTTTTTTTTTTTTTCTCTCAGTGTATGACTAATCTTGCAACAAAATAATAATAAAAAGCTTATTTTGGAAATCGGCAATTCCATGCAAATGTCAACCTTACCATGAAAAAATAAAGTTTTTACCAAAATAACAAAACCCTGTTTAAGTTGTGCGTTTAGGTCTGTATTTTATTGCATTCACGTGCTTTAATAGAAATTTGAAGGAAATCGCTATGTTTATCCACCACATATGAGGGGTGCACCTATAGTAAAAATACATTTTCATTCGACTGTATTTCATGTTTTCAAATGAGATATCAAAGACTGCCCATTTTTTTTAACTCATGTCAACGGTAAGTATTTTGTAGAAAGATGGAGGCCTGTCTGAAAAGTAAATGCACTCAGTCTAAACAGCGATGATTTTTGGATATATAAGGTCTAGATTTATGACGTCAGGACGCTTCAGTGCTGCGTCACGTCCATAACGTTTTAAAGATTAAGCTTATTTCATATAGTAATTATTAATGCAATTAACTTGAAACTTTCTGTACAAAGCTAACTTACGATCATGCTAATTATGATCAACAGCTCATCTCCATTATTTGCTCTTATCAATCATAATAATGCGCTACGGACGTGACCGTTACGCACGTGACCTTTACAGACGCTTCATATTAAATCATATGCATACTGGCAAGCATGTTTACCATGTTGCTGATGACTGATAGCCTGTGTATGGCTATACTGCTGTGATCTGTTTCAGGCTTTCCATTTCATAACATTTTAGAAATGAATTCATTGTAACATTTCAGAAATTGCATATTTAATGAGAACATCGCGGAGATTTAGACTGCATTTGCTGTTTGGGTCAGAAATGCACAGGCGGACTGAAGGAAGAAAAAAAACAAAAAAAACAAAAAAAAAAAAAAAAAATCCCCATAACTATTTTAAAATGTCATATAATGTTCATTGTCAATATTATTATCTTATTTAAACCTTTTATGCATTTCAAAAAAAACTTGTGTTGCTATCTGCGATGCATTTGTGCAGAGAGCAAGATTTTGCGTGTTCGGTGTGCGCATGCTGAGTGCAACGCTCAAGAGATGTGTGGGGTTATATCATTCTTATTTGTCTAAATATTTTTTTTCTTCATTACAAATCTTGTTTGGTTTTATTTTGTATCATTGCATGTTAAAAATAATTCACTATGTTATGCAGATGCAAAATGCTAGACTGCGAATAAGATTAGCTACAGTTTCACATTTTATAAATTTGTACAATATATTCAGCATATTTAACAACCTGTTTTGTATCTTTATTTAATGCATCAACGATTTATTAAAATAAGTTTATGAGAGTCATTAAAACAAGTTTATGACTTCGAGATCCGTGTTATCTTGATCAACAGCAACTAATGATCAACGAATTGGAGTGGCATCGGCCCGTTAGATCATTTTAAAACATCAAACATAGCCTTCAATTTGCAGGTTAGAACTGCATCTGTCTCGGATGCAGACTGGTGAAGATTTATTTTAATGCGGATTCCACACTCTAGCGTTAACCAAATATAAATATGCTGTAGGCTATTATTCATATTCAAGTGTTTGTGTGGAAAAGAACACGCATGCATGACAGGGAGGTGCCCACGCGATCACTTGCATTTTTTCCTGATAATGAAACAACTTAAAATAATAATAATAATAATAAAAAAAGTAAAACAACTAAAAATTGGTGCACCTCACATACATGAGAAATAAATCTAAGGAAAGTCTACTTTTAAACAAACCAATACAAAATGAAATCAAATACTCTCTGATTATGTAATCTGTGAATGCATTTCTCTCTAAAGGAGCGTCCAGTGGAGATTTCGTGAATTTCATCTTTGCAGTCGACAAGGACTCAGAAAACATTCGTTTATTATTAAATAATTAAAATGTCTAATTTTTTTCATAATCATTAGGCTATTGCCTGTGCTTTGTGGCAAACTTTATGCGAGTGCTTGAACAAAAACGAAAATTAAAATAAAACTGATATTTTATGCTTTGTGAATGACCAACCCTTCAAGATTCGGCAGATATTGTTGCTTCTGGTTTGTGCATTGTAAATTTATTCTAGTCTACTGACACTTCATATTAAAGCATACTGGAGCACATGTTTACCTCGTTGCTGATGACTGATAAAGGTCTACTGCTGTGACTAGTTTCAGGTTTACCATATAACATTTTAGAAAGAAATTCATTTTAATAACATTTTAGAAATCGCATTCTCTGCAAGAACTTCGCCGAGATAGCCTAAGCATTTGCTGGGTATAAATATGCACAGGCGGACTGTAGCCGATCACAGATTAAATATCATATTGGCCTAATGTTCACTGTCAATATTATCTTATTTAAAGGGGTCATATGATGCAATTTCAACTTTTCCTTTCTCTTTGGAGTGTTACAAGCAAATTCTTGGTGCATAAAGATGATCTGTAAAGTTGCAAAGACTAAAGTCTAAAATTCAAAGATATATTCTTTATTAAAGTTAAGAATCAGCCACACCCCCCTAAAACGGTTCGTTCTAACACGCCCCCACATCTCTACGTCACGATGTGGGGGGATTTGCATAACACCGCCCAAATGTATACGCAAAGAAAGGAGGCGTAACTTTCTCGCTCTAGTGTTGCTTCCGCCGGTGCCATTTTGGAGACGCTGTGTGTTTGGATGCGAGTAAAGAGGACAGAAGAAATCTGTGGCTGAGTTTTATTTACAACACTGTCCCAGAGCAGTACAACACAAATACTTGAGTTTCACGAAGGACTGTTTTCTGAACATGGGAGAGAACAAGGCCGGTTGTGCATGTAACCACTCCTACTCGCCCTGCTCCGAGTAGGCTTCGATCCAGGTCTCCGGCGCGGGAGACGGACACTCTAACAGTCGCTAGAACAGGGGAGTGAGGATTACTCACACAGAATTTGCCGGACAACGTCTGTTACAGAAAGGCTTTTACTCTAAAGTGGGGCAGTTCTAACTTTACAAGGACAGTCTCGCGCTTCTGACTCACAGCTTGTAAGTAAGTTACGTTTTATTATTTAAAGAATCTGCTACTTAACGTTACTATTCAAATGAGAGTTGCTTGTTGTTTGTGTTTCTCCGATCACAAATGGAAACATGGTGTTATGTTTACACAGTGCGATGCAACGCAACGCGTAAAAAGACAATATAAGTCATTATAATCAGTAATTATGTCCCCACTGAATGCAACAAATTTAAAGTTTTTGTGTCATATATATTGAAGCTTATTGAAGCTCATAGGCCTATTGATTTAATATAAATGTGCGATTAGTTAAATTATGGTTTAAACGACTACAGTTAACTAGAAAAATCTTTAGTGGAGGGGCAGCACTATTAAACTCCCTCTAGATGCCTAAGTTAAAGTTTTTAAAGCATTTTATACGCGTTTCCATAGTCAGATAAATTCCGCTTTCAGAACGGTCGCATCCGTAATGTTGAGATGCCACGTCCGTAACATTGATTTTTCCTCTGACACACAAAAACAAAAAGTTAAAATTTATATTTTAGGTTTTATAAATGGCCAACCCTTCTCCATTCTGCAGATATTGTTGCTTCTGGTTTGTGCATTGTAATTCACAGAAAGTCTACAAAATATGTTGTCTCCAAGAAACTCGTGTCTTTTTTTGTTACGTCCGTAACGCATGTGTATTTCCCTCATTTAAAATATAAAACAGGTTTATAGACTGAAACTTTTCTGATATCTGGACTCTATTTTAAGGGGTTTAGAAAAATATAAAGAGATGGTTCAATATATTGGTAAAGAATACAATTTATGAGAATTTATATTTCAGGTTTTGACTGCGAATGTCACGTGCATAACGCTGGAATTGTCCAAATGATTTAATTTAAAAATTTAATCAATCGTTAGTTCGATGAACCAATATCAATTCTTAAGACCCAAGAACTATCTATGTTCTATGTCGTTTTCAGCTGAAATGTGAACAAAACGTAATGAAGCATTATTTGTAGCAAGCCTCCCATCCGATAAATCACAACATTTGTGCTTTTTTTTTTTTTTTTTTTTTACTTTTGATACAAACCAAGTCTTAGCTTTCAAATTCTGTCAATTTTATTAAAAATTCAAACAATAAACACTGTTTGGCACTCTTTAATTTGGCGAGACAGGTTGCTTTAGCCTCAGTAGAAGCGGCAGCGTGGAGCCCATGTGAATCGTTCATCTCTTCCTCTTTACTATTAGTTACTGCACAAAATGAACATGAATGAACATCAGAAGGTGTTGGAAAAAAAAAGTACAATTTAGCAAAATGTGTTGTGTCATGTCGCTCAATCAGTGTTTCAACGGCTTGTAAACAATGTTGCATAACCTTACGTTTACCTTAGAAAATCCATACAATTACATTAAACTCAACAGTTAGCTAGAAAAAATAACTATAGAAAGAAACTAAATATATGCACTGTATTGCATATTTATATTTTTACTTAACCCGTTTTTCAATATTTAAAGGGATAGTTCATGCAAAAATGAAAATTACCCCATGATTTAAACAACCTTAAAAGTAAATCATGGGGTAATCAATATGTAATATATGTATGTTGGAATTAATTTAATAATAATATATGATTGTTGGAATGAAATTTAATTTTATGATAAAAACTGCAATTGTGCAATTTAGATGTTTACAAATAGTAACATACTAACTGACAGGATTTATAGCACATTTTACAGCATTAGTTGAGAGATTTTTTTCCATCTACTGAATGGGATCGCCAATATATCCAAATTAATCAGTATCGAATTGAGCTTGAATTGAAATCAAAACTAATTGTGAAATGTGTCTCAATACCCAGACCTATTAGCAACTGCCCACGACTCAACTCTTGCATCACGGTTGCGGCTTCTGCGCAGCAAACACCTCTGACATTACCTTCAGAAAATGTCTAGTTTTGTGTCAAATAAACTTCAGCGTGCACTTAAAGTTGCATGTTAATCCAAAAACATGGGAGGAATTAGGGAGACAGGAAATAACGGATCTCTCCATGCTGAGCTGTGGAATTTCCTGATGCGAGTCTTAAGTTATGCTCTTAAACAAAATGCTACTTTCTGCTACACAAAACATGCTGCTTCACAAGAAACCCACTGATATTAGGACGTCCTCTGAAATCCTAAGCGGAAGGCATACTAGATTTGGCTTCCTAAAACGAGACTGAAATTACTAAATGTGTCTTCATCTTGCCTAGCGCCTGTCATCACATTTTAAACAATTTCACATTTTCTGGAGAGTTAATGACGATTGTCTGTGCAAAACTCTCTGCCATGATGCTATGCAGTGGGTGGTTGCTCCTATAAACAATGACTAGAGAAACCATCCATTCATAATTACAATCCTACACATCCAAACGTTAAAGCATGCCATCTAATATTTGTCTAATACAATGAACTGGTAAATCATAGTAAATCACACTAAAGCTTGAAAGGGTACAATGTTTAAAAGACGATTTATGCAGATAAACGGTCATCTGCAGGATTACTTAATATTTATTTAATAGACTATTTAAATTAATAAATTACCATATTAAAATATGAAGTATGTAAATATTAACATACTAAAAATTTAGATGTAAACTAAAATCATATTTCTTGGGGGCTTCGAATATTCTGTTGAACAACAGGGGGCCTTTGAGTCCAAAAGGTTGCGAATCACTGCACTAAAGTCTCTGCATAAGTAATATTCAGCTGAGTGAAACCTCAACAGATGGTGCATGAAGACTTGCACGCGAAATGGGGATGAAAAGAAAACTTCTGCTTTCCTTATATCAAGACTCATATCAATTGTCACTGCACTGATTATTAGCAGCCCTCACAGAAATCCACATCCGGCAGAAATGCTTGGTGGCCACATCTATATGAATAACTTGCAACAAGATCTCACTCAAAGGAGCATATGAAGATAAATACAGTCAGTGTCATTACATTCCACAGGAATACTATCACAGTCAGCAGTTGAATGGCTTCAAAAGTCACTATCAGTTCAAGTGTGTAAAAAAAGACATTCTGCACCATTTTTAGTACATAGAGATGATTATTACATCTTATAAAGGCATTTTGAGATATTACATTCAATGCAAACTTTTGTCGCACATATTAAAGTGCACAGATTTGTTGCATATACACTAATTCAACGCATCCCTGCTTGCAGACTAAACCTCACATACTGGAAATAACGGCCTTTGCCGGAACTGCTTTCATGCAGCAGTCACGCTGACAAGAATAATCAGTTTCTGATAGACTGTAAGATAATCACAGACCAGGTTTTGGGGCAAAAGTCATACCTGAACCCAGTTTTGAGAGGATTCTTATGGGACAGGTGAGTGTCTCACCTGAACCTGGTTTGACCTGACAGGACAGGTGAGAGATAGGGAGCGACAAAGTCATTTTGACTCACAAATTTTACCAATATTCACATTTTTCAACTGGTAATCAGTTCTTTAATAGCGGGTTTGCTGATTAAATGTGGTGCTTTGACATATCTAAAACTCAACCAACCAGTACTGAAAAAAAAAATAAAAATTATAAATAAACAAGTTACTTATTCTTAAATGAAAATATAAAACTAAAGACTTTTTGACCATTTAGATCACAAAACAACTTCTTATAAACAACTAGAATATTTTATTTTTTAAATAGTTATAATATATTTGTATTGTTGTCCAACAATCATCTAGGCCTAGTTATTATCATCAAAATTATTTATTTTAGACATATTAAAAAATAAATAATTTTGGATTTTAGAAATAAAAGAGTTTTGCATTTGTTATTAGAAAAGTAACAAATGACGCATCTAGAACATATTTTATGGATATTATTAATTTAATCGGTTATTGGTTTTTTAATACTAAATCTATTTAATACTAAACAATATAAGGCACCATTTGATGGTTATCTAAAATGCACCCAACAAATAATTCTTAATTGTAAAATATGTAAAAGCAACTTATTTTTCAAAAATAATTATTTCTATATTTTTGAAAAATAAGTAGCTTAACCATCAGGACAAAGATAAAATACATATACCCCACTCTTTCGGTCAAAAACAACTCTGCATAAACAACAACAGCAACGCTATTAAGAATAAATATTTATAATAAAATATGTATAATGCATGTTTTTATTGTTGTTGAATGACCAACTAGTTATTATTGTGTAAAAATTTGATTCTGCAAATCCGTTCTCAGAAATTAGAGATAAAACCAATAGATATCGGCCATAAAAATGAAGCATAATTAGTCAGTGGCTAGCAAGACCTGGACCTGGTCTGTCGGGGTTTGAGATGGAAAACTGAGCGTCTTTCCTGACTGATCGATTTCTGATGATGAGACTTACCTGGTTTCCTATAGGACAGGTGAGATCGCTACCTGAACCCTGCCTGAGAGATCGAACACGTGATAGTTTTACCTGGTCTAAAGGGTTTCCGAATCGGACAGCTGAGCGAGCTTGTTATAAAACATTAGACCTGGGCTATGCGAGCTTCCTCTGGGTCTGATCTCGATTTGAGATGTGACAAATGGGCTCTGAGGGGTTTTCAGATCTGACAGGTGTGATCAGCAGCATCTTACCTGGAGTGTCTGAGGAGGACAGCGCAGGTGAGTTGAGTTTGGGCCGCTTCGCGCTGGAGGGACCCATATCCAGTAGATTATCGGCCATCGTGCTCTCTCGCTTCACAAAAAAACACTTCAAAGCAATAAATGCGTCTTCCGAGAGCCCGGGAGGGGGGACAAAGCGAAATAAATCAAATCAACCCTCGGGTTTTTCTATTATTATTCAGCGATCAGGGGCCAATAATTAACAGATGGGGCTCAAACGCGACTCAACAGCGCCCCGCTCCGCCACCGCCATTCACCCCATGATAATCCAACACCCAAAACCCGCATAATTATCCTTAATGATCACCCCAAGCCCCACGGAAATAAATTATATCATCGTTAAAACCGACAAACGAACGACGAGGGGAGAAAAATCATCAATCCCGGTTCCTTCAAGTGGCTCGCGTGGGTCTGTTCAAAAAGGCTAATTTCTGCGAATAAAAATCAAGACCTTCAAGCTCCATGTCCAGCCCGAATCGAATAAGTCCGGAAATATGAATGAAAAACGAGGGCAAATAATTCTGTTTTAATATATGTGAGTGGCACAGGAGCGCCGCTCGCGCTGAAGGGGGAAATCAGATATACGGGGGTTTTCCAGCCGACCACAAAAACGGCTCCATTACGCTAATATTCGCCACAAAGATCCGCGATTCGGCCCGAAGCTTGTCGTTTCCGTCGCAGGGAAGCTATTTGGGCCGGTTCCGATGGGGCAGGGAGCGTAAAAAATAGTATAATGCTCTCCCGAAATCCTGACGCTCATCCGCGACAAGATGGCGGCTGTTGATTCCTTCGATACAAAAAGTTTTTTTTTCTTTTCCAGCCAGACTGTGGAGGGGGAGGGGCTGCGCGGCCACGCCCCTTACGCAAAAGCGCACGTCACGCGGTCGTAACCAAAACAGCCGCTAGGGGGCGTGGTTTACATGTAAATTGCGTGGATGTAGTTTTCATCGGTTCAGTTTTGAGCGTAATACTATCTATTGTTAGTACAATAAAACGATGACATCTCTTTATTAAAACATTGTTTGAAAGAGATCTGTATTAGGATTACTGCAGTAAAACTACCATGGTACATTCTTGTAAATACAGCTATGTGTATACAAAATACATGCTTGATAAGAATAAAAGGAATAGTTCATCCCAAAATTAAACTTGTGTGGTAGTGTGTGCAGGATATTGTTAATGTGAACAGACTTTGACATTTTCAGATTCATTACAAATCAACAGACAGAGGCAGACTTCAACACTGTATTATTGGCTTTCCCTTTTCATCCATTAGCTTTGATGTAACAGTATGGCACATGCATTGATATAAATACAAAAAATGAATTATATGTCAACACACAGAGCAATGCATATGTACAAAAATAGGAGAAAAAAAATTATACATATGAATGAGTTTATAAATGAAGACGAAAACGAGAAAAACTTGAAATCATGCATTCTTGAATAAATACACTCTTTGGCAAGAAGTCCCAGTGTGCAAAATCTCTATTAAAACACACATTTGTGTGTTAAATTTTACATACATTTCCTACATCAAATTGCTTGGAATCATTAATTTGGCCAACTTAAGTGATTGTAAATACAATAAAATAAAATGTGGCTCTTCTGTTATCATACATTAGTTCAGCCCTTTCATTCACCCTAAATGTGTTTTTTGCTTTCCTCACAATAAAGTCTCAAACAGAAGGAATGGAAAGTTCATAAGGAGCACATTTCCATAAAAATAACTGAAGAAAAACACAAATATGCTTTGTCAAACTAAGTTCAAGCAGCAGTTCGGAGGCTGAAGCATAATGCTTATTTAGTTGGATCAAGATTTATATTGCTCTACTACTCTGAAACAGAGGAGCTCATAAGGGTTGTGTGCTCATTCCCCCTCCAGACAGCAAGGGCACTTTTATTATTTAGCAAAAGTTGTGCCCTATAAAATATATTATAAATACATGCATTGCTATGCTTGGT
This sequence comes from Spinibarbus caldwelli, assembly GCA_039654775.1. Lineage (NCBI taxonomy): Eukaryota > Metazoa > Chordata > Actinopteri > Cypriniformes > Cyprinidae > Spinibarbus > Spinibarbus caldwelli. Next base: position 33,970,730 of record CM077219.1, read on the forward strand.
GTCAACAAAAACACATCAACTGAACAGTATCAAAATCAGCACAGAATAAAAATGACACATTAGAATGGCACCTTGGAGTAAAATGACAATATTCATCCTGTACATTTTTAAATGAAGAGCAGTTCACATTCAAAAGGAATACACAGTGAAAATGGACACATCAAGCTAATTGTTAAGAAAAGGCACAGCGCTAAAGATCACGTTGAATCTGAAGACATTTATCATACACACGCATTTAGTGTATGAAAATGAACAGATAAACAGGATGATGCCATTTGACTGGTCAGTGCATTCTAAATGAGTAAAAGGCACTAATATATACAATGAGAAATACTGACAAATCAATAACAATTCCCTTTTGAATGTATAGGTTCTTGGCAGACTGCAAATTCACAGCAATGTCAAGAAAACTTATATTTCACATTTTCTCATAATTGTTTAATCAGAGTACAATCTCTAAAATATCACCACTGAATGTGAAGCATGACAAATCAACAGCAAATCTTTGAGCACACAACCCTTTTAAATTAATACAGGTCGCCCATCATAAAGCCAAAATGTAAGGGCAAAAGCAAAGACACTAAACTGCTATTAAAAGGTAAAAACATCAATTCTTAAATCATGAGACAGTCATAAAATGTATGTAGTATCAGTGCAGATTAAGTTACTCACAAAGCTCAATGTTAAAAGATTAAAATCTACTTCCTTTTGCTAATATCCCATACTATAATTTACCCTTTACTATTGCACATCAAAAGACAAGCAGGCAGAGTCAAGGCTATGGTCTAATCTATTCTAATATTCACATGAGTCTGTACATTTGACTGGCCGGGTACATACATGTTACCTAGATTTTTGCCAGTTCTTGTTATGCCACTGTGGTGAATTAATTGGCAACATAATTTCTTGTCTCTTTAGATCGGAGTACAGCTGAAGTTAAAAATTTTTCACATTTGAACTAATTGAACTAGTTGAATTAACTTTTACCACTCTCAAGATGTCAGCGTATGATAATTAAAATCAAAGCCAACATGAAATGGCACGCTCATACTCTCATATGATGTAATTCTAAGTGAAACATTATATTCCATGAGAAAAAAATTTAAATATGATTTAATTTGATCCATCAGGGATTGATTAGACCAGAGGTATGCAAGTTCAGAGGTCGAACAGGCCACATTTAAACCACATAAAATGTGAAGGGCTACGAATTACAATTTGCATCATAAGACTTTAAGACAGTATTTGCAGTTTTACTGATTTAGAAATGCAGTTTATCAAAGTCTTGCTTGATTAAATACATTAATCTTCAGCGTGACGCGGGCCACAAAATTAATGCAGATGAGCCAGATGCAGCCCGCAGGCCGCCTGCTGAGTACTTTTTGAGGATTTTTGATCAGAGTACATCCAATTTTAAAGAGTTGTTTTCAAAACTATCATTATTTGCTATTATTGCCGTAAACAGTTTAATATTGAATCGCTGCACTTCCTACAACAGTAGCCTAAAACAATGTTATTATGTATGACATACCTAGGCAAGTTTACATTTTGATGAAAGATTACAAAGACATTTTCACTTTTACAACAACGTGCACTGATGAATCGTCCAGAATAAGACTAGGAATGTTGTTAGGAGAGTAAATGGGGTCTGTTGATTTTATGTTGACTTGTAAACAAACTCCCTATATCCAAAAACTGACTGCCCATTTTTATATTTTATGTAAAGTCTGAAAGTCACAGTAGCTAATGCATGAATGCATTTTTGTCCTTTAAGACTATGATGTCATTAGCGTTAAGGCAATCTTGCCACATCGTCTTACAACTTTCATCTGAAATTCAGATGTTGGTCAGCCAACCAAGCATTTAGCTGCAGAAAGAAGAGCAATAGGAAAAATCATGAAAAAACAGACAGAAAGGCCATAATCAGACACTTAGGAGTACATGCATCAAGATAGAGCGTGGTAGAAATGTTTGATATTGTTGATTGTAGGTGATTTTAGCCCATAGCTTGCTCTACATTTCGCTAATACATCTTCACAGACATTTTTGGCCATGCACCATTCAACGCAATGGTTTTATCTTGGGTCTTTTTAAAACAGCAATCATCGCAATACAGAGTTTTGCTTTGTAAAATTGTTTAGAATACTGACTGATGAACGTCCAACAGAGAGAACTCAAAAATATCTACAATTATTCCAAAATATATCAAATACTTTCACAAAAATTAAAGCGCTTTCTAACATCAAATTTACATGCTCAATCTTTTAGATATTCAGTGAAAGATTTGATCAAGAAACCTTTTTGAAAAATGCCTCATACATATTGTTATCATCCTAAAGGCACTTCATTAAAAGAAAACCATTCACGAAAGGCAGACAATAGTAAGAGCTAGAGGGAAATAATATTCTAAATTAAATTAGCGGAAATAACTGCGGTCTCTTTAAGGATGGGACTTCAGGTCTGTGTCTTCCCAATGCATCTTCTCAGCATTTCTTATCCCGTGTAGAAATGTTTCATGTGGCTCCTCTGAGTTTTAACGGTCCAGCACCGGCATCCAGATGTGAAAGTATCTCCTGGTTCGGCTAGCGCTATAAACACTTCAGGGTTGTGTGCTTAAACTTTCCACATACACATATGCAAATCTAAACAAGCATACTTCTCTAAACACGCCTATCCCTACAATCTCATCGAAGAGCCTGTGTTTAAAGGGTTAAAACAAACAGCGACAACAATGTTGGCTTGTTTCAAGTCAAAGTTTTGTCATTTCACCCATGTATGCTATTTCTCCCTCCATTTTCGCGACAACCTCTGCGTTTTCCACCCGGACAGGAGGAGATGTCAAAGTGGGGTTCGGTGGTTTACCGAAAACCGCTGGACTTGTGCTCAAGCTGGTTTCGGGTATGCAAGTCAGGCCAACAGCAGACGCAGATCGTTGAGTCTTCGATGTACCATTGCTTCCAGCCTTCTCAGGACAATCTCTACCAGCGAATCCCTGACCGGTAAGTCCTGAGCTCATCGAAAATGACGCGCCTACTCTACTAGCACTGGCCGCTGGGACCATATTGGCGATCTCATCGGTGGGCGAGCGTCCGATGCTGCCGTCCACCTGCGCTCGGATTTCCGGAGAGACCGAGAGCTGGTATTGAGGTACAGGTCCGCTGTCTGAGCTCTTCGGGAAAAGGTAGGTCTTCATTTGACCCTTGCCCTTCACGTTGACGGTACCGCGGTAGTCGAACTCGTAGTCCATTCCACTGAGCACGCAGTAGCTCTCCTCACTAACCTGAACGCGACACTCCACGCCAGTCGTGTCCATCCGGCTTGCAATGTTCACCGTGTCGCCCCAGATGTCGTAGAGTAGCTTGGTGGTACCGATGACTCCGGCGGTAAGAGGTCCATTGTTGAACCCGATTCGCAACTTGAACTTAAAGCCAAGCATGTTTTTATTAAAGTCGTCCACCACGCGCATCATTTCCAAAGAAAATTCGAAAAGCGCTCGCAGGTGAGCGTGCGGATGGGCTTGATCGCTACACTGTTGCGTATTGAGGCCCGAAGCCGCCATGTAGGTGGCGCCAATCGTCTTGATCTTCTCAATATTGGAAAAGTCGGATTTGCGCAAGAGTTCGTCAAAGTCCCCGATGAGTTCGTTCAGGACACGGTAGCACTCCTTCCCCCCTTCGTAGCTCTCTTCGTAGAACTCGCTGAAGTTGACGATGCTGGCGAAGATGACGCCCACGTTGTCGTGGTTCTTCGAGTAGCTCTGGGTCACCTTCAGCTGCTCGGCCACGTGGATGGGGATGATGTTGCGCAGGAGCCAGTCGGCCTGGTCCCGCATGTTTTGGATCTTGATACGGTGCTGGTCTGCTTCTACGTTGCCGTGGAAGTGTAGGCGGTAGCTCACCTCGAACTCGCGGTTGAGGAACCAAACGAGGAGGAGCAGCAGGAAAAAGGCAACCAAAGCTTCTGGGCCAAGCAGGTCCTGTGGTTGGGTTGAATCTTCGGCAGGGGACTGGATGTCATTAAAGCTGCTGTTGAAGTCACTGGATCTGGTGGAAACAGAGAAAGACACTTGCTGAAACAAAAACGAAAACTCTAGGTTAAGAGTTTTTGAGTGGTATGCTAGCATAAATTCAAACCAATAAAATGTGAAACATCAAGTAGAATCTGTACTCTTAAACTTACCTCAAAAATAAAAGTTCCCAAGTGCTGTGAGAAAAATGACAGTGAAATGTTAGCTTTGGATTAGTGTTAGTATAACATAATCTATGAAAGCCCAATAAAAGCATAATAATTCATAAAATTTCATTAATATTTTTATTCAGCAAGGATGAATTAAATTGATATTAAATACATTTATAATGTTACAAAAGATGCCTATTTCAAATAAACAGTTTTTTTTTAAATTTTCTATTCATCAAATAATCCTGAAAAATCAGCATATTAGAATGATGATCCTACAGAATAAAAATAAATAATAATAAATATATATATACATATAATTTATTATTATTTTTTTTAAAGGTAATTGCAACATTTTTTTACACAGTTCTGACTTTTTTTCTAAGAATTGCAATCACGAGAAATTGCAAGTGATTAAGTCAGATTTGTAATATATAATCTCGCAGTTCTGACTTTTTTTCTCAGAACTGTGAGATATAAACTTGCAATTGCGAGTTATAAAGTCCAATTCTGAGGGGAAAAAAGACTGATATTTTCTCACAATTATGATTTAATTACTCGCAATTAAATGTAATAAAGTCTTGCAATTCTGACTTTATTTCTCAGAGTTGCCTTTTTTACTCAGAATTGTGTGATTAAAAAGTCGCAATTACCTTTAAAAAAAATAATTATCCAGTGGCGGAAATGGGCTTCCACAGTAAAGACATTTAAATGACTTGTTAAAAAGTTTTTTTTGTTTTTTTGTTTTTTTTTCAAATTCAGTGGCGGAAACGGGCTTCCATACTTTTTCAACTTGCTTTCCAGTTAAAATATGTAAAGATTTTAGTTTAAAATAAAGGAAAAGAAAAACTAAATTAAGTCAAAATACATTCTCATATTTAAGACATCTTCTCTAAAAAAAACAAGTCTTATGCAATGTTTCTCAAGTAAACAGATTTCTAAATATTTTCACTCAAAAACAACAAAAACACTTTTTAAAAAATTTTTTTTTATTTATTTATTTTTTTTTTTGCTGTGTGCAAAAGTTCTGTGTTGTGCATTGTGTGATTGTTTGAACCTGCAAGGGGGGCTCCAGAGCACGCTGAGAAAGGTGAGTCCTGCTAGCGTCGCCAGGCTTGAGCGCATCCAGAAACTGAGCTGGCAGAAATTGCAGTACTGGATGATTGCAATTATGACAGCACAGCAGGTGAACATGGTGAACTGGGGAAAAGAATTAGACATGAATTAGACATGCTCATGCTTGCAGCAGAGTACGTGCAGGATTGCAGTTTACAAAAATATGTCCTTCCCTGACTCAGAGCAGCATCAGTTTGCTTCAATTACTGCATCTTTGCTGTCTAGAGGTCACCAGACACATCTATAAAATGTTTCATAATCGATATGTACTGTACCATACATTAGTGCACACTTAAATGCATTTAGCCCAGCATGCACAATTATTGTGTTTTGCTACTCCTTTACTGCATATAAATGGTTTCTTGTGTTTTAACAATAAATACTTTCTATTTACAGCTCTTTTAGAGTACTTTTGAGGAAAAATCGACAACTTTCCAAGCAGGCAGGAGATGACCCTCATATATTAAACTAACATTATGATCCTAAACTCTGTGAATTGAATTATGCTTTAAAAGGGATCAACAAATTGTGATGTATACATAAAAATATATATTTATTATTAAAATATACACTACTGTTCAAAAGTATGTGGTCATTTTTTTTTTAAATCTTTTTGAACTAAGTCTGTTATCCTCACCAAGGCTGCATTTATTTGATCAAAAATACAATAAAAACAGTAATATTCTGAAAAACCTTTACAATTAAAAAAAAAAAAAATCTATTGTAATATATTTTAAAATGTAATTTATTCCTGTGATGTAAAGCTGAATTTTCAGCATCATTACTCCAGTCTTCAGTGTCACATGATCCTACAGAAATCATTCTGATATGCTGATTTGATGCTCAAGAAACATTTCTAATTATTATCAATGTTGAAAACAGTTGTGTTTTTAATATTTTTTGGAAACAGTGATACATTTTTTTCAGCATTGCTTATTTGTTTGTTTAAATAAATGTCTTCACTGTCACATTTGATCAATTTAACGCATCTTTGCAGAATAAAAATAATTTCTTTCACAAAATAACAAAATCTCACTGACCTCAAACTTTTGCACAGTATTTAACACATGAATTTTAATTTGATTCTTTGGTATGATAAGAATAAATTGCAGTTTGACAAACCTGTGACGACAATTTTATTATTTATGTGCTATTACAGTATTTATTAATATTTAGAATTATTTTTATGTTCTAATCCTAAAGATGAAGGAAATGGATGGAGGAAAATGCTGCAATCTGAAACAGGACTAGTACTGGATTACTGTAGAACAAAATGTCCTAATCAAAATTCTGGTGAGAAGTATGATACATTCCAATATGAATGTGTGCAGTGCTTTGGTAGATATCAGAGTATCACGGTATTACCATCACTGTACTGCTAAAGTACTTTTTCTGAGAGGGAAAAGATTGAAATATTCAACAAATGCAATTTATATTAAATAAAAATATTTAACATACATGAAAAACCCCTTGTGACATACATGCACTTACGTTTACCTGTATGGAGTCATGCATATTGCAGGTGATATGAGAGAAAACAGCCACAGCAGGTAAAGACACCAGCACCGCTCCAATCATGTGACGGGGAACCCAGCCAGAAATGGCCCAGAGGAGGGTCCTGGTGCAGTTCAGAACGCTGTCCAGGTAAAAGGCTCGACTGTAAAGTTGACAATGAGATATCCACATGCCATCAGGACTGTACTGCAACAGCTATATGCACTTTGTGTACTCTACATTATGCTGCTATTGCCTTGGTCCAGTTTTAATAATATGCATAATAGCCTAATTTGAACAACTAAACATCCCAACAACATAATGGAATATAAGTTAAAAAAAGAGTTAAAACTCCCATAATTTAAGTCGGCTGTTTTGTTGGTGTTTATGGACCTTAGTCAGAGTAGATGCCATATTTAATTTAATGTGATCCCATCAAAAAAATAATAAAATAAATAAATAATACAAAAGCATTTGAAATAAAATAAACATTAACCGAAGTAAAATAAACATTTATGAACTACATTTTAATTTAAACATTTTATTTCATTACTTTTTTCAGCATGTAACTAAAATTGAACTGAAATAAAATTAATATAAACTAAATAAACATACAGATATCACAAAAAAGTAATAAAAATTACAAAAAAAAAACCTTCTAATTTAATCTAATCGTAACCAAAACTACAATTAAAATGAAAATGGAAAATACAAAAAACAAAAACTCAAAATATCAATAAAAACTATAATAGTGTCTCAATGATACTGAAATAACACTGATATGAACAAAACACAGTAGAAATAGTAACTATTCAATTAGTCGATCATGCAGACAATATAACACTGAAAATACTGATGTTGACATTTTTATCAGACAGTAAAATCAAATCTCCCCACAATTTCCAGACAGTAAACCAATTATCTGTGTTTAACCAAATTGCAAAGAGAAGTATTGTTAAAAACTACTGCCATTATTTTACTGCCTTTAAATGGATAGTTCACCCCAAAATATTCTGTCATCATTTACTCACCCTCATGTTGCTCCAAACCTGTATGTAAGACGACGCTGATAACAAAACAGTTTTGTTTCCCATTGACTTCCACAGAATTTCTAGTCATTGAAGTCAATGAAAGTCAATGGGAACTGAGACTGTTTAGTTACCAACGTTCTTCAAAATATCTGGAATGAATGAGAGTGAGTAAATGACAGAATTTTCATTTGGGGGTGAATAATCCTTTTAAAGTGACTGAATGCAAATGAAACACATTTAAATGTTTAATTTTAGCTACAAAGGATGCTAAAGCTTTTGAATATGAAACAAACATCTGTATCAGCCTGGAACAGATTCAGATGCCTGCTGGTTGAAACAGAGGCTAAATGAGTAATTCCTCTACATTATTTAACATGTATTATTCTTTGAGGTTTTTTATTTATTTTTTTTAGTCCCATTTTGTTACAGCCGCAATATTTGCAGAATTTATTCATCTTAAGAGGTCTGAAATTCTTGTTGAAAATACTCTGAATCTGACCTGACAGATCATAAGCATTGGAGGCATTTCTGACATGCAATAAAACGATTGTGCAATTTGATCTGTTGAATATTTACAACAAGAAAAACCTTTTTTTCAAAGTTTTTGGCCTTGAAATTTCTAGTATCACATATTCACCATCATTTAATTCTAAACCATGTGAAATTAATTTCCTACAAATACAGCGTGACGTGTTGCACCATATTTGATTATTAATCAGAGGTATTATAGTTTACTAAAACTAAAACCATAAAAAAAATTGTTACTTGAAATAAAATAAAGGTTAAGGAAAATAAAATAACATTTAAAAAACTTAAACTTATTTTATTTCAGCTAGTTGACAAGGCAACACTTCTAATTTCTGTTTAGTTTAAAATGAAGTACTAAAACAATTAAAACTAAATGAACTACAACTAATAAATGAAAATGCATAAAAACTATATAGACAATAAACTAAAACTAATAAATAAACAAACATTAATAAAACTATACAGACATCCTAAAATTATTTATTCACCATCATGTCATTCTAAAACTGTAAAATTCTTTTTCTTCATACCTTCATACCATTTAAAAACATTTTTTGATACTTGAAATAAAATAAACATTAACTGAAATAAAATATAAACAAAAATAAGTACTTTATCTTATTTAATTTCAGCTAGTTGCCAAGTCAACATTTCTCATTTTCGATAGTTTAACTTGATGTACTAAAACAACTAAAACTAAATAAACTAATAAATAATAATAATAATAATAATAATAATAATAATAATAATAACAACAAAAGTGACAAACACAAAACAAAATGAATACAACTTTAACTAAAATTAAGTGAAAATATAAAAATAAATCTAATTCAAAATATAAACAAAAACCATAATATGACCTTTTCATGTTTTTTATTTATTTATTTTTTTTTAGTTTTGCAGTTTTGCAAAATCCATTCTCTGTAAATGTACGGGGAAAAAACTGTTAGGACATTCTGAAAAATATGCTTTTTTATATTGCATGAAAAAATGGGTTTGGAATAACATGAGTGTGAGTATAAATGATCGTAATTGTTACACTCACCGTATTGCCAGCACTAGGGCCAAACATTCAAGCACAGCTGCAACTGCGGCCACTATAAGGGCAGGTGTGGGCAGGGGCTGCTGGGTAACCAGCGGTCGCAGGAAGCAGGCCACAGAGAGAGCAAGGAGAACACACCAGCACAGGAGCATGTCTAGGAAAGAGCTGAACGTTGAACTGGCAAATGTCTGGACAGGAGCCTGTGTCTTAACCTGACAGCAATCAGATTGAAAGAAACAGAATTATTAATCAAATCAAGCTAGTATAATACATCCCGTTAAGCATTTATGCATTTCAAAAGGCAGACCACCAGAGGGCAGTACAGACAGCGCAACAAAATTTGTCCTCATGATGCCTTTTCTCTCTCACTGACCAGTTAGGAAAAATCATAGACCCTGACTGAGTTAAAAGCAGTTATAAACATTGTGACAGAGTGAGAACAAATGAAAAGTGACATATAAATGGAAGGACCGTCTTACCTCATCCTGGTAGCTGGTCCTGTAAGCCGACTCCAGGGATTTGTCTATGAAAGTGTGGCTCAACTTGTTGATGGGCGGTTTGAAGAAGTAATCTTTCATCAGACTGCAAGGTCCAAGCACAGAAAACAACATTAGATTGTGGAGGAAATTCACTAAGAATCCAATGCATCCGCTGTTTATATCTTTGCATTGAAAAGAGGCAGCTTTGTGCTGAAAAAAAAGGCTGGTTTTAAATGCACATGCAGCTGAGCTATATCAGTGCATATAGCTATATACACACTGTACAGCACCTTTTATGGGTGAATCGCACAAAACTTATCCAGGTCACACTTTAACCCTAAATCAAAAGAAAAATGTAGCTTAAAGGAGATCAAATCCAAGTTGTAGATGAGTTCACTGAAACAGATTTGGAGGAACTGAGCATTTCACCAGTTGCTTATCAATGGATTCTCTGCAGTGAATGGGTGCCGTCAGAATGAGAGTCCAAACAGCTGATAAAAACATCACAATAATCCACAAGTAATCCACACCACTCCAGTCCATCAATGTCTTGTGAAGCAAAAAGCTGTGTGTTTGTAAGAAACAAATCCATCATTAAGATGTTTTTTTGTTGTTTTTTTTTTTATTTTTGTTTTTGTTTTTTTTTACCTAAAATTTTTGCTTCTGGCTAAAATATGATTCCTTTATCCATAATATTGCTTTCTTTAGTGAAAATGTCATCTCATCTCAATCAGGAGAGAAATATGCACAGATCAAGCACTGTTTACAAAAGCAAAAACAGTCTAAAACATTTCTAAACAAATATGTTGTGGGATTTTAATGTGAGAGGACAACAGGAGATTTTCACTGGAAGTAGCATTTTTATCAGCTGTTTGGATCCTCATTGTGACGGCACCCATTCACTGCAGAGGATCCTTTGGTGAGCAAAAACATGTAATACTAATTTTTTTCTTATGAACATGCAGCTTTTCTCTTCACAAAACATTAATTGATGTACTGGAGTGGTGTGGATTACTTGTGGATTATTATGATGTTTTTATCAGCTATTTGGACTTTGATTCTGACGGCACCCATTCACTGCAGAGGATCCACTGGTGAGCAAGTGATGAAATGCTACATTTCTCCAAATCTGCTCTGATGAAGAAACAAACTCATATACATTTTGGATTGCCTGAGGGTTAGTAAATTTTCGTTTTTGGATGAGCTATTATATATATATATATATATATATATATATATATATATATATATATATATATATATATATGTAAAGGATAATCAACGGCTAGCCGTGCATTAAAGGATTTTAATGCACGACGTGGAAGCAAAGAACCGCCTGACGTGAAGTGCATTAAAATCCTTTAATGCACGACTAGCCATTGATTATCCCGCTTATTCCATGGTCATTTGCCAAGTAATAGACAAGTTAAAATTTGTCTTGCTCTTTGCAGCGCAATATTTGAACGAATGGGTAAAAATGACAGTTATTTTCATCAGTTACGGCTCGTTAGCGCTAGCATTCTGCCAGCTTCAAATCAGGCAAAAAGATTAAATAGTGCGGTAAGACCACATTTATTTGAATGAATTATAGCATGTACAGTGCCCTCCATAAGTATTGGAACAGTAAAGACAAAATTGCTCTGTTGGCTGTAGAGTCAAGACATTTGCAAATATGATTAAAAGATGAATATGAGACAAAACTACAGAATGTCACATTTTATTATTAGCCGTTTCAACACATACATGTTTTACCAAATAAAAAGATTTTAGAGTTCATCCCACTCATTGATGTGAGCATAAGTATTGGGACAGTTGAACATAAGGCAGATATAAAAGATTAAAAGCTATTATTTAGTTGCAGATCCCTTGAGCACAATCACAGCAGTGAGTCTGTGACCCATAGACATCACCAGACTCTTGGTGTTATCCTTTGAAATACTTTTCCCAGCCTTTAATGCAGTCAGTTCCAATTGTTGCTTGTTTTGGGGAGTTTCTGCCTTTACTCTCCTCTTCAGATGGTGAAATTCATGTTCAATCGGATTTAAATCTGGAGATTGAGTTGGGCAATCTAAGACTTTCCATTTCTTTGCCCTTATAAATTCCTTGACTGAACTGGCAGGGTGTTTTGGGTCATTGTCCTGATCCAATATGAAACACTTCCCAATGAATCTGGTGGCATTTTCTTGAATGTTGGTAGGCAAGATGGTTTTGTACCCTTCCAAATTCATTCTGCTACTGTCATCATAAATTAAGTCATCAGTAAAGTTGAGAGGGCCTGTTCTAGAGACAGCCATGCATGCCCATTCCATGATACCACCTCCATCATGCTTTACAGATGAGGCTGTATGCTTGGGATCTTTTGCAGTTCCCTTTTTTTCTCCACATTTTTGCTTTCCCATCACTTAGATAAAGGTTCATCTTTGTCTCATCGGTCCATAAACACAGTTTCAAAAACTCTTCTGGCTCACCTTTGTGCTTTTTTGCAAACTCTAATCTTGCCTTTCTATTTTTGGTGCTGGTCAGAGGTTTGCATCTTGCTGTGTAGCATCTGTAATTCTGTGTCAAAGTCTCCTGAGGACAGTAGATTGTCAGAGCATCACCCCAGCTTTCTGGAAGTTGTTGGTGATTTTACAGACACATCTTTTAGGGTTCATTTTCACAGCATTTATGATTTGTCTGTCATCAGCTACTGTTGTTTTCTCTGCCGATCAGGTCGTTGTTGGTTGCTGGTGTCAGTGGTGGTTTCCAAACTCTTGATTTCTCCATGCCCTTTGTTTTTGCTATAGCTCTAATTGACTTCCTCTTTTCTTTTAGCATCCAAATTGCTTGCTTTTCTCTCAAAGTCAGCTCCCTCATCTTCATCCTGGTTTGAGTGTGTCATCATCGAATGCAAGATTCAGAATGCAGAAGTAATGGATATAACTGATAAGACACATTCCCTGCTTTTAATATCTGAAGAATGAATGCAACAGGACACAGTTGATCATTAAGAAAGACCTGTGAGGCAACTGTTCCAATACTTATGCTCACATCAGATAGCGGGATGAAACTCTAAAAGTGCTGAACTTCTTAGCTGGTAAAACATCTATGTGTTGAATCACCCAATAATAAAATGTGACATTCTGTAGTTTTGTCTCATATTCATCTTTTAATCATATTTGTAAATGTATTGACTCTACAGCCAACAGAGCAATTTTGTCTTTACTGTTCCAATACTTATGGAGGGCACTGTATTTCAATTAATTATCGATCGAGAGAGAGAGAGAGAGAGAGAGAGAGAGAGAGAGAGAAAGAGAGGACAGTTGTGTGTACCTGCTTGCTGTATCTGTGCATCTCTATCTACAAAAGAATTACTTCAAAAACAGCGATTTTATCCCCTCGTTGCTGGGGAATATAATGTAGCGATCTAGTATGTATCTTTTATTTTATTAATAAAAATCGCAGGGAAGCGTTGGAAGTTTATGTGTGTGTGCAGCACAATCTATGATCTCTCTCTCTGTGTGTGTGTGTGTGTGCGAGTGAGTGATGCGTGTTGGTTAGTGTGCATCAATTAAAGCAGCGCATTAATATAGAACAGTGATTAAACTGACTTGAAACTACCTGTGCATTAAACGGTTATATTGCATACCTACCAGCCAATCAGAATCCAGTATTCAGACAGACCATGGAATAAATATATATATTGACCCTGGACCACAAAACCAGTCATTTTGAAATTGAGATTTATACATAATCTGAAAGCTGAATAAATAAGCTTTCTATTGATGTATGATTTGTTAGGATAGGACAATATTTGGCTGAGATACAACTATTTAAAAATCTGGAATCTGAGGGTGCAAAAAAATAAAAATACTGAATAAAAATACTCGCCTTTAAAGTTGTCCAAATGAAGTTCTTAGTAATGCATATTACTAATCAAAAATTAAGTTTTGATATATTTACAGTAGGACATTTACAAAATATCTTCATGGAACATGATCTTTACTTAATATCCTAATCATTTTTGGCATAAAAGACAAATTGATCATCATGACAAATTGATCATTCACACATACAGTGTTTTTTTGGCTATTGCTACAAATATATACCTTTGTGACTTAAGACTGGTTTTGTGGTCCAGGGTCACACACACACACACACACTTTTTTTTTTTTTTTTTGTAATGTGTGACAATTGATGTTAAATGTTTGATGTTTGTACCAAATTTCTATCTTTTTCTTTTTCCAGATTTTCTTTTGGTGAATTGTAGGATCCTAGTTAAACTGGATTTTGAATGTCAACTGATCATGTTTTTGCACTAAAATCCTATACACACAAGTATGCACAACTACTTAGTACAATGATAGTGTTTATAGAGGAAGACAAAAAAAATGGACCGTCCCGGACCGCAGGACACACATAGTACATCACAGCACACTACATCAAAGTGCATCAAGTGTCCCTCTGGGAACAGCATGACCTCCGCTGGCAGCTGTTAAACAATAACGTTCCATCTTGTCTGACATTTTTGTCCCAGCGGGCCCCGTCCTCACCACTGTCGTTTCCTACCTGTCCTCCTTTATCACGTCCACGAAGTGAGCATCGCTCCTCTCACGGAAGTTTTTGGAGCGCAGTGGGATGAGGGCGGAGTGGTCCATGGTTCCCATGCTGCTGATGCCTCCTCCTCCTCCGGGCCACTTCTTCTCCTTCTCCTGCAGCATCTCGCACAGAGAGGTCTGGCTGTGTGTCAGCGGCTGCTCCAGATGAGGGCTTAACAGGCCATTAAGAGTCTTGGGACTCCTGCCAGGCGGCCCCTGAAGAAGATTCAGATGGAAGATACAAACAATGAGAGAATTGCAGCACAAGGTTGTAATAAAAAGGCATTTCAATACATAAGACACTCTCAAATAAGACCTCTCTAGATGACAATTAAATACATTTCTCCCCACATAATGTGTCTGGATGTTTAATTTTATTTATTGATTGATTAGTTTCTTTTTTCTGCAATGTTCTTTATTCTCAATGGTAATTCTTTATCATATGAAAAAGGTACTATATACAATTATGATGCACACTACCGTTCAAAAGTTTGGGATCATTAAGACCTTTGAAGAAATTAATACTTTTATTCAGCAAAGATGAATTAAATTGCTCAAAAGTGACATATAAGACATTTATAATGTTATAAAAGATTCTCTTTCAAATAAATGCTGTTCTTTTAAACTTTCTATTCCTAAAAGAATCCTGAAGAAATGTATCACTGTTTCCACAAAAATATACAGCAGCACAAGTGTTTTTAACACTGAAAATAATAAGTAATGTTTCTTGAGCAGAAAATCAGCATATCAGAATGACTTCTGAAGGATCATGTGACACTGAAGACTGGAGAAATGGTGCTGAAAATTCAGCTTTGCATCACAGGAATAAATTACATTTTAAAATATATTCAAATAGAAAACAGATATTTTAAGTTGTAATAACATTTCACAATTTTACTGTTTTTACTGTATTTTCATTCAAATAAATGAAGCCTTGGTGAGCATTAGAGACTTCTTAATGAATGGTAGACAATGGTTTAAAATAATCAAATAGTAAAAAAGAAAAGTAAAATATATTTTTATACATTATTTAAAAATATATCATTGCTTTTATCAAAGAGTAAGATTTTTTGATTTACAGGAAAAATGTTACAAAAATAATAATGTCACAATGGGAAAAATCTTAATGGTCCTAAATATAGTCCTGAAATGTAAGCAAAATACATGATATACTAAATAAAATTTCACCACATAGAAATCAAGATTGCACACCTCAAAGGTTCACACCTCCACACTACTTACGGAGTATATATACTGTGCAGAGTATGCAAATCTTCTGTACATGAAAGCAGTGGCGGTTCTAATTATTTATTAGACTGCGAAAATGTATTTTTTACAAAAAAGAATTCCAATGCAAAACAACTATTTTTATGTCTGAGATGGTGACTGGACGACACTCGCTGAATTAAACATGCACAGTGTGTAACATAATGAGATCATGTAGCAGGAATATCTATAGTTTGAAATGTTCATGGTTACATAAAGCATATAGCTTCACAAACTACTTAAAAGAACACAAAACAGTATACATTATGCTATTATTCCATCTTAAAACTGTTAATGAATATTATAACCAATAGGAGGCGCTATCTGATAGCCTTGTAATTAAAGGGATACTCCACCCCAAAATGAAAATACTTTTCTGGGCCTTGACAGTGTAATTTACTTGGCAGTCAATGGGACAGTCACAAGCCTCCCGGTTTTCATCCAAAATATATTAAATTGTGTTCCAAAGACGAACGAAGCTTTTACGGGTTTGGAACGACATGGGGGTAAGTGATTAATGACAAAATTTTCATTTTGGGGTGGAGTATCCCTTTAAGCACTGCTCTAATCAACACAGCAGGAAATTTTATCAAACAAGACTTTCATATGGAAAAAAAGAGCCTTTACATTAATTATTGAAACTCCCTTGTATTTTCTAAGTTGCACCAAACAAAGCAGTTTAGATATATAGGCATAAAATAGTGGAATATTTCAGATTTTCTCATTCTGCTCACTGAGATCAGGTGTAAGACACTCACCTTGCTGTTGATGGCTTTGTGATCAGGATCTGAGCAGCTGTTGCTGTGAACCACTCCGTCTTCAGAAGGTAACTCACCACACGAGGGACAGGCAGACTGATGGAAGAAAAGAAGTAAATCATCAAATGAAATTATGTGCAACAGAGAGAACAGAGCCTAACACTTCACTTACTGTTTTAATAAAAAAAAAAAGCTAACGTGAGTAACAACACTCCACATGGAATGATCAGTGATGCCATACTTTGTTCACAATGTTAGTGTTCTTAGTGTTACTAGCGCATTGCTAAGAGATTGCTATGACATTGCTAGGTGGTTTCTAGGAGTTTAAGTCTAAGAATGTTTTGTTGAGAGTTCCAATTAAAGGGACAGTTCACCCAAAAATAAAAACTCTGTCATCATTTACTCACCCTAAAGTTGTTCCAAATGAAAGAAAGAAGAAAGTTTTTTTTCCTTTGGCTGAACATAAAAGATGATATGTTGAAGAATGTTGGTAACCAAGAAGTTTACTATCGCCATTGACTTAAAGAAAAAACACTATGGAAGTCAATGGGGACCAGCAAAGAATGAATGTTGTTGTGCTAACATTTTGAGAATGTTGTTTAAGACCAGATAAGCATTCTATTAAAGGAATAGTTCAGCCAAAAATGAATTTGCAAGAAATAAATAAATACTTTGCTGAAAATATACTCATACTCAGGCCATCCAAGAAGTATATTAGATTGTTTTCTCATTTCTTCATCAGAACAGATTTGGAGAAATGTAGCATTTCATCACTTGCTCATCAGTGGATCCTCTGCAGTGAATGGGTGCCATCAGAATGAGAGTCCAAACAGCTGATAAAAACATCACAATAATCCACACTACTCCAGTCCATCAATTAACATCTTGTGAAGAGAAAAGCCTTGTGTTTGTAAGAAAGAAATCCATCACTGAGGCATTTAAACCACTTCTGGCCAAAATACGAGTCCATAATTCATAATAACACTTCCTCCAGTAAAAAAGGCCATCTCCTGTTGTCCTCTCACAGTAAAATCCAACTACATATTTTGTTTAGATCTGTTTTGGACTGTTTTTGCTTGTAAACAGTGCTTGATCTGTGCATATTTCTCTCCTGATTCAGACAAAATGACTTTTTTACTGGAGAAATCAGTATCATGAATAGAGGACTTTTTGCTTCACAAGATATTAATTGATGGACTGGATTCTTGTGGATTATTGTGATGTTTTTATCAGCTGTTTGGACTGTCATTCTGACGGCACCCATTCACTGCAGAGGATCCACTGATGAGCAAGTGATGAAATGCTACATTTCTCCAAATCTGTACTGATGAAGAAAAAACTCATCTTGGATGGCCTGAGGGTGAGTAAATTTCCAGCAATTTTTTTTTTTTTTTTTTCATTTCTGGGTGAGCTATAACTTTAATTTCACTGGTAGAATGTTTGTTCAGAGAATGATAGTGGTTTTCAACTTCTTGCTCTAAGTTTAAAGCCTAAGGGTTTGTTCAAATCTCAGCAGAAGTGATGCCAGCTTTAGCAAGCATCTCTAAAATGTGTTGCATCTGCCATTTAACATTTTCCGTTTGAATATGCAAGGGATTAAAAATCAGCAGCATTTGGCCTCAGAGAAGAATAATTACTACAGACGGAGACAGACAGACTCTCTGCTTTTTGCACAGGAGGAGCGAGCAGCAGTTCGCCTGCCCTCCCTTATCTTATTTTCCGCTATCGCTTGCAACCCAAGGTCCCATCAGTAGTGCAATGACGAGAGTATCTTTTGCAAAGGCTGCTGGGTAATGTGGTGTCATCTGAAAGGTTGCGTGGATGAATGCATCGGGCATTCGACTGATCGATCAAATTTAAAAGGAGAGGTGGATGCATTGCACACGGCACATCATGATCTCACGGATCTGGTCTGGCCACGCTCACTTATTGACGTGCTCGTTGTGATCCCTCGCGGCCTTCTGCAAATCACTACAGTGTTTCACACAATGCATCAGCATGGTGTGTCTTTACAGCGCAGTCTTTTCATCAGTAAATGGAATAATGCTGTTCGGAGAACACTTGAGAGAAAGCAGCATGCACAGAGACAGATTGTGCATTTACATAAAGTAAAACCTAATACAACACCTGATACGCTGACTACTTGTATTAATATATTCAGAAAATTATTTTATGAATATTAACTTAAACATTCAAAGACTAAAAGCAGCTCCTTAATTCCCTATGACGTGATTATATACTATGTGATAATGTGTGCATGTGTGTGTATACACATATATATATATATATATATATATATATATATATATATGTGTGTATATATATATATATACACACACACACACACACACACACACACACACACATATATAGTGAACACAAATTTCATTCTAAATTACTTAAAATAAAGACAAATATTAGAAATATTAAAATAAGCTAAAAGAGCTAAACATCAATATATATATATATATTTTTTAATTTCATTTTTAGTCCATAGTTTCAGAAAACATATTTATGAGGGAATTAAAAGTTATATTTATATTTCTAAACCTGGATCAGTCTTGGAAAATAATTAAATGTTAAAAAGTCATGGAATTTGTAAAAATGAATATACATTTTTCTAGTTATGTCAAGCTCTGAAATATTTTATTGAATAGAAATTGCTGATTTTAAAACAACCAAAAAAAAAGTCACATCAATTTATGGTTAATAAAAAACACTGAGGAACATTCAGTTATTCAATTACAGAATTTAATTATTTTAAATGATATGTAATACATTACAATATACTTATTATATAATTATATTTTATTTTAACTCACATTATATTTATTTTAGGTTTATATTTTTTATATTTTACTTTAATGTTATATTTTTATTTTTATTTTATAATTATATTTTAATTCATATTGTATCATTATATGATATGATATGATATGATATGATATATGATCAGAATACTATAGTAGACTTGGTTAATAGCTAATAAAATAAAATAAGTAGAAGTAAAAAGAAGTAAATATCTATTTGTTTATTTTTTCGTATAGTAACCAACAGGGTTAAATGGTTGATGTTATTAAAATAATAAATTAATAATAATAATTAATATTGATAATATATAATTATAACACATCATACTGTATCATTATATTATATTATAAATTGTTAACTGTAAATAATGAATTGATAATAATAAGTAATGTTGATAATATATAATTTAAAGTTAAAGCACATCATTAAAATGGCTGTCTATCTATCTATCTATCTATCTATCTATCTATACAAAGTAATATATAATATTATAATATTACATTACATAATGACACTCTAAGTTTCTGTAAATGAAAAAGTTGATCAAAAATGAACAGCTTTGTAATTACAGCAGACATAGAAATATCTTTGACCTCACAGTCAAATATTGTCTTTGACAGCAGTAGGCCTCATAGACAAAAAAAAAAAAAGTTGAGACCTGCTGCACTAAATCAGTTAGCTACGAGCGACGTGATTTCAAGGTTGCACATTAAAACATCATTTTTAATTATGTAGGATGAAGGATTTTGGTGTGGCACTGACCTTAGCTCTGTCCGGGGCAGGGGTCAGGGCGCAAGCCGAGGATGTGATGTCAGGACTGTGGCTGAAGGACGAGGTGCTCAGAGACTTTCTGAGCTCAGGAGCCACCAGAACAGATGGAGGGCAGCTCCACTGGGTGTGCGTCACCTTCCTCCCGGATATCAGATACGTCTTCAGACCTGTAGAGGACACACACACACACACACAGTGACCATCAAGTCCCAGCAGTGTTTGTCCAGATCAGTTTGGTTCATTGTACACTGACCTGAGTTGACAGCGTTCGAATGAATTCATCAATCGACTCTGAGCAAACACATGGTGTGTGAAGAAAGACACTTACAGCGACACACAGCAGTGTGAGTCAAGTGCACACTT